>OX104069.1:64696785-64776461 GCA_944474145.2 Dicrocoelium dendriticum | reverse complement strand
GTTGCTTAGAAGCCGCTACGCTTCTGTGGCGCAAACTCGCTTCCATTGAAGTAATCTTATTGTTTATCCTCTGCTCTGCTTCTGCGGTTAACCGGTCGCATTTCTCAGCTAGGATAAACAAACACTTAACGAGGAGGATGGTGGAACACGCAGTGCAGTACCATAATGCATCTTGGGAGCTATTTCGCTCCCGTAACTGTTGTTGGGACACATTTGCACATTTCGTATGGTACCGTTCCAAACATTGCGAACAAGCCAGACCGGTTTTTACTACTCGATGACATTCTCCTAACCCGCAAATGCCTTTCGATGGGAGTCTCTTCGGTTTCGCCTTTCTGCCATGCAATTTGGTGTCGTTACCTGACCCAGTGGGTTGGTTATCGTTCTGTACTTTTACAGCTTTGAGAGCGGCGCACATCGGTCAGGCGAGCGTGGTGGTTGCAAGGTCAAATGAGCGGTCGGCGTGGTCGCGCGGTCCGTGTGATGGGTAATGCAGCCGCACTGGCTGACAAAGTCACAAGGAATGGCGAGTGACTGCAACCTGAACAGAGCGCTGAACACAGATTGACAGATCACAGATTCTTTCACAGCTGTGTTGATAAACACTGGATCGGAATAAGCTTAGGCTTTTTGGCCTGCCTCGAGAATTCTGTATAGAATGGTGTCACACAGAAAGGCAATCGGCTCAATAGGATTGAATTAAACGCTTGCGCTTAATCACAGATGTCAGTGAAAACGGTTAGTGATGGCATAGCCTCTAATCGTAGAAGATATTTCCACGTGTGATGGATTACTGTGTAGAGTTTGTAAATCCGGTTCGAATGAACGTACAGTGACAACGCTGCGAGAAGATGGAGAGAGGATAGAGCTAAATAATCCAAATGAACCAGGAGAACGCACGTCACATCGGCAGTAAACTTGGAATTGTCAGGTAGCAGTTCCTGATAAATGACCCCGCGGCCAGCTCACCAGACCGACAGCATCACATTTTCGCACCACAGTTCGCCTTTCGGGAATTTTACTGACATTTCATTTGCCGTGATTCACTAAACATTCGTGCTATAGTTGAGATGGAACACCTAATTTGCATCTTCAGTAACGACATCGTTAAGCCAGTGAAGACTGCGTCTTCAGATGCGCAACGCAAAGGCGATAGCACAGTAGTTCAAATGCTGCTGCTCAGTCAATTTGTATGATGCAATTTTCCTCGTTTTGAGCCCATTCCGGATTGGCCCAAATGGCGATGAACAGTGGCTTTCGAACGGCCAAACTGTGATGCAACTAAGCGCACACTTTGTATCGTATCCTCCTTTAGAGCGTCCTGGGTGCTTCTGACAAAGTTCGCTGGCATATGTCCTTAACCTCCGCGGTTTGACAATTCCTGTACCCTACTTTAAATGGAGGAAACAGTAATGTCGCCATACATTAACTTGCAGCATCCGTGCATGGTAGGCCACACGTATTTCGACAAGCCTCGGTCACTTTGCACCCTTGTAGAAACTTGTACAACAAGCATCTGCAAAGAGCCCTTTGATCATTTACCAATACCACAGCCATTGCTATGATGTATGATGAATAAGAAACGTAAGATTATTGTTCTATGGTGTAGCCTTACAGACCTGTAGGTCAGAACCATCTAGAAGTTACCAGTAAGTTCTGGAATGGTGTCGAAAAAAGCTAATTAATTTTGGAACAAATTAATATTACAAATGATGGCCTTTCTTTAAGAGAAAAGAGCCTCTCTAGCAGTGTTTGATAGCACCTGACTATAATGTTCCCAAGTTCAATATTTGCTGAAATGAGCCGTCCGTATCTCATAAAAGTCATTGCGGTTGTTTCATCTGGGGACTTCAGATGAATCGGGCATGAATTCATGTTAATTGTTTCTGTCGTCGCAGAGAAACGCAGTTAAGTCCATCCATGTTTCAGACGGTGAGAACAGCATTTTCACTTTTTTCGATACGTTTCTTGATTTACACACGCGCTGCTGTGTCTCAGAGTTGATAAAAAAATAAGAAAAACTCGTCGTACATAGTCTGCCCAAGCCCACATTTTCTGTACCATTGCCCACCTCACAGAATCACAAAATTGGATGGAAGTTTACCCTAAATTTATTGCGTTTTCTTCTTAATCGAGTGATTTTATCCTGAGAATATCAGGCATTGTACTGTAAACGTGACCAGTGTGTTTGACTGCTGCTTCTTGTTTATCTTTTTCCTAACGGAAGCGGTACTCATTTTTTATTGAGCTGGTGCTCATTTGCAATGTGTGCAGACATAGTCGGTGGGAGTAACGCACAATGGGTGTTGGGGTCGGAAGATTCGAGGTCGAATAATGATACTTGACACGTGGAATAATGGGCTAAAAATGCTAGGTACGTTCAATAAACTATTACTGAACGCAATAAAAAGTGACCGGTTCAGGAACAACAGTGCTTGCTGCTGAAAAGTGACGGGTGTTGCGCGTTGATTGGTAAATCCGTGTTCAGACGACATCACAGGTTAGGATGACGGACAGGCGCATATCAGGACACCTTATCTCAGTCGGTTCTTGTTCCGTGGATCAGCTCCGTGCATCACTTCGCCGCACCAACTGCTCAAGGCTACAGATCGGCGATGTTCTATAGGCTACGATGCGCTAGCTCTCGCTCGCGCGCAATGCTGCAGTGGTTGAACGCTGGTGTTCATCATCAGCATCATCATCATCCTCATCATCAGCATCAGCATCAGCAGCAGTACACGTTTGCTGACGGTGGGAAACACACCCCAGCCGAAAAAGAGAAGATAGGTAGGAAAATTACACTACAAAGTAGTCATAAAGCGGAATATAAGGTTACATAGCATTGTATGCATTTCGTATGAGATCGTAATTGGCGCTGGAATTTAAAGAGAAGGGTTAGATAAAGCAGCTCTGCGCCTTATCAGCAAATGGGGCTAATCAAACGTATACATTGTCTTTGAGACCCCAGAAATTCAGTTGGGATGCACCAATCGACGCCAACTACGAAGTAAGAGTTTTCATTTATATTGACCAAGATATCACTTGACCTCCAGTCCTCCTCTTTTAGCCGCACCCCCCGGTGTGCTAACAACTCAACTCGTGAGAGTCGGTGCACTGTTATGCGCAACACGTGGCCCAGCCATGGGAAATTCGTGCGTGATGTAATGGTGTTGCGTGGTTCAATTGCTCTTCCTGCACCAAACACGCAACGCCGAAAACGCTCATCGTGCACGCTTTGCTTCCACCAGACATGAGCCAAGCTGCGAAGCAGCGATGATCGAACGTGACCAGCCATTTGATTTAGGTCGGATTGACAAGCCAGTTTTCACAACCGTACAGTAGGTTTGCACGAACGACTGCATTATAAACTCTGAATTTCAAGGCTAGGAGGACGTTGTGTCTGCGCCACAGGTGGTGGAGAGTGGAAAAAGCACCTCGAGCTTACGCTATACGGTTCGTAATTTGAGTTTCGATCCCATAAGCGTTAATATACCTGCTCAGGTACATGAATTGTTGAACCACTTCTAGCTGGTTACCACCAAGCTTTAGCATAGGGTTGGGCTGCTGTTAACCTTGGAGAAGGACTTTGAATTTCGAGAGTTCAAAGCACAGCGCGAAACGATTGACAGCTAGCGCTAAACGATCCAGTGCTAATGGGCACGTTTGGGCGCTGTCATAAATGAGGGCAATATGGTCCGCATTCTTCAAGTCAAGAAGTCGTTCAAGAAGAAGTAGCTCCACACCTTCTAGATCGGATCCAGCTAACGCTGTTTCCATGAATCTAGCAATAAGGAAGTTAATGAGGAAAAGTGACAGCGGGCAACCTTGTCTCACACCGCTGGAGATACTGAAGGGAGGCGACAGTTCGCCACAAACCCTCACTCTGATCGAACTACGCGCATACAGTATTTTGATAATGTTTGCATATTTATCGGGCACAATTTTACTCAGCAGACAACCCCAAGCTGCACATCGATCAACCGAATCGAAGGCACATTTGCTATCGAGAAACACGACAACGGTAGGTGACCAGTAAACATAGCGGTGCTCTAATAATTGAAGCAATGTGAAGTTGTGACCTCAACGAAACGACAGTTGCTCCGCACGAATCGCGCTTTCACAAGTGCCAGACAGTCTGTGGAAAACGACACAAGTAATCTAGAGACAGTTGAGATCAGACTGATCCCTCCATGGTCGTCGCATTCCGGAAGAAGCCTCTCTTGAAATGTGAAACTATGATGGAGCGGATCTAGTCTGTCAGGACAGTTTGCTGGTCGCAATTTTCACTAATAACTAGTGTAAACCAGCAACTAGAGCAGATCCACCGAATTTGAAGAGGGCTGGGGAAATGCTTTCTGCCTCTGCGGCCTAATATAACTTCATCCGTCTGATCCCACGTTCGACTTCGTAGCGTGAGGGCAGATCCAAGGGGACGGCCCATGGAGAAGAGCATTCAATGCCTGAAAAAGGAAGCGACAAATCAGATTGGTTAAACTGTCTTGCAAAAGGTTCGACCAAACACTGCAAGCGTTTTGACAAGTTATGGATCTGCTGTCCACTCTCCTCGTATATGGTCTAGCAAACACTAGGCGTCCTGCTGTTCGTTCCCTGTATCAGACGAAATAACTTACGATGGTGATCAAGGTTAGCGATTTGCCCCATCTCTGATAGGTCAAATATACACTCGACTTCGCGATATCTCTTCAGAGTAGCATGCGGTTTTGCCTGGATGCCTTTGAAAATCTCATTGTGTTCGTTTCTAGCCGGATTACGTCGACGAGTATCTTTACTTTCCAGAAAAGGTGCAAAGAACCAATGTCCAGGTGGGCCATTTGATTTGCCACTTGAAGACATGCCTGCTGATAGTGACGTTTGAAGAAAACGCAACCTGTGATCCTCAACTGTGTTCATTGAGCGCGTACTCAGCCTGGCTACCAGCGTAATTTGCTACACATTCAGGACATCTGTCTTTGCCACTTGACTGGTGTCAAGGCGGTCACAGTGAAGATGCGGATGTACTCCGATACACATCCAAAGGTCGGCAGACGCAAGTGCGTGATCGAAGTCCACGCTCATGCTCCAAATCGAGCAACAGTTTTGGACGCGGCCAATCCAAATGTGACTGACCGCGTTGTGATTGATTTGCGTCCATGGCTGGTCCGAGGCTGGTGGGTACCAGGTCACTCTGCTGCGGGTGCTGTGTTGAAAATTAGTGCTCGCGTGACTATCATCTTTACACTGGTGTAGCAATCACTCATCGTTGTTATTACGGGAGCCTGCACCGTGTTGGTCGCCCAAATGCAGCTGAGCGGAGAACAATTTTCCGACTTGGACGTTCAGATCACCAGCAATCACTGCAGTATCCGCACAGTTTTATAGTGAAGAAGCCCATATACTTCGTGATTGACGTCACCTTACACCTAGTCAGTGCTATAGTTTTTGGAGACGTATGCGGCAATCGCAAACGGGCACAGTTTGTCAACGCGCGACTTCGAAGCCTGAAAGGAGCCAGCCAGTTCAACGACGCACATCCGATCCAATCGATCAGGGCAGCTTCAGCCCTAGGACTCAAAACAACGTCCATATCGACTTGAGCAGCGTTTGAAGCTGCGTCATCTGTGGAAAGGCGCAATGAGAATGTGCTGCAGTGTCGCATGGGAAAGATCGCAGGAAAAGCACATAGCTCGAATCATGCAGGCAGGTTTTCGATAAACAGTAAATATCGATCGATAGGGTCTACAGTTTTCGGGCAAGTGCTGACTGTTGGCCGAACTATAGCAAATTGTGCACGTTAAGGCACGCTAGTCGTGGCAGGGATCGAATACTCCAAAGGGAAACGGATAGAACAATGAAACAATGGCATATTACGGCTAAAAAAGCAATGCTTAACAAGTCCCGTGGGATGGAAATAATTGCAAAATTAGATTGTATGAGAAAGTGAAAGCCGTTTTGGTGGTCTCACTATAGAAATATGTAGAATAGCGGAGATGTTCGCGTATTAATTTTGTAAATCCATAAATCCTTTGGTTGGGAGTTTGGTAAGACCCCGGTTGACAGTCAGCTCATACGCCTTCAAAGAAGCTGGTGTCCATCGAGGTAGTTGACCTGCCCTTCTGGTCACAAAAGTGAGTAATCAGTGATCCTATAGCCGGTTACATTGGCTTTGACACAGCGTCTTACGTGCTCTGGTGGTATTTAATGAGGGACCAGGTGACCAGCCTGAAACCCCACACGCGATAGGACGCTTCCGCTGATTGTCCGCGACTGCTTATTCATCCCGGCTGCGACCAGCCAAGAGTTGTTTACAATTACCATCACAAAGAAGGCGTTACCCGATCCGCAACCTGGGGGCGTGTCCGACGTCGTGCAGTTCCGTCGAAGCAAATACTAGTCAGTTCACTTGTGGGTGGAGAGTTTCAGAGCTGCTGTCTCCCAACACTATTATTTTGACTGCAAGTAACAATCTATTGGGTATAGTACATATACTTAATCATAGCAACTTCTCACCGAAAACTATCCTGATCCACAGATGTTTATAAAGTGCTTCATATGCTATTTTAATTTGATGTCCACATATATGATGCCTTCGTTAAGTAACAGTCAAAAGTTGACCCATTTGACTGTACGCATCCTTCTCCATTAGGTGTAGCATTCTTCCATCGATTCCGGTCACCTTCCCCAATTGAATTACTTCTAGAATACACGGTAGATATGACTTGTTATGGAAAACGGCTGCTCAGCTATCATATTCTCTCCATTTTCCTTGATGCCCTTGTTGATATTTGTACGAATTTCACAAGATTACCCATTGCAATTGACTTATCAAAGAATTTTCTGTTTTGTCTCTGCGTACAACCTTTCAAGTGGTAGCGTTCGACACATGTTACCTCACTTCCGAATCATCCAAACGAGTATAGTAAATATCCTGACACGTGACTGCTTCAGTGACGCCTGTGTACATTTTCCAATTACCACTTTATTTCCCTTGTTAAATTTACATTTTAACACATTCAGTATGATATTTTATAAACTGAGAATGCACTTAGCAAGTGATTGATTGCGTCTTATTTATAGTCAACTTGATTTAACAATCACTGGTAAATTTAGTTAAGGCATTATACTAAAAGGAGCATCTGCAGTTCCATGAATATACAAACATTTGCTCGAAGCAAATGCCTTGTTTGTTTGGCATTGTCTCTAAACGGGGGTCAGTGTGATACGCGTCTCCGATGAAGTACCAATTTGATATAAGCCGTTCGGAATCGAACGTGCCTCACGTTCCGTTGCCAACAAGATTTCTTCAGTTACTCAGAAGGCTATGTATGTCAGTCGTTAAAATTCCATCACGACGGTAGTAATGATGGGCGCGCCGCAAAAAGCATGTATTGCACAAATCTTCTGTCTATTTCTACAGCAAACGGTCTGTGCACATTGCTTACCAATCAATTCATCAGACTTCAATATCCATTTTAGCACGCCAAACCTAATTGGTGCTAGTTAGACGTACCTTTACAAGCCAATTGTTGCAGCACTGGGTTCCTATACGCAACCGAAACCTGAACAGCGACTCATTTGGAAGTTCAATCACTTGAACTACCAATAGTTGAAAAGTGTTGCTCATTTTCGACATCGGAGTCTACCAAAAGTTTCTTGCTTGGTTGCCCGCGACAAATGAACAAAATACCAATGCAACAAGGGACGCTAAGATTTCGAAGCGAACACTTTACTCCACAGCCTACGAAAGATGGACCATGGTTTTCACAAGCTTATGACTCACCAATATTTTGAAAACCGTAGGAAATGTAGGATCAAAATCTACCTTCGGCAACGCCATTGCCCTAGATTCCAGTCTCAGTTTTGCCAGCACTAGTGCATCGGTCGCGGATGGCAGTATTGCGGGCCGTCAACGTACAACTTTATCGCACTGATTTTGTCACACAACATCCATCCACATACCAGCATGCTTAGATCTCGTCAAGGACATCAGGTCAGATGTCATGTTATTAGGTAAAATGCAATAATAAGACCCACTCACCACAACAATCACGAAAATATTGTTAAATCAACCTGTGTTCGTTTCTATGTTTGCGCAGATGCCATCTGACAAAGACGAAAGCACTTGGGCTGCGTAGGGTCAAAATGGGAGCCTTGCTCTCTATTATCACATTGGATGTAACAACTTAAGCTGTATTATCTTGAATCATCTGAGGAATGGTTTACGATCAACTAGTACCTACGAATGGTCACTTAAACTACGTGTTGCGTAGAACTAATTCCCTTTTTTGAATTTAATGACGGTCGAAAACTGTGATTCGAATTCGGGGAAAATGCTGTGGCTCATTCGCCTGACAGACTTGAAAATTACTGCCATAGTTGGGAAACATACGTTCAGTCATGCATGTTTCACCTATTTATGCATTATATTTATTTGTCGGGCACGGTGTTGTGGATGTGCTTCCAATGCAATAGGAAGGAAATCCTTATGTGTTAGACATGCGTAAACCTCAGGACGTGCGAAGCTTTGCTACGCTTGACGGTTGAACGTAGAGCAATCAAGTAAAAAGTATCAACGAAGCCGTCTCCATATATATCTTCCAACAGATCTGCTGGGAGCCAGCCATCAGCCAAATAAGAGCGGGTCTTCTTCTAGGTCTTACATTAGCAGGGTAGAAATAAACTATGATGTGATTCTTCAAACACAGAACAATTACTGAATTGAATGTGCTCATGGAAACGGTCCCTATGAAATAGATAGCATATACATCACCGAAGATACTGGTCGGATGAAGCGTACAAAAGTCACATCCTGAGTCTGCAAGTTGGTGGCTATAGTTCTCTGTTTAAAACATAATCCTTAGAGGCAGCGCCAAGACCTTGGCGGTTGTCCAGAGAAATGCAACGTAGGATGGTGTTTGAGGGCATTTAACGCGTTCATTCTCTATTGGAATGAAGTCCATTCAAATTGTTCATACGGATAACACATTAGGGAAGTCAAGTTATCCAAGTTAACACGTAACCTAACAAACGATGGAGGAGTGAATGTCACTGGCGGCCCATTTAATCTAAGAGTAATAGCTGCCAAATGATGAAGTGTGCAACCTTGTCCTCAGCACAGTATGCACAAGGCGGATCCACTCGTGCTGAAGTTACTGAACCCAGCACCATCAAATGGGCAACGGCTATGTAGTGACTCATGTTTGATCCTAAGGATAAACCAGTTAATACAAAGAGTTTAAGAGCACAAATATATTAAAAGGCCGCTGTTTCTGTTCATGTGGAACTCCTACTGCGGAGTCAATAGTCCTTACTAGAAACGTAACTGGGAGACAGGCATATGGTTATAGACACCACTCTGACGAAGCTGGGATTAAACACAGCAGTGCGCGGCCAGTCAGTTAACTAAGCGCCGCCATGTTACTAAGGCTATGTCCATTTCTCCTGGGGACCTCTAACAATACCACGGTTATCGACCTTTGTCTGACGAGTACCTGTCTCCGATCACTTACTAAATAATAATTCATTTCAGTGATGTACCACAAAATTGCAATACGATTGGCATACATTTGCATCACTGTTCTTAAACACTAATTATGAAAAACAACTAGGATTTAACACCACCAGCGTATTTTTCGGGCTTATCAGTGATGTACACTAATGTTAATCAGCAATTAACCAAAATCGCAGCATGCAGAGTTGTTGATGGGATTGCTGCTCCTACAAGGCATATCGTTCCGAGTTACCTCGCATGTCATGTTTTATGTTGTTTCAACTGGTAAGGCCGGACACCGATTTTACCTGTTCAAGTTAATCTACACATTTCCCAGGAAGCAGCAAAGGAAGCCATACTGTTTTCAATACTTGCAAGTAGGCTTTTTTGATGTCATGGAAATATGAGTTACCGCAGTTAACTGGTAAGCAGACAGAACAACTGAATACCTGTCGTCCACATCCAAAGATTATTTCTTACATAGCTGCTAAATGGGAAGTCTTGGTTGTGGAGCACACTATTACCAACGTCCTGGTGACATAAGCAGAGATTAAATCTAAACTGAGTTTAAAAAGATATTTAATGCTATTCAACAATAAGTCATAAGTCATTTTAGTAAATGTTATTATCTGTGTGTCAGCTATCACTCCCTACATCCTAAGTTAGAGACTCAGTGCGGTGTTCTCAACATGGAACTGTAATTGAGGACGCAATCGATGGCTGATTACGCAGTTCAGTGTTTCATGCAGTTCAGATGAATTTAGAGCACTCGCTGTGCAGTTGGATTGCAACACGTAACTTCCATGGAGACCTCGGTTCACTCAGAGGTAGACCTCGGTCATTGCAATCACAAGGACTGTATCCGAGATGGAAATAATTCGGTGCTGCTCTTCCCAACCCTGACACACCACGAACACGATTTTGTCTCGGTTTGGACAGCAGTTATTGTATTATAGTCACAGTATTACCCACACTGTTTATTTGCATTCCATAACACTAGGGTAAGTTAACTTACACGAAGGACAACTAACTTTCCCCGTACACTTCTTCATAGCCCGACACGTGCTCCGTTAGCAGGTGAGTCATCAGGTTTTTTGATCGCGAATGCTGGTAATACTGTCTTGGCAAAATTAATACCGTACGTTCCACATTTTAGATCACTTAGTTATGCTAGAAAGGGAACGTGTTTGAATTATTCACAAAAAATTGCCCAATATTGGGACGTTCGCAATAATTCAGATTCAAAATGTGACCGCTTTTGCTTAGGGTGCATTCTATACACAGCATTTTCTCAGATGACCAGATTTAGCAGTGTTTCTACAGCAATTGTGACCAGCCTGTATCTTTGGCTCATCAGTGACTGATGCATTACTCTAGGAGTGACCAACACTTTTGTAAGGATGGCAACATTTTGTTAGGTACACTTATGTCCGGTCACATTCAGTCTGATATTAAGATAAGAAAAATATTGCACATGTCATCAATTTTGCATTGCATTTTGAATGTGATGGATGAAACTGAGAACTTGACATATTTATTTTTATTTAGTTAGGACCTCTTTGCTAGAGGTACTATATAGACTTTACCTAATGGGGTAAAATTACTCAGTACTTCCTTGATTTTTGTCAGCATCTGACGTCACTGAATTTTGTTCTCTCATTTTTAATTGCTTAATGCCATCTATACGAAAAATATCCTAGCCTGCATTTGGTAAATCCAAGATGAGGCCGCAGACCAGTGTCAATGTTAACGCGGGATTTTGGACATCCTTGCATCATACCAACAGATGTGGCATTTATTCGCCGCATAGCAATTTACGGCAGCAAGCGTATGTAATGTTTAGTCATTGTAAAATTGTTAGAAGGCCACAACTCACCGTTAACAATAAAAATGAGGAAGGAAATGGTAGTTAGGGAGAAAGAGTCTCGTGACACGATCTCTGAGGACATCCGATGGTGTTTCCAACCACATATGCTCCCTGTCGTTGGACCGGTCAAACTGAGCGTCCGAAACATCTTATTGTAGCGAACTACGGTGTCAATACTTTCACTCCGTGGGTGCAGGTTGGGTTGTTTATTTATACGTCACTTCCAATCAACGCTGGTGCATGCAGACAAAGCATTACGGGGTAACTTTTGAGTAAGCATACTGAGAACGTGTCGAGCCACCGAAGAAAATTATGCAGCCCAATGATTAGCTGAGTCTTTCTGACTTGAAAATCCGATGTCCAACTACATCACTACTGATGCGATGTTGCTAACCTACACCAGTGATGCTCCAGTGACCCATATTTCTATAAGATCGCACAAGACTGCTGGAGACAGTGAAAGCGATATTGTGTCGAAAGCCTATGCTACAAAGAATCTTTGGACAACAACGTGTCAGGTTAGGATATAAGATCCACCTTTTCATTCAGTGCCAACCGGAGCTCTAATTTGACATAAGCAATCCATGCCAGCCACCTAGATGACTGAGCGGTAGTCAGATGTGTAGGAGTACAAGCTGTTATCATGAGATTTCAGTTATCAATACAAATTTGCCTGCGGAACGCCAATTTCGAGAGACAGTACCTTTTGGATGACAGCAATGGATGGGCCTTAAGAAATCACATGATGCAGGCTTCAGTCTCTTACTGCTTCTTTAACGCGTCAACAGAAAACACATGCCACGTTGCGTGCTTAGATTATCTTTAGTGAAAAAGCAACCTAATTTTTAGTTTTGCACCCACCTCCATTTACTAAACGCAGAATCTACTAATTGGTGATTCATTCTGAAGCATTCGTTTGAATGGCTTGCAATGGGGACTGAGGTTCAAGTTGAGGAGGACCTTGGTCAATGTGATCACTGGGACGGTAACTGATAGAGGATAGGAAAAGTGAGTGTTGGGTGTTCGAAAACACCACCTTCCATGGCCGTTGTCAGGCTTTTTTGAGCTCATCAGGTAGAGATAACAAGCGTTGAACTTGGGAATGTTAGGATGATATTTGTGAACCCTGTGCACCCTGGTGCCACCAGTTCACGACGGTTTCCAACTAAGATCCCAATTGTTCTCCTGGGTTCGATGCTTAATATATCTTCCTGATGAGATCTAGCAAGGTCAACAGTGTAGTGGAGTGCAGTATTTTCTGGCGGGCAACGCCTAATATTCATTGGAACAATATCAGAAACTTACATAACTATTGCATGTGAACTGGAAGCTGAACAATAGTTTATGAATGCACAGCTTAAAACAACAGTCTGCCATTGCGGAGAATAATAGACCAAATCTTGTTCTCTTACAGGGTACCAAATGAACGTCCGTGGATTTTTTAAAAATGTTCTATATAGTGAACAGGTAGAGGGAGGTGAGGTCCCTGCACCTGAGTCCGGTTCTGGGAAGGCCGGATTTTTTTCCGGGCCTTCCAAATTTCTTGATTCTGTTCAAACCAAAAAGAATGGTCTGATCAATGAAATATCGAACAAATTCAGTTCCATCAAGTTTTCCGATGAGCAGCCAGGTGGACACATTGTCGGGAAGAAAGGAGAGAACGGAGCAAGGGATGCAGATGAAGGAGATAATAGTTCGGCGAGTGAATATGGTGATGAAGGGGACCGCCCGATGTATGCTGAAGTAACGCCCGTAGAACGTCGCACATCACTTGAAAGTGAATGCAGTCTTCCAGAAGAGGAGGCCGATCACATCAGACAAAATGTTAAAAATCTGATTGACTGTACTTTTGAAATGCGGTGAGTGTGATTAGCAGTGCTCCCAACCCAAGATTTGCATATCTTTGTAAAGGTCTACCAAGACATCGTTTAGACCGTACCAATGTAGGTTTACTTCACCCAGGAAAAACATCTGGATCCATTCTGCCCCGCAGATTAACCAATATTTCCCTGAAGATCGGTTATAACATAAGTTAAACAAATAATAAAGCGAACGTTTTGTCTTACTGATTTCGGTTGATTGATGCAATTTTGTCGAATAACATCTGATTCCAACAGAACGCTTGGGATTGTAGCTACTTTGACAGTGTGTCTAGAAGTTTAGGGAAGTAATTTGTGTGGAACAACTGCTGTCATATGAAATAAGTAGATCCGCATGTCGTAAATATGGGAGTTCGTCAAGAACATGGAATCTTAACCCACTAGACGTTTATCTAGTCGGAGCACCAGGTTTAATTTCGTGACACATGTACCAAGCTTAGCAATGTGCATCGAATAGTTGTCTTTAATAATCATTCCTTGGTAGTAATGAGGGACTTCATAAATGACTACCATTTCCTTTACGATTAAGAGCAAAATCTAGCTCCGGAATGAGAGCAGGGATGGCAGGGTTAGTTTTATCAAATCATATACTGTTATCAGCCATAAGAACAAAGGCCAGGATGTTTGTTGACTAGCTGCTGACTGTTAGAAAATCTTGACAAGTTGTACGAACGGGCACAGCAACATTCACTCTCGGGAAACGTTAGTGAAACGGACAAAACGGATTCTGGAAAAATGATTAGACGGTCATCTTGAATAACTCGTTTTGTGACTGGATTACAACGCGCAATCTCAATGTAGACCGTGATTAGTATTGAAGTGCCAATTTTTGCCCGTCCCGACCCGTAGCTTAGGGGTAGAGGTCACAGCTAATATCCCAGTTGCTTCGGTTTCCAGGCATGGTATATCTACCTGATGATTTCATATAACTTTGACACCGGTTGTGGAGGGCAGTATTTTCGGTCGGATCACATCCAATTTTCATCTGACTATGAAAAAACCTAGTAATTTCTCATTCCTTCTGCATCGGTTCTGGTTAACTAGTCATATCCAATAACCCAGCGCTTGAAAGCGTATTCTGAAGACATTTAGCTGACCATTGTATTCCTTATCCATTAACGACTCGTTCCAATACTCGCCAGAAACGCACTGAGTACCAGTTACATTGATAATTGTAGAGCGCTGGCTGCTTTTAATACCGTCTAAATGAAGGTGGGTCAGTATTTATTAAATGAGCCGGATCGTGTTTTCCTAGAAACACATCCTGTGTGGAAGCGATGCCCCAGAGGCAATTTCGTGTACGTATAATTGAGTGTAAAGATCTGGGCCCTTAAAAAGCCCTGACACTTTCATTTGCACAGCAGACATCCGCGAATGTACACAGGTACTTTCAAGCTGATCAATGAAGTATAAAGAGTTTATTTTAAGTGAATCTTGAATAGTGATGCATGCAATTTTGGACACCACCTGCGGGTGAGTAGCAAGGAATCTTTTCTGCCATGCATAAACCGCAGGGAACTAGGAGTTTCAGTAGCTGCGCATAAATGTAGTGCCCCCAGGTGGCGAAGCACTACCGCCTAACCCTGTAGCAATACCATTACCTCTAAATGACCGCGACCAGTGATCCATAGTTGGGTGATTATCACCAAATGAGTACAGTGGTCCAATGAGAATAACCGCAAAACTGTTCTAAACGTTAGCAATGCAACATCTGCGTCAAGCCTGAAGTCCTTTCATGCGGATCATACGCAATGCACCACTTTTAAGTTGTAGCTCCTTAACCCAAATGATTTTCTTTAGCTAGTTTCCTCGTTTGGTGGATGAACTTCTAGCTATTGTTTTTTTTAACTTGTCATCCCACAGTGAACTTACGCCAGAAATGAAAGCCAACTTCGAAAACTTACTGATGGTATGTCCTTCACACGCACTTCTTCATTTTACAGAAAGTGATGAAAGAGTCAGTTGATTGTCTAAGAGCAAATGCGTAACAAATGCCGCATATCAGGTTTAAAATACAGCTTCAAACTAGTTAGCATCAATGAGGTGACTGCAGCCAGTTTATATATAGGCATAAAATGTGTTAGGTGCCAAGTAGCACACACTAAGTGAGTCAAACAAGCTACATTTTCTCAATAAGTGATCGACGAGGTTCCTTGAGCTTATGAGGCTAAATAAATCGGCTATTTTAATCGCTAATTCTTACTACGTAAACAAATGAGGTTGCATAAAGCAGTTTGTTTATAGCATGAGGGAAATTTACCTTAGCTAAACTACAAACCAAAGTTTGTCTATACAACTACCATATGTTTCAGTGAGTCTTCCGTACCACATCTTTTAACGCAGCGTTCGTTGAAATACCAAATCTTAAACCTAGGTTGTGCTTTCTTTTCTAGAGTCACACTGGCCGTTCAGCATTCGCGAGGGAACTGAGACATCGCGTAAGTCTGTCATCGTTGCCTTGCAGGTTTTGAATGTTTACCTTAATGACACGTGAATCGATTTAGAATACCCACATTGGTCAGACAGTAAAAAAAGGAAATTGCGGTTCCTATTACAATTTTTGTCCATCTTGAAACCTAAAAGATGGTAGTTGTTGAATTGAAACTCCAAGAAGGTCAGGAGTTTATGGGATCCCAGTTAAAATCGAGCTAAAATATAATTGTGCAGAATTGGTGACACCTTTATCTACAGAGTACGGAAAGCTGGAAGTTGAGATCACCTCGATTCAGCACTCTATGAAGTGAAGAAGATACATGTATGCGAGATATTTCCCACTTTTTGAGCTACAAACCGAACTTGTTCTTTTAAATATTAACTCGTGCAAAACACCGATGTGTACATTGCCCCAATTCCAAACACCGTGCATCAATATTCCTATGTAGTTTGCCTCACCGGCGTAGTAGAATAACCGTTTAGGTGTATCAACCATTTTTTTATAGATATAATATGTAGAAAGCTTATTTCGTCATAGGTACCGAAACACGGCTTTTTGGCACCACCGAGCGGAGACAATGGTTCTTCGTTAATCATACTTATCCTGTGACAATCACATACCACAAACACAAGTTCATTCACCAACTTCTAAACAGCTAATGGCGCAGGAAACGTTGTTCTGTGTATTTCCGTTAATCCAAACTAATGCTTAGTCAAAATGGAAACAGACAAGTCGAGGGAAAACGTTAGTGACAGTGGTAGCGGCAAATGGTAGCCAGCGAAATTAACCTACTTCTTACTGCGTATGTCCAGTTACGTTTTGTTAGAGACGATTCATACATACCTAAGGCACGGTGCATATGTGGATGTATCAGAGAGCTTCATCAGCAAGGGAATTGTAACAAATAATCAAAGACAAACTGCCGGTTAGTTGTGCATATTCGGTTTGTTATAAAGGCGCTAATCAATACGAATGAAAGACAGAACGACTTGCGGAGTGTGTTCGCTCATTGGAATGTAGCCGACAGAATCCGATCCACATGACCCAAGAACAAGTCGACGATTGTTTCATACGCATGAATTTAAACAAGCAACTAGTACGAACGCCGATCCCACAAGCGTCTAGAAGACCCAATGAGAGAGAGAGAGAGATGAAAGAAAACCGCCTCTTGCAATAGGCGCTTTTACTGGCTAAGCCAAGAACAAATACACTGCTGACCAGCAACTTTTTATACCAAGAATGGTGGTGTATGTGATTTTCACATTGTACAGTTTGTGTAAGCTTTATCAGAAAAGCTTGGCGTGGCAAGTGCATCGACTTAATATAAGCAGCACATTTACAGAAACCTGAATTCGTGTAATATCGGTAAGCATTTTATTCTTGTAGTCACAAAAAATAATGGAATCCTGTGCATTGAGTTGATTACGAGTTTCTGGATCCTAAGGAGATCTGCTTGCCCAATCTTTCGGGGACAATTGAAAAGCATCCCACATTCATCGCGCTCCGGTCACATCGATGGCTCACGTGTAGGTGATTCCGATGTGCCAGTGTTGATATTTCATTTCAGCAAGTTCTAAAGCAAATTGCTTGCCGCTATTTCTTAAAGTTTTAAATAGCTGTCTCATATTCTTGTGACCCATCGGAGGGGCGCCTTCCCGACTGCTTCAGGAACAGAGGCCATGACTACTATCGGCGCAAGCTAGGAGCCAACTGCTTGTGCCACTAGGCCACAAGGGACGGTGAAGAATCGTCATGAGTTACAAATTAGCTTCTATATATAGCGAGGCTCATCTTCCCTTGCCATGTAAATTAGAAACTTGCAATAGAACAGTGTTGCTGCCATTGAGCCACGACTTCCACGAACAGCTGCAGTGTACATCATGGTATCCATAAGCTGTTAGCGTGAATGTTTTTATGACTCATAAACAATGAACAATGAGTTACGCCGGGTTAAAATGCAGTTGCCTGAAAAGTTGTGCAGGTTTCTGGGGGTACAACTACAATTTAAAAAGATATGTGCGTTGTCTATTTGAGCGCTTATCTAGCAGATAAACCGCTGGATAAAAGTAGTGTAAATTGGAATTGCATTCGAACGACGAGGCAACATGGAGACAGTTAAAGTCGTACTCTGCGAGAAAAGCAAAAGCAAGATTAATCAGTTCTGTACAGCCCCCAGTTTTACATAACATGTTAATCCGGTTTGAAATGATAATTAGTAGGTTTCAAAGGAGCATAGTTTAGGCAACGAAGTGATGGGGGCCAAGGGAAAGTTTCAATAGCTTTTGAAAATATCCAGGGTGAAGAGGATACAACTAAGTTTGTGAGAGAGTTCCAGGGTTGGCGAACCCGAAGAGAAAAGGAATTCCGCCGGCATTGCAGGCGGCTAGACTGTGCACTCAATTTCAGAGAATTGTCTCTGAGATTGGTGTTTTGGCTGGGTTTCAGCAAGTGACGGCATACGTGATTAGGGTCACTCAATATATGCTAGACTAATATGAGATCGCTGCGCAGCCTTCGTTAGCGGCCACTGAAAACTCCCAGTGACTTTAACATTTGATGGTAGGACAGGTTTCGTAGGCCCCTTAATGTTCTTTGTGGTCCTGCGTTGTGGTTTTTCTATCACTTCTAAGTCGCGCTTCCACCAAGGTTGCCATGCTTGGATGACGTATACAACGTGATGGTGCATCATGGGGAAGATGGATGGGTGAAATCTTCCGAACGCTTTCTGCATCAAGCCGACGTGCTAACTGGCTCTCTTCACAGCTACCTCTGACTGCTTTGAACAGTTAATGTCACTTTGAAGGAGCACACCATGGTCACGTTTTCGGGAATTTGCTTGCAGCACGTTTGACCCAAGCCTATACACGTAGTCATGCCTATGGCGCAATTGAACGGCGTAACATTCTTCCAAATTTTATGCTAGTGTATTCAGAACTGATCAGTTTGAAATCGTGTTGAGGTCATCCTGGAGCTTTCCGTGGTCATTCGGTTCTTCGGTCGCTCGCCATAACTTGATATCATCCGCGAATAATAAGAAATCGAAAGTAATTTCCTTCGCCAGATCCTTTATGAAAATCAAGGATAGACGGGGCCCGAGCACCGTGCGTTGTGGTACGCTACAGTCCACCTCAATTTCGTCGAACAGCGATTCTAGTACTTTCACTTCCAACCAATGAGACTGGACCATCATGATGGGCTTTTCTTAACGCTGTGCGATGTTTTGTGGGTGCCTCTGTGATTCAATGAGCTATGCTGGGAGATGCCTTTTGAACCTACATAGCCACTCATACCAAATTTGTCAATGGTTAGAGGCCAGACAAACGCAGTCTCCTGACCCTCCAGGTTAGGGGTTGGAGTGAGGGTGACTCCTTACCCCATAAAATGTACTTTCTCTAGTCAAGTGCTATAACCCCTCTGCCTTGCGGTCAGATTTTCGTACCAAAGGCTTTAATTGAAAACCCTAATCGTTCTCCTGAATAGGTTTGGACAACTTGACAGTATCCTGCCAAAGGAATACACCATGACTTTTTATGCTAACAATCTCTTGATGTTCTGGTCGTCGCAAAGGATAATAAACGGCGCCCCAGTTGCTGTATCGTGCGGGGTCGATAGGGGTTTAGATGCTACTGCTCAGGCCTTCCCGCCTTCTTATTCCCCCTCTTGCGCTTTTTCATCCTTAGCCTCCCGTTTCAACTTCGCTTGCATCCTTCCGTTTTAATCCCCCAATTCTTGGCCCTCCTCCTTGCCTGAATAATGTCTTGTCTTCTAGTTTCAACTCATACACAATTGCAGGGCTTCGCTCCAATCAAGTAGACAAGTTCATGTTCAACCAAGCGGACAACGTCAGTTCATCCAGATCCCTTTGGAGTCCTCGATCTTCGCTAAGACTAGCATGTCTCAGACTGCGCACTTTGCTGCAGCTTAGCCAACAAGCAGCCCTTGCCCGAACACACGACACATTCTCGATGGATATTTGCTGTTTATCGGAGACCAGCCTGCAAGATTCGAGCTTGCTTCTTACCCTGAGATCCCCCACATGCCACACTGGCGGCACATTCTCATTGCGTCTGTCTGGCGATGACGCAGCTTCAAATTCAGGTCAAGCTATCTTCGGCATTGTTTTGAGTTCCTGCGCTGAGGCTTCCCTGATCGACTGGATCCCTGTAAACAGCCGGCTGTGCGCTGTTAGGTTTGCTGACTCGTTCCAGCCTTCGAGGTCTCGCGAGGACTAACGTTGCCTGTTAGTCATTGCGGCTTACGCCTCACCAAACTGCAGTACCGGTTCGGTGAAAGATGATTTCCATCAGCAATTGCACGATCTCATTCGTTACCGAAGAAGCACCGTAGTGTTGGCTTTCGATCTAAACGCCCAAGTCGGAAAATAGTCCGCTGATGAGCTTTATCTGAGCGGCCAACATGCTGGAGGCTCTCGTAATGATAACGGTGAGCGATTGCTACACCTGTGTGAAGGTGCTCGTCCCTTTCTTACGAGCACCAACCTTCTGCATAGCAAACGGAGAAGAGTGACTTGACGCCCAACAGCCACGGGCCAGCCGTAGACGCAAAGCTATCATATCATGATTAGTTACCGCTGGAGAGGCTGGGTCGAAAACTGTCGCTCGATTTGGAGCATGAGCGTGGACCCTGATCATGCTCTGGTGTGTGCCGACCTGCGGGTGCGTTTCTGTGGACGTCCGAAAAGTCGGTCTGAGCGCAATGACACCAGCCAGCTTGCGAAGCCAGGAGTTCGGCTTGCGTATCAAACTACGCTAGCATCTGGACTGAGTTAGCATCTACTGAGAACAGTCGAAGATCACTGGTCGCATATTGGTCAAACATTACTATCAGCAGACGTGTCTTCATATGGCAAATCAAACTGTCTACGTAGACAATGGGTCTCTACCAAATCTCTGGAACTTATGGATGCTCGCCGACGTATTTCGGCTGGAAGCTAATACATTGAGACACGCAAAAATCTCAGGGCAAAACTGCGTGCTAGCCTGAAGATAGACAGCGAAGTCTGGTGGTTTCATCGTGCATCGGAAATGGAAACAGCCGCTGCGGTTGATAATCATCGTAAGTTATTATGTCTGGTACGCGAAATAGGCAGCATGATACCTGGTATTAGAGGAACCATACGCGACGAGAGTGGACAGCCGATTCACAGCTTGTCAACACGCTAGCAGCGTTGGGCCGAACACTGCAAGGCTGTTTAACCAACCTGAGATTTTATAAGGCCGCTGGTGCAGAGAGAATTCCCCCAGCGCTCTACAAATTCGGAGACCTGCTCTTGTAGATGATTTATATGAGTTGCTAATGGAACTTTGGGAGCAGGAAACTGTCTTGACAGACCGGAGCTGCTCCGTCATAGTCCCAATTTTCAAAGGAGGCTCCAGTTCGGAATGCGCCAATCATAGAGGGATCAATCTGAACTCAATTGCCTCTAAATTGCTTGCGACTGTCATTCTCCACAGTCTAATTGACACTTGTGAAAGCCAGATTCATGAAGAGAAAGCCGGGTTTCGTCGAAATCGAAGCTGTGTCGACCACATCTTCACATCGCGTCGATTGTTGGAGCACCACCATGTTTACTGGCGACCTACCGTTGTCGTGTTTCTAGACAGCAAATGTGCCTTCGATTCGGTTGATCGATGTGCACTTTGGGGTTATCTACTGAGTAATGTTGTGCCCGATAAATATGCAAACATTATCAAAGCACTGTATGCGCATAGTTCGAGCCGAGTGAGGGTTCGTGGCAAAATGTCGCCGCCCCTCAGCATCTCCAGAGGTTTGAGACAAGGTTGCCCGCTGTCACCTTACCTCATTAACTTTCCCATTGAGGAATTCATGGAAACAACGTTCTTTGGATCCGAACTAGAAGGTATGAAGCCACTTCCTGGTGAGTGACTTCTTGACTTGGAGGATGCGGACCACATTGTCTCCATTTGTGACAGCGCCCAAAGGTGCCAGGCTGCACTGGATTGATTAGCACTGGCTGTCTATCGATTTGAGCTATAGTTTGTTCCATCGAAATGCAAAGTTCTTCTACACGATTGGCACGGATCCACCCATGCGCTGTCCCATGATGGTGATCACCTAGAAGTCGTCCAGTAATTCGAGTACCTGGGCAGCTAAATTAGAGCCTGTGGGATTGAATCTGAAATTGCGCACCGTATAGCGTAAGCTCGAGGTGGTTTTGTCAATCTCCACCACCTGTGGTGCAGATGCAACATCATCCTAGCTTTGAAATTCAGACTTTAGAATGCAGCCGTCCTTTCAACCCTACTGCACAGTTGTGAAAACTGGCCCATCAGGTCGACAGACATGAAGAGGCTCGTCACGTTCGATCATCGCTGCTTCCGCAGCTTAGCTCATGTTTGGTGGGAGCACCGTGTGAGCAATCATCATGTTCGGTTTTGCGTATTTGGTGCAGGAAGAACTAGTGAACCACTTAGCACCATTATATCACGCTCTAGGCTCCGGTGACTGGGCCACATGTTGGGCATGCCAGCATAGCGACTTCTGCGACGTGCTTTGTTCGCGTGCCGGGGATGCGGTTGGAAGAGGAAGATGGCAGGTCAAACTCTGACTTAGTCGACAGGTATGAAAATTCTTACTTCGAACTTGGCCTCGGTTGGTGTATCCCAACTGCCCGGCATGGGTCCTAAGTAAGATGAACACGTTTGGTTGGACACACTTTCTGATGTGGCTATGAGCCGGCCTTAGTGACATTTGTGTTGTGAGTTCTTTGTCCATCCCCTCCTGCTTAGCTTCCCCCTCCAATCACAAGCTCATTCGTTAGGCATAATAGAGCTCTTTTTTGCGGCAAGATAGCTGGTTGTTAGCTTTCCGGAACGATGTTCATCAGTTCCTGGAGTCTCAGCTGGTGTACGTTTGATTTTTTCTTGTTCTTGGCTTTTGTATTGCGGCACAATAGCTGAGGTGTTTTCCACCTGCAGCTAACGTGTACGATGATGGTGATGATGGCTTCCAGCCGACGTTCATGTAGGAAATTGCCTATCCAACGCAGCAGTGGGTCACCTATTTCATGGAGCTGAAGATTTTGCTGGAGAATCCGTTGGTCTAAGTGAGCAAGCGCTTTTGAAATGTCCAGGTAACTGACATCAACTTCTGATCGACCAACAACTGCTTTAGTCCTACTATTGCGTGAAATTAGCTGGTTCGTAAAGCATAGGCATGGGTATTTTTGTCGGAAATCATGTTCCTCTGGTGCTATAATGGTGTTTTTTTTCCAGCTATTGCATAAGTGCATCTGAGACGATAGACTCCATAACCTTGGAGAACACAGGGAGTAGCGTTATGCGACGGTAATAGTTTGGGTCAGTGCGACTACCTTGCTTGTGAATGGGAGTGATGACCACTCACTTCCTATTATTGGAATATGATTCTCCTCGATACAACGCTGATAGAATATGGGCAGAGGTTCCGCCTTCCATCGAATGATATAGACACCAGGACAGTTGTGGATACGCAGAGACAACAGTTTATTTGACACAGTTTCTGCAGTAAAAGTGATACCAGATAAAGCTGACGGGAAACAAAAGAAAAGGGGATAACCGTTGGGCCCGTTACTCTCTAAAATCTTTGTGAGCAATGGAATCGTAAGCGATCAGCTGCTTCCGTTGCTGATCGAGTGCACACGTCAGTCGTGATCAGTTCTGAAATTCCACGTTGCACCTTACGAATGCCATTAACAAGCCTGTATAAGAGTTTGCGGTTCGTGCACAATCGCTTCAGTAATTAAGTGCTGATAATGCGTAACCTTGTCTTCGCGGATAAGGCTCCCCCATAATTTACGCTGTGCCACATAGACAGTCTAGGCTTAAGAATTCAGGGAGTCCTTGTGAGCCCTCCATGCTAAGTCCCTCAAGGACATGCACTTACGTGTTATGCTCCTCAGAAATGACTTGATTCTCCTTTGACGATGGAAGGATTTATGTTCAGACGCCTGCGTTACGCGTGTGCTAAATGTCCTTGTGAAAGTGTCCCAGGCGATTTCTGGAATGCAATCAGTTAGGAAGGTCCAAGATACCTTCCTAGATAGCGCGCATAACACGTTGTAGTGCGTGACCGTATCCACCTTATCATCCTCTTTCTCAGCCTATTCCGTAAAACACATATAGTTAAACAGTAGAGTCGCATGATCACTTATACTTATTCCGTTGATGAGCACAAAATCAAGTATCGACGGCTTTTTAACAGTTCGAAATCTGCTGGAAGAGGTCTCGTAGTTGTACAGAGAGTAGCTGTAAAGTACCTCTTGTAAACAACATGTGAACTGCATGCTATCGGTCACCGCTATTTTCAGGTCGTGCACATTAAAGTTGCCTGCGATGAAAATGTGACTGTATGACTTGCTTACAGATACCTGAAGTACGTGGTTCAGTGTGGAGTCCATTTCACACGCAAGGTCTGGTGGACGGTAAATCACAGCTGTTAGATCTATGTCTTTGTTCCACAACCATAGCCTGCACCAAACCCAATCTAGGGCACGGATTTCTGCATGGTCAATAAGTTCACATCGGAGGTTAGATTTGTAATACAGAATTACACCACCACTTCTCCCAGCTCTGTCATTCCGAAGCAGACGCCTACCGGGTAAATAGACATCAGAATCTGCTATCTCAAGGCTTAACCAGGTCTCCGTATTCATAATGAGTTCCGCGGTTGTGACGCCAGGCGTTCTCTAAGTTCGGCCAACTTACTAAGAAGACCTTGCGCGTTAGTACGCAAACGGGATAGTGTTTTTGATGTTAGAAGTGTGTGGGTGTACGACAAAATCGTTAGTTAGTTTTAGTCGACCGTTTGTCGGTCTGTCATTAATCGTTTTTTGCCTGAATCATTGGTTCTTGTATTTCAGGCAGGCTACATGATAACACGGAGCAACCCAGATCGAGATATACTATCGTGTTTCTTCCTATCCCCTCAGGTGTCGCGAATGCTATATTGTCTACCACTCTGCAGGATGGTGGAGGCAAATAGTTTCTTGAGGTTACATGTTTCAATGAAGCGCTGACAAATAGTAGCCGTGCACCTGCTATCTTTAGCCCAATCTCGGTAAGTAACTTAGAGCTATGCTTCAAACAACTATCCAATAAGACTTCTGTCATTCTTCCGGAGTGTGGCAAGACTTTCGATATTTTTAGTCCGCAGCCTTTGGAGATAAAGAAATTCTCGTTAATGAGTTAGCGATAATGTAGTTCAGCGAGTGTTTCGCGGATGTAGTACCATTGCTCTCGGTCATGTTGTTGCGCTTTTTGATTAAGATAGCCCCGTAGTTTAGGAATACAATAAACAAAGACGGTTCTCTTGCTTTCGTCCATAGAAGGGCCGCCATGGTTTTCTTTTTGTTTTTATCGCTCTTTCCGAGGAATATCTGGTAGTATGCATACCTCGATCGATGAGCTGTGAAGATGAACTGCTAAGAGTAGGACTGTCTCTCTCCTCAGTTGAGTTTAAGGTTACTCGAATAAATCGGAGTTTGCCGTAGTGCACTGCATTTGGGTGAAGGGCTATGCGTCGTCACGCGGTTGGCTCAACACTATTGCACACTACCGTTAACACACACTGTGGTTCTGTTTTGCGAATATCGGTTTGAGTGTTGTGGTTGGTAACCTGGATTGTTTAGCGGGCAATAAAGAATGTTGTAATAACGGCGTCGCATCACCCAGGCTTGGTCCAGAAAATGGACATACGGGTATCTCTTTGGGCGTTTTTACTGAGGCGATCGATGCGTATGTTACCGGCTCTGGACTGCCGGTGTTGTGACCAACTCGTGAGATATGGCATGCAGGGATGAGTTAATAGCAGTCACACCGACTGTGGCTTCCCCACTTAAAGGATTAGTAATTGTCGGAGTAAGTGGTGCAGCTATTATTGGACGGCTAGCAAGACTAACTTTAGCATCCGACTTAGGGACAGAGCCCTGAGGGGTTCGCTGCTGTAGCGCAATATCGGAGTTGTTTGATTCTAATGACAAAGACCTAAAGCTCGCCATCTGATGGACGACTTCAGTCAGTTTTTGCACTTCTACTCGAGCGGTATTATACAGTTGACTATTGGGATTGCTCTGCATGTTTGGCAAAACTAGAGCACATCAGTCAGGTTGATTTGTCTCTTTCATTGTAGTTGACTTAAACCAGCACACCGGGGGTGGAACGGAAGGCCGCAAAATGTACAAATAATGTGTCCTCTAACTGGGCGTGCACACTTCTGCTTACAACATTTGCGGTAAGTTAGTAGCCTCCCTTATCAAGCGATGAGCTTACCAAACTTAAGCCGCCAATTAACTTATGGCATTATAAGCAGTCTGGTCTGCGTACTGATTACATATGGGTAGTAGGGGGAGTTGAATTGTATAGGTAGAAATTCATCACATCTAGACTCACTCAGACAGTCGTCACACGCCCGGGCAAGCACTGTACGCGCGTTTCTTCCTTTCGGGAATCGTCAGCATTGCGCACTCCATCGGACCCGGGTTGGACTCGAACCCGCAAATCGACTGTTGCCAGTCCGTGGTTGAGACCACTGAGCTACGGGGGACGGTAACGACCGTCATGAATTAGTTACTAAATGTGATATAGCGTCGCTCACTATCCACTGACTTACACCTTGGTGAGGGGGGCTATCCTGTCCTCTGCACGGCAGCAACGTATAAGTCGGTGGATAATGAGCGGCGCCATATCACATCTAGTAACTTATTCACTATGGTCGTTGCCGTTCCCCGTAGCTGAGTGGTCTCAACCATGGACTGGCAACATTCCAGTTGCGAGTTCGAGCCCTACCAGGGTCCGATGGAATGTGCACTGTTGATAACGCCCGAAAAGCTGAAACGCGCGTACAGTGCTTTTCCGGGCGTGTGATGGCTGCCTGGGCGAGTCTAGTTGTGACGAATTTCTACCTATTTGAGCAGCGGTTGATAAATAACGTGGCCGCTAGCATGTGCAGACAACCGCTCAGTAATTTGTGGTCAATTAAAATGCATGCCAGTTGCTTCACCACTTTTTTCTACTGGAAATTGTTACTTCACAGTCCAGTCACACTAAGGTGCCGTAGGTTTTTATACGATATATTAAGCTTAAGATTGTCTAGAGATTGGTGTCCAATTTTGGCTGTGGCACAGTATTTTCGCAAGGCCTTGCTTGACGTTACATTTGAAGTTAGTGCCAGAAGTACACTTATCGATTTTGCCACTATACGGTTAATGCTTAGCAATAATTTCTGAGAATGTTTACAAGCCTACCCTTGTGACAACTGGACTGAACTGCTGGCTGATGCGTGCATAGCTCGGTTGCCACCGGTAACGCGGATAGAAATGTAGATAAACTGGTCAGATACCGTAGAATGTTTGACAAATTATTGGCTTTACCTCCTCAACTTGTGCTTGGTCCCTGCAAGCTTGCTCAGGTGCCGTCGTGGCATCTGGTTTAACTTAATGAGTCGCAAGAAAAATCATCCGTTGACCTTGATAAGTACACGTTGAAGTATCACTAACATCCGGCTTTGCAATTCATCTCTGATTTGCCACTTTTGTTGCAAGAATATATGCTGCTCTAATAACTAACGGAGCTGAGGGTTCTTGGTTAGACCCTTTGATTAGCAACTCTCTTAATTGTTAGCAAACAAAGTCTAACAATAAGCACCATGGATCCAACTACTATCACCTTCAGTCTGACAGCCAGAGGTGCAGCATTTTACGTTCCTCGAATACTTACTGTTCAATGGTATGCATATGGTACTGGAATGTAGACAGTCTGGTAACAAAACACTCCGTCTGTGACATGGTTTATCGGTTGGTACAACAGTTCGACCGACTTAAAATTGATGCTGCGAATAGAGCCAAAAATGAACCAGAAAGCAGTTTGGCAAACGGATCAGTATTTCGAGACAAAGTGAAACGATGAATATATGCAAATCATTTGTAAATACTTATATTATCGTATTTCCGAGCCTGGGGATAGCAATTTATCGGCATAGGCATAAGGTCGCACTTTATATGTATACTCTAAGACGAAAATTAAGTACCTTAAGCAATGCTTATATTTTTCCTTGGTCTCTCATGTACTGTCTCGCAGAAATTTAAAACACAATTCTATACCAAATATTGAAGAGGTTGTTGGAGTATTAACGGTGGCTTTAGTAAATTGGACCATTACTGTTTAAACCAATAGATACTGAGTTAAATTCATTTGAAACACAGGGCTTAGAAGAGACGGTATCTAAAAACCAAGATATTGAAAAACGTATAATATCTATTTGGAAGCAGTTAGTCACCTTCAGTAACTTGAAAAGCGCGGAAAGAGGGAGAACTCGGGTAGATACGTGCATTGCCCGTCGTCTTATCAGTACTAATCACACTGACTTATATGCATAGATATGGCGAACATTGGGTGTGACCAAACGAGGTGAAAAATGAAGGACGGAAGTTAACTCCTATGTCCATGGCTACCTTACACTGATAAATAATTGTTTTTGAACACTTATCGCGACCGCCTCATCAAACCAAAGAAGCTGGGGTTAGTGTGTCAACGAAACTTTGAACGATGAGCACAGCTCAACCCGGTGACCCGATACCAGGTTGTCTATCGAGGGAGCCGGCAACCTACGCGAGCACGGGAGTAGAGATTGATAAGGTTTAGGTGATTTCGTGCTTAGCCTATCTCTGAACATGTTCCTTTATTGGAAAGTCGGTGTCCTATCGGTTCTGCCTATGTAAATGCATCCAAAGTAACCCATGAAATAGTATGCACAGTGTGAGTTAATCCCGATAGGCTGAGCTTCCTTCGTTAGAGGAACCGACAAACCACTTGTTCGGTTGATTACAACGACTTGAATAGCGTAGTAACTTCTATGCGCATCCGAGATTATACGCTTCGTTGTCTTTAGCGTGGTAAAGTCGCTTTGGTAAAGCAACTGGGAGTAAACCAGCTTCTAAGCTATCTAGTGGAACAAGACCTTCGACCCTCACAATTGGTTGCATTTCTAGATAAATGATCGAGGGCTGCCGTGCACCACCAGTGCATCTGCAATTAACGCTAGTTCATTGGGCAGACAGTCGGCCCAGTAACTTCGTTTCGCATGACTACATAGGGTCTTTACAAACTTGTCTATATAAGTTTGCAACTCCCTTTAAGGAAGGAAGCTCAGCCTATCGAAGTCCACTCACATGGTGCATACTATTTCGTGTGTAACTTTGGAGCTATTTACCTAGGCAGAAACAATAGGACTCTGAGTTCTCAATAAAGGAACATGTTCAGAGATAGGTACAGCACGCAATCACCCAAATCTCATCAATCTCTACTCTTGTGCTCGCCTACGTCGACGGCTTCCTCGACAGACAAAACGCTAGTTTCGGGTCACCGGGTTTCAGTTGTGCTCATCGTTCAAACTTGTGTTGGCACACTAATACCCGCGGTCTTCGGTTTGATGAGGCGGCCGCGCTAAGCCGGATAAAGCCAGTCTTTCACGTGCAAAAACCATTATTTTCCAGCATAACGTACCCATGGACGTGGGGTGAAATTCCGTTCTTCACTCTGCCCTTCAAGTATGTCCGGCTATATCTAAGCATAGAAGTTGTTGGGAATGGTGATGAGATAAGACACAAAACGTACACCTACCAGTTTGCGTCCACTTTCCGCGATTTTCAAATACTCTTTCAGCTGTCAAGTGCATTCATTTATTAGTGAGAAGTAGTTAGGGTTTAACTACGCAGCCATGTTATGTCATCGGTTGAAGTGGAATCATCAAGGAGCACATGTACTGCGGGTTTTGAATCTTTGAACAGTGACGCCGTTTGAAAGGAAGTAGAAATATCGCGACCCAGTAAGGCGAACATAAGGATTTCGGCCACTGGCTGATGAAATAGGAGGTTGACTGATTTGTTTCTGGTACAATACCACTCCTCATCGTTTTGGAATAGTTCTAATGTGTTGATATCAAAGGTAATGCTATCGATTGACCTTCTTCTCACGACATTTATACGTGTTCCGTAGTATGAGAAAAGCCAAAAGTTCATATAACTATCGTCTCCAAAACAGTGGGACTAGCCAACATAGTACTACAGACAAGCAACAATTGAGTATTTCGAGCTGCTTACCGTCAGAGAAGGTTAAGTTCCAGTAGAGGAGGCTGTGACCACTCACTAGTAGCTGGAACAAAGGTACGCAAAACCTGTCATAATCCTGTTCAAAGTTTGGTTGTCTTGGTTGAAGCAGTCAGTCCTGGCCAAACGGATATTGTGCAGTAATAATACTTTTAACTTGTTCCAAATTTCTAAACGCTTCCATCCCTTCTGATCGTCTGCAAGAAGACGTGTGTTAAACCACTTGAGGACGCTGACTACTCTAAGGCTGACGGAGATCTTTCTTCCCCCTTACAGTTAAGTTAAATGGAATATAAGAGTATTTTACCTTTCTTGCATCAACTGGAGTGATAAGTTTAGTGGGCGTTGCCAAATGGCCCCTCTGGTATTCAATCGATCTCAGCTATATGGGTTGTTAAGATTGTCTATTCGAGACCCACACCTCGCAATATTGTGTATGTGTAAAACGCCTATACCATAAGGAGTCCTACTAAAATTCCCATTTATTTAACATCCAGCGGAAACGACACACCTGCTTAGTTACTCAGGTGGTAGAACCAAGTTATTGAGTGCATCCCTAGGACTGTGATTGATCTTCAAAGTTTGCTACTCCTCCAACTGACAGTACGGCAAGTGTTTTCTCACGGGGAACTTCCGAAACCGCAGTTCGACCGCTTTTCAGTGTGAATAGGGAACATGGTTGCTGTCGTTAAAGAATCCTAAAATCTAACAAAGATGGATCCCATCCAGTAAAGCCACCAGGCGAGAAACGGATGTCCAGCAGCTTGAGTTTTCTCAGGAACCTTGGTTTGTGGGGTTTGGGGCCACTGCACAGCATGCGTTGACCAGATGACGCTTCCAGTGTATGCATACATGCATCTTCTGTCCTTCATATGCTTGAATTGAACACTGCGATTGCCAGGCCAATAAGCAGAACGAAGTCAGCCCGAAGATGCGGTAAAGGTTAGAGGTAGCTCCTTAAGGTACGGTGGCACCGAAGCACCTTGGACTTATATAAAGTTGAGAAATGCCTCAGTCCTCATCTAAGAATGGCTTTCAGATTAATATCCTTTGTGTCTATGCGAATAGACGTGCAATCATTACGCACTGTGATCAACAAAACCGACATGATGCATCGGAAGAACACAGACGGTTATAAACGAGAAATTCAGTAAATCTGATCGTCAACGCTGGCCGAGTGAATAATTTCACGATAACAGGAACTACTTTTCTCTTAGGGAGATGCAAACTATTGGCATTTTGGCTAAATTAATTTCTCTTTCTTCTCTGACAGTTTTTTTCTGTACTTGACGTAAACATAATAGAAAATACACTTCATTTTGTTAAGGTTAATCAAAATTTAATACTGTAACCTTTTCTGTTTACTCGTGAGTATGAGAGCTTTCCACCTTGTGTAGTATACCTCTCGGTTGGTGTCGGTAGATGCCGAGTGCAAGTTGTAAGTAGCTCGGTAAAGGGGGAAAATCTGGCCATGCAGGAAGCGTTCTGAGTGGAATGAACCCTAACGGAGGATACTTCGTACTTTATTTCAGTAGAACAGCCTTCTCAAGTCGAATTTAACAAGCATGCAATTCGGTGTTAACCCAAGTAAAGTGTGGATCATGAACTGGCTTTCTTCATTTAAGCAACCAAACAAAATGGAGCACGAATGTTACATCAGTATTATTGTGTGGACCGTACACGCACTGCGGCCAGTAGATGACGCCTTCTGTTTACGCTGTGTCTACTACTAGAGGTCTGTTAGCCACAACAAATCCAAAGCAAGCGCACAGTGTAGACATCATTCAATCGTTAAATATTTAAAATACCAGACTGTATATATCGACACATAGAACACCGTATTGATTGAAACATTCGACATCGATGAAGGATAAATGTTCGTCATTTTTGAGGAGGCAGTAGACCTAATTTGGTTTCTGGAATCACCGGAACCGGTGTTATACTCTCCCCCACCCTGCGAATATGGTCCGGTGCTGTTGCTTTTAACACTGCATGGCTGTATTGTTATAGGGCCAAGGAATTAAAGGCAAGCTCTATGTCTGTTCTGCACCCTATGTCACCGCAATGATTGATCTATTTAATTGGCGGAAGTATAGTTGATACAGCCGTTGAACGGCCTCTTTTCATTCTGCGAGCTCGTGAGTCACTGGAACTGGTAGACCAAGCTGATTTAATGTGCTGTATACAGTCCTCCGGCACAACACCGTAAAGTGCGGATATATCGCCTTGACGTAGCAAAGGCAAGAAAGGCATTGGCAGTGCACCAGTACGCAGTACCGACACTTCGCTCTCGAGCCAACACCACCGATCACACGTGAGCTAAGGATACTGCGTGGTTCGTGCTGCCACTACGCAGGCTCGAACCTTCGCCGCAAGGTTACCAGACAAGCTCATTCTCTTTGCACTACGGACCTTCCATGCCCCCGCCCAACAACAGAGCTGTCATGCTGATTGAGTCAGTTCGGTCAGCTTTCCTCAACGGGTTAACCCAATATCTCTAACATAATTTTTTTGTGCTTTTGTTTTCCTTGTAACAATTGTTGTTTATGGTCCCTGGAAGACAAATAGATGTTTTAGGTGTTGAGTGTATGTGCATGTGTAGCTATGTACCAATTTATTGCATATGCTCATTTAGCTAAGGGTTGTCGGTATTTCCGTATACTATTCGATAATTTTTATTTCGTATTGTCATTTCAAGTGCTTGGCTGTTGTTTGACATCTCCGTTGTGGCTGCGTTTGATGTGCATGTTGACAAGGTGCCTACCTGTCTATTACCCACTACCTCGTTCATCTGGCTCCAGAAAACAGTGTATCGTTGCTGAAGGGTACGGGGTGTACGGTCCTCGTGGCCGAGCTAGACTCAGAGTGGTTCCATCCAGTGTGGAGAGGACTACGGTCCAGCCACCGCCTTATGTGCGATTGATTTCCCAAATACAGCGTACTTGTGAAGGAGTGTGGGCCGGTTCCTTTGATGAAACGTGGCTCCCATCCACATGTCGCCCGGTCTTATTCCTTCGGGTTTACACTGGATGTGTTGATGGAGCCGTGGGTGGTGCAGCGCAAGCCACCCAAGGTCCTTCTGTAAGCGCATGTGTCCTGTGGCTGTCGTATGGAAACCACAGTAACAGGCGAATCAGGAAACGGACGACGCAAACCATTAATATACATTATCCTCTAAGTATGACACTAGATTGACACCCCGGATACTTGAATCAATATCATTAACTCTCCCCTATGTAGGACACTGGTAGCTAATAGGTTAACCCCCTTTAATCCTCACATCCTTGTTTATAGTTACCATCATGTAAAAACTGAGCAGCTCCGTGTATTGACAGACGGGTAACGCGCATAAAACGAAAAATTTAATTGTTCAGGTTTCTCTGCGATTTGGAGTAGATAGGGGAGAAACAAGTGTTAAACTGTGTCCTGCATCACTTATCCTGCTATCAACCGGTTACCAGTAAATGCTTCTGACCCCATGACGGCCGTCATGTTGTAGCACGAACGAAGCGGCAAGTAAGCACAATCTTGATTGTACGCGACTACGGTTTTCACAGGCTGCGCGCAGGCGTGTATGTATCGATCGCGTTTCCTTCCCACAACACAACACACATAAGGAATCACAATGTTACCTTCCTGCCTCGTCAGCCGGAATGTCTCATGTCCCTGGCTGCCTGTCTGACCCCATAGCTTTGCTCCCGTAACTCGCATTCTGACCAGGCTGGAGTTGTTCTAAAGCTCTTGATCTGCTTGATCTCCATTGTGTTATTCGGTTTGAGGTTACTCCAAGGTGCACCGACAAAGGTGTTTCTGTCTACTTCATTGGTCTAACGACACATCGCTTCTCAGTTCGCTTTGCATCAGTCACGTTCTCGTTCGTTGCTCGTGTTCCGCTCTCTGCTCGTATTGCTGGACTGGGGTTGTGCTGTCCGATCTCGTCCATGATGTCTGCGCCCGTTTCCGTCCTCCCTCTTTCTAGTGGCCTTTCACTCTCCTGCGTGATCGTTACCTTCCTCGCCACTACAGTATGAACTATACCATTCCATTCAAGACCAATTTAAACTACTACCCCGTCTACCTTTCGAACAGAAGTTTTCAATTACGCAAACAAACAGAATGTCACAAATAAAGCCTAAAACCTAGATGCATCATTTATTTCTTCTTCTTTACAGGTCCGAACGAAGAAGCATGTTTCACAATCGACACTGCAAGAGTTATCCGAGCTTGTGAATGCCGCTTTATTTCACTGCAACGAAAAGGATGACTTTGCACCAGCAGCGCACTTAATGGAAGCCTGCTTTACTGCGTATCATGAATGTGAGTTAGGTGACTTGGCATTACACTTATCTGTGTCGTATCTTCTTGATACAGAAGCCTTCTACACAGTGTACAAGATTCCTCACTAAACCTTACAACCCTAAGCAACTCTGACAAGTTTGCGATTTTCGTCATACATTGTGCTAGTTTTGTATAGCATGACTATGCAATAATCCACGTCACAACAACAGCTTTTTAGCTTTTGGTATCCGGAACGAGGCCATAGATTGGGTTTCACTGAAGTAGCTCAAATAGATATCTAAATAAACTTTATTATAATTCATGATCACATCTGCACTTATCATCTGGTTAGTTCTACTGCTTGCCACTGGTACACAAGCCCATGCCTTCTGCTGTTCTTGTAATGTTCACTGCACAAATCGCATGTTTGTGGAAAGCGCACACTTGTCTAGATGGAAAATACGAAAATCGACTGATACTCCAAGTTTTGGGAAATTCAACCGACCGTGGGAAAACAAAACCCTCTATTCTCACTCGGTGCTAAGTATCGAAACCGTTACATGGAACTGCGCAAAGCGGCCTGCGGTCGGTTATTTTTGGTTGTGTTGACAAGATCACTTTGTGTTGGATTGCTTCGTTCATTGGTAATATTTCGTGGAAAGTTAGCTAAATTCAGTTTCATTTCTGATTCTGAAGTTTCCGACCAGCAATGCTTGTGTTTTCATCGCTTGGTTTCGACGAGCTTGCTATCGTCATTTTCTCCAGCAATTGGCCGCCATCTTGTTTTCGGATTATTCACAATGCCGAAGCAATCACCCTGTGGTACTTGTTCCAAGATAGTCGGATACCGTACAAATGCCCTCACGTGTGTTTTGTGCCAAGTTAAATAGCACTTTTCATGTGTTAGATTATCAGTTGAGCATTTGCTTTATCTTCGTGAAATCCAACACAATTTCGTTCAAACTTTATGTGAAAATCGCCGAAACGAGATACAGCCAGGAAGAGTAAGGTCGACCTGTAGGCTTCATCATTCCGTTGCGAACAGCTCCGTGTATTTGGTCCAACAACCTAGCCCGAAGATCCTTCAGGTTCCAGCTAAGCCTACCGCCTCTACCCGTGCAAACTCACCGGCACGAAGTACAACCGTTATGGGCAGCCCAGTTTCACCAAGCATAAATTGTATACGTTTGTTGTGTCCAACGAGCACTGTTGCCCCAGCAGGTGAAAGTCTGAGTACTGAAGACCAGTGGAGAAACAAAGAACGAAATTACGCAATGTTAGGTGTTTAACTTCTGTAGGTCAACAGTTAGCCAAACCACGTGAGGCTGGTAATATAGTTTGCCCTGCAATGTCAACCTCGTCCGACCAAAGGCGTTATAACTTCGAGACCTTCTACGCGCCGCAGTCCAGTGATCCACCACCCTAAGTGCGCTACGATCCCGGTGTCGAGTTTTTACAGAGTCTAATTGACAGACTCCTCGACGCTGGTGAGGACTCGGTAAAAGTGAAGCAAATTACCCGTCTTGGAAAGCAAGATGATCAAAAAACGTCGGCCTATGAGAATCACTTTTGTAGAAGAAGCCGGTCCAAGGCTGATCATGTCCCGCCTGAGTAGGCTGAAAGGTTTAAGGATCCATGTTCGTCCAGACCTGGACGCAGTAGACAGGGAGCGGCTCAATTCTGCTATCATTGAGCTGAAAAGACGTACTGGTGAGTGGGAAACAAATTTTCGTATCGTCAATCTTCAGGTGGTTTCCAAGAATCTGCACATCAGGATAAACAGGCTGTTCACACCTCAAGCACGTCTGGCGGCTCTTGCTGCGACCTGCAAATAGCCTACACCAACTTTTGCAGTGTTACGAACAAGCGCAATGAGCTTTGTTGTTTCGTTGCGTCTGAGCGGCCAGACATAGTGGGACTCGCAGAGACATAAGTGCATTCAGTGTTATACACCCAGGAACTTGAACTCGTTACTCGTGCTTCTGATGCGATAGACTAACGAATGCCCTCCATGGTGTCTTGTTTTACATCTGGTCTTTCCTGCGTGGGAGACTTGTGAGCACCTACCGAAGTAACGATGGTTTGTGTGAGCCACTGTGGTGCTCCATCCGCCCCAGGCGTGGTGAGCTGCTTGTGGGCGCAGATTATCGCAGCCCCCTGAGTCGTTGTTTGGATTGGCTGCCCCATCTTCGAACCCACATGAGTCATCCACACTTTCTACTTATGGGCGATTTTAACTGTCCTCGAATACGATGGCCTGATGTGCATTTGCTGCCTGGCCCTATTGATCCTGATACTGATACTGATTAGAAGCAGCGAATAGAGCATACACTGTGTAGCTGCATCAATTGTTGCTCTTGGACATTAACGTATTAATTATCGTTCCGCACTCTATATTTTGCCTCTGCAAAGTATTTGTCTAGAGGCTTCTTAAATTGGGCCACTGTGTTCGCCTCTATTACCGGCTGCGGCAGGTTGTTCCAGGTATTCACCACTCTACGTTGGAAACAGAGTTGGTGAGCTACGCGCTTCAACTGCGGTACGATAAGTTTGTACCGGTGTCCTCGCGTGCTGCTTGGTGTGCGCAGATGAAGCAGTTGTCTCAACATGAGGTAATCACTTAGAGGTAATATCCGGTGCGTCATGATTAGGTCAACCCTCAGCGGACGATAGGCTAGGGTGTACAGCCCTAGTTTCTTACATCGGTCTTCATATGGCATACCTCGTAAGTTGGGAATCAGCCTAGTGGCTACATACCGCACCCACTCAAGGTTTTCTACCTCGCCCAGCGTGATGAGACAATATGCGGGAGAGCCGTACTCTAGCATTGGTCGTATTATCGAGACGAAGAGGTGAGTAGCAATCTCTTCGGACCAAGTGCTGAAGCTGCGCCTGAGCGCCCAAAGCATCCGAAGGCTGTTTTGGTACAGCCTATTCGTGTTGTCAATGGATTTTAGGTCGTAGAGTGAGAGCACACCGAGGTCTCGCACGAAAGACGCGGGATGCAGCGGTTGACCAGCCACTGTGTACGTTCGGCTGTGTTCGCATTTACCCAACCCCATGAATTGCGACTTAGCAGGGTTGATTGGAAGGTTAACCTCTGCAGACCATGTCGAGAGGCTGTCGAGATCCTGCTGAAGTAAATCAAAATCATTGAGTGCGTGGATTACTCTTCACAACCGCGTCTCGTCAAAATGTAATGAAGAAAGTGGTGTTGGTTCATGGTGTGCCCGAACTGAAACATGACGACACCAGTGAAAGACAAAAACACGATATTGATGAGTGGCGCTACATCACAGAACTCTATGGCATGCAGAATGTTGCGGCATTCGACGTCAGCCGCTTAGCTTCCTCCCCAAACTATCAAGGGAGCGGGCCGAAAATTTTGAAAGTTACCTTGGCTACGCCGGAGATGGCATCAATGGTAATTAACGTGTGGTACCACAGCAGAAGGCTAGGACCACCAGAAGTACGACTGAGACCATTCCTGCAAGCAGTACAGACCACTGGTACAGTTGAGTCAGACCTGGCTTTTCCGACCATAGACCAGCCAAGCGTGCAAACACTCGTGTCAAAAAACGTGGGCAGACCGGCACTGTTTGTGCCGGTCAAACACAGCGAACCCACCTCCTAATGCGGCAACAAATGCAATGCTGCTACACAAACGCCCAAGGGCTTTAAAATGAGGCAATAAGCCTTTGGATAGGACCACGCTCAAGCTTAGCGAGAAAGATGTCGGCAAGGAGAGTTCCAGTGTCGTCCGAATCGTACATTGTTTACCAGTTTACTTGCACCTGTGGTGCCAAGTACCTCGGACATACGACCAGGCGTCTGTCAGTACGAATGGCTGAACATTGTTCAGGGTCACTGCGGAGAGGCACGCTCAGAAGTATCAACAGCTCGATCATGGAACATCTGATTCTAAGTGGGCATCAGATTTTGACAAAAGATGCTTCCAACGTCTATTATGCCGTACGGTGGCGATACCCGAAAGTGCTAAGGAAACGCCTCTTGCAGACAGCTGAAGCCATCACGATCCGGCTAACAACCAGAGCTATGCAATCATGGGGTGCTTGTGCAACCCTTGACTTTGCCATGGCCCTAATGATAAGTTTCCCCGGAGTATCACGCATAACCGGGTGCTATTTATTTACGTAATTAACTAATTTTATATAGTTAGTGCTTTTGACTTTTCTATTTACACAAGTTATTTTGCTGTCGGTTAGTCCTATCAGGATGTCACGTGATTAAATCGATTCGAGCATCAAACGAACATGATAAATCTGTTCAAATCGTCCCATCCGTCCTCATTGTTGCCTTCACCAGTTTACTATTGCATTTACCAGTCCTGTAGTTGTGATTGCCTGATGTGAACTACCGAAAAGAGATCTCTTTGCAACACTATGTTTCCCATGGGCATTATTTATGATCTAAAGAATTGCACGGGACCCATCGCATTTACGAACTTTACTAACGGATAGTTTTTCGAAATTCAGCTCCATCTCTTAATCCGGTGTGGTGAACCCGAAAATACTCCTTGCGCATTAACAGAGGTGTTGGTTATTTTTCGTCGACTAGACAGTCATATTTCAACCACACCACTTATGTCGACATTATATTTAGGGTATTCAGAGTATCCTGTTGAAATGTCCCTTGCTATTATTTTATGCTACTTTAAAGGAATTCAGGTAGTATGATTTTGACGTAAATTAACTCGTCAATGGACGCAGTAAATTGCTCACATAGGAAACAGAAATGGCGCAATAGAGCAATGGTTTGTAACAGTTATAAAATCAAATGCTTGACAGGTCTCGTAGAATGGTTAGTGCCATTTGATAAGAATACAGTGTCGGTAAATGAACGCGCTACGTAAATGGCGCACCAAGGGGTTTATATTAGCACAGATGTGGGTATTCCTGCCTGGAATATGGGAGGATTATGTCACCGTCCAATGTTTCTCCTGCTTTCTTGCCACCATCTACTGGTCATGGGTTATGTCATATCCGGTACATGTATCACAGTATCGTCAAATCGTAATTGACCAGTGATTTGTTGGTGAGATTAATTAGAAGCGCTGAGAGGGCGTTCTAGGACTCTGACATTCGGAGGGATAAAATGTTTCGTCGACATTCCAGTAGGCTGTTTTGTGGTCACCTTAAACTGAGGACTATTTCGGCTGATTTTCTGACGATGGCGGCAAGTTTAGGCGGGATCCAATACACTATTATGAAATCTCTCTAAGGACACGAATACAATCCGTTGTAAACTTTTAGTCTCTACAGCCGCATTTGGTATTGAAGGTGGGGCAGACCTTTGATGTTATTCGTCTCCGTTCGTTGTAAAGTTTTGAGCACTTGAATGTGGTGTTTTGCCAAAGATACCATGCTTGTATAGCGTATATTACGTGTAGCCTAATGTATGGGGCAATAATTTGAGAACATTTTGTAGGGGTCGATCTTCCCGAACGCCTTCTGAAAAAGACATGTGACTAAACGCAGACATGACCGGGTGACTAAGTCAAACCTGCGCAGAATTAACGCATTGAACGATATGCTTAAGCTGCCAATCACTCTTTTTGTTATCGGAGATTTGGAGACCATCAAGATGAAAATACGCTGGTCCGGATAGCACTGCCGTGATAAAGTTTATTCGACAAATTACCGATCGGCTGTTTCAAATTCCCAACATTTACTTAAAAGGTGCGCCAAAGTGACTAAGCCATTGGAAGTTGGTATCAGTAGTAGCTGTGAACTAGATGCCACATTGTAAAGGCAGTAGTTTACTCTTGATAACAAGTGCTTTGTGATAGGGGCAACAAGTTTTTCCTTGCCAGTTAGGGATCCGGATCACCAGAATGCAAAGCTCGCAGCTGGCTGTTTTTGGTATAGATGGTGACATTTAGTATGTTACCGTTACAAAACAACTTTGTTACTGACAAATCGGTAATGGGTTCCAGTGAATTGTAAAACACCCGAGTCATTTCGAAAGTCAAGACCAGGCATAAGCTGCGGTACTATTTTTGAAAGGAGTTATGGCAAACTTAGTTTGATCTCGATACAATCCACCACTACCTGTACAATACTGTTTTCAAAATAGACCGGCCGTCAAACAAAACGAAAAGGAAGCCCTAGACAACTGAATTTCATACAGTCACACAGCCGAGTAAGCAATCTAAGTAGATGCGTTTTAAATTAAGAGAATCAATAGTTTAATCAATTAATTTGCAGTCTACATGGGTAAGACAAACGAGGGAGATTCAGGAATGGGCATACATAAAGGCGTAATTGTTCAACAACGCCCTACTTGATGCTGTGCGGATGTAGGGCAACTGTTATAATTGAGCAAATAGGAGCATGCATGCGTAAGGTAGTCTTGCTTCAACAACAAGGTTGGAAAGAATCTCAAAACAAGTAGGGAGGGAAACAACGACATGCCCGAACAATCGAAACGTTCTTAATATCCTTTACCTTGCGTAAGACAGTTTTAGATAACGGATCAAGTATACGTGGGTAATTTGTCATATAAAAATTAATACTTGATTGTTGGATCTTGCAGTATTTACCATTTCCAATATCTCGGCCTAACAATTGCACCTAGTGATTCTAGATTGAATAAAGGATTCAAATGCAGATACTAACCCTATACATCTCTCATAAGAAAGGAATACTATATAAATAGTAAGCAAAAACTGTGCTTCGAACTTAGGCTTCATTGAATAGGTTGATGAGATAAAAGAATGCACCTGATCATACCAGTTTCCTCAGCCAGATTCGCACTTTTTGTGTTAATGGGAAACAACAAAGAGTGAGAATCTCTGGGTATACGGTGTGTAGAAAACCAGCTAATCAAACTTCCTCAAAGTAGATCAACATTACAGAAGTACTGTATTTATTCTTTAAGATCACATGTTATGCGTGCCGGTACGAAGCCGGTGGAGAACAACAGATTGACAGCGCACTTCGAAGAATAAAACTAAGCGAGTTCAGCAAGTGGGTATTATTATGGTTCTTGTAGGCCGCTAAATATGCTGAAATGTTTGGGTATTTGATGTCCAATCATGTATTTTAATAAATTTTGCCGGGATACCGTGAATGAATGAATGCATATTTTTGTATTGCTTTGGCAGTCACGTTAACACTGGCCGATGTGCATAGAGACACAATAGTTCATGCAGTCCAGCAAAATTGCACGGCATACTGGTTGTCAGAACCTCTACTTTTATCTTTCCCCCCACCAAACAACATAGGACTGACAAGCAATTGGTTATGAAAATATCAGTAGTTTATATTCTGATAAATATTTTAATCCTGAGCACAGTTATACTCGGTTAAGCTCTGGTGGAAAGTCATTACTGTTGGGAAAACCGGTTGTCTACGCAGACTGATTTTAAAGTGGATAGTAGCGCCAATTACTTTCCACAGAACTAAAACTGACACTAACACGTTCATTCGAGAGGTTACCTTTCCATCGTTTCTAGATGTGTCAGTGACTACACGGTTGGTTACATCCTCATCTAGGTTTGCCTGTTACTGTGACGTCCATAGGACAGCCACAGTACTCCTGTGCCTACAGAGGGACAAAGGGTGGCTTGCTCTGCACAACCCACAGCTCCATCCACACACCCCATATGCAGTGTAAAAATTAAGGGGCAACACTGTGTGCCACGTTTAATCAGTGGAGCCGGCACACACTCCTTCAACATACACAACAGCAGCATTCCTGTTTGGCTACATTAAGAATTATGCGTACCAGACGTACAGATATCGGTGGCTGGGTCGTATTCCTTCCACACTGGATGGAAATACTCTTTAATACTAGCATGTTCACGAGGACCGGGCACTCATCATCATCATCATCATTATACACCTCAGTTAGAGGTGGGAAACACCTCAGCTACTGTGCCGCGATACATAAGGAAAAGGAACATAGATACAACAGTTGCATGCCAGCTGAGCTACCAGCAACGGATAAGCATCGTTCCGGTAAGCTACCAGCCGGCTACTAGGCAAAAAGAAAAATTATTATGTTTTACGCTACAAAATGAGATTGTAGATGGAGGGGGAGGTTAAAAAAGATGGGGTGGGACAAAGCAACTCACAGCACGAAAGTCACTGAGGTCGGCTCTTGCCATGTCAGCAAGTGTATCCAACCAAACGTGTTCATCGTCTTTTGTACCCCAACCAAGAGCCGTGATGCTCCAACCGAGGCCAGCTCCAAAGTCAGGGCCATCATTCCTCTTGACCAAGTCATCGCTTGGCCACCTCTCCTCTTCTTCAGTCCACATCCCCGGTGAGCAAACAACGTACGTTGTGGAAGTCGGTGGGCTGGCATGCGCAACACGTGGTCTAGCCATCGGAGCCTGATGCGTGAAATGACGGTGCTGAGCACTTCAGTTCCTTTGTCTGTGCCATAAACAAGGAGTCGAACACGCCCGTTACTCGCGCGGTGTTCCCACCGGCTGTGAGTTTAACTGCGAAGGTACCGATGGTCGAACGTAACTAGCCTCTTCATGTCCGCCGATCTTATGGGCCAGGTTTCGCAACCGTACAGTAAGGTCGAACGTACCGCTGCATTGTACACTCTACCCTTCAGGGCGAGAGTGATGTCGAGCCGCCGTCATAGGTGGCGAAGGTTAGCGAAAGCATTTCAAGCTTTTGCTATCCGATTCATGATCTCGTCTGCGATCCCAAGGACTCTGAAACAACTTCACAGGAAGTTGAATTTCTGAATGACTTCTAGCTGATCCCCACCAAGGGTCAGCGCAGGAGGCGATCCCTGCCAATCTTGGAGGAACGCTTTGCATTTCGATGGTGCAAAGCAAAGTCCGAAGCGGCTGATAGCCAGTGCTAATCTGTCCAGCGCGGCTTGGCACGTCTGGGAGCGGTCACAGATGAGCGCAATGTCGTCTGCATACTCCAAGACAAGAAGTCGTTCTCCTGGGAGTAGCTCCACACCTTCCAATCATGTCCTGTAAAAGCAAACTCCATGACTTCGTCAATAGCGAAGTTGAAGAGGAAAGGTGACAGCGTGCACCCTTGTCTCACACCGCTGGAGATATTAAAGGGTGGCGACAGCTTTCCGTAAGCCCTCACTCTGCCCGTGCTACGCGCATATAATGCTCGAATAATATTTACATATTTCTCAGGTACACCTTTCCTGAGTAGACAGTCCCAAAGTGCAAGTCTATCCACAGAATCCATTGCACCTTTGATACCGAATAACACGACTACGGTGGGTCGCCAATATGTGTGGCGGTGCTCCAACAACTGACGCAAGGTGAAGACGTGGTCGATGCGGCCACGACCCCGATGAAACCCGGCTTGTTCCTCACGAATCTGACTTTCATGAGCGCCAGTCAGTCCGTGAAGGATTATGGAGGCGAGTAATTTGGTGGCGATGGAGATCAGACTGATTCATCTATGGTTGCCGCATTCCGAACGCGAGCCTCCTTTTAAGATGGGAACAATAACGGAGCGGCTCCAGTCGGTTGGGACAGTCTCCTGTTGCCACCGTTTCACTAGTAATTCATATAAAGCATCAACAAGAGCAGAGTCTCCGAATTTGAAGAGGGTTGGAGGAAGATAGAACCGGACACTGCGTCTCCCTAAATAATGATCAATTGGCTTTTGCATCCAATAGAATCGATGCAGCGATTTTTCCACAGGTAGACACATTGTTAACATTCACTTCAACCGCAGCCACACCGGGAACATCAAACAACCAACATAGAATTTGAAGGAATAAACGCGCCAAAGTGACACGGAATATGCAGAAGAATAGGAGAACTGAGCAAAGCAAATAAAGTGGAATACTTTGAATATATAGCCAAGAAATAGGCGTACACTGTGTCAGCTAATCTTGATTCACTTGTATATGCTTTCAGTAGGCAAAAGCAACTTACTGAGTTAATTTGCATGATTGTTTGAGTAGCGTGTTAACTACTCTGCGTTGCAAGGAAGTCATCCTTGCTTGTCCTCTGGAGAGAAAGTATGCCTCTGAAATGAACATAAGCAAAAGTTTTTTCTCTGACTCTGTATACATCAGATCTGTCTATGTTCAATGAAACACATTAATCTGACAGTTTCTACCCACTTGAAATGTCCGTTTTTCACATGTAGGGAAGATGTGCGATGCAACTAATGTAGCTAGTTGCGCCAGACATCGGTAAGAATTTTGCAAGCTGGCTTTAGTTGTTTGTTGCGCCAGTAATTCTAAGTAGTTTGAAACAGGAAAATATTGATAATTTTGCTAAATTTTTGCTTTATTATTTGAATGATATCGTCAAAATAAGTATCATACAAGAGAGCATTTTCAGATGCTCTTAGGTTGGTTCTTTATATTTTGCTTTGCAGCCAAAGCGGTGAATATGGACGATCACAGTCAGCAACACTACCTCTTCACTATGCTTCGAAATCAACCCATTTGGCAGTCTACGCGATTTTGGAACGCCGCATTTTTCATTGGTTTACAAAGCGAACGAAAACGACTTGCCATACCACCTGGGTGAGTCGTCGTAAATGATTGATTTACTAAACGGCACCAGCATGTGTTTGCGTTGTCTTCCTTGATGTCTGTTGAATTTTGAGTTAGATTCATGTTGGCGCTTGTATTTACTGTTGGGACTTGCTAAGCCGCAGTGAACTAATTGCATTGGCCCTGCTTATTAGGTAACGGTATAGGAAAATAGTACCGTTTTTTACTCAAGGTGTGTTGGAGGTAGGCACTTATTTAGGAAGGTGGTGAGAGATGTTTTTTTTTCAAAATTCATTGCCCGATATTCATTTCAAATTGAAACAATTGATAACCGTTCGCACAATACGGCGTGGCGGCGGTGCGATTTACTTGAATTTTTTCACTAGTCAGTAAAGTTGGACGCACATTTTCTCAATCCATTGTCAATTTAAAGGCACAGAAATGAATGAGATAATAACAGTCTCAGAGAATAATCTGTGCCATAGTAGAATGAGGTTGCCACACCCTGGTTGGGATTCAGCGCCCCTATTCGAAACAGCGATTCTGCTCTGATAACTGTACCCAGTGCGCACAACTGGCTGATTAATTTCGGTTAAACGTGTGCCGAGTGACTTACCCGACCAAAGCTTCTTCCTGACTGTACCATGACTAACACGGATACCCTGCCACTACTCGCAACTCAGAAAGAAGAGATGGCCTTCGGAGAAGAGACTTTACTGCCCCAGCGAAGGACATACAAACTACAATCTGGTATTCATAGCACTTGGGACGTTGTTTTCGAGAGAACGGCGCAGTTGCCACTTGATAATGAAACGAAGATGGTTATCGGAAGGAAGCAGATGCCATCGGATAACAGTATCACTAAGGGAATCACGCCATCAGCAACCTGGTAACAGTGTCCCTTGGGTAGGACAGAGATGACTGCCAACTGATAGCGCTATCACCGATGACGCATCTCGTAACCGTGCCACCGCAATAAAAATAGCAAAATAGGAGAACAGAAAGGCGTCCGGCGCGACGTTTTGTGGAGCAATGTAATCTCAATAGCCCATACGATTGACAGTTGAGGCACTAAACACAAAAACAGTTAGACAGGCTCAGACCTGTGGTGCTTATAACTTCAGATAAAAAAGTCATTTGCACCGTCGAACCCGTAAAATTGCCCATGCTGATGCAGCAAATTAATCAGAATTCAAGTGGCAATCGTGGCAATTCTGTGAAAATAGAATTGCGCCGCAGTGTAGTTCACCTTCACAATCGTCTCGTGGACATTTGATTTATGACCGAAGCTGTTCCTGCATGGAAGTATGATTTTGAAAAAGGGTACGTAGTTTGCTACAGGTGGAGAAGTTGAACCGGACGGTTGCACAAATATACTCGAAAAATGTCGTTATCGGCTAACCCTGAGAGTTTTCTTATCATTGAAATGTATTTTGTTGACCGAGCTCCCGTCTTCCTAACCTGGCTGACTATAGTGCTCTGTTGTCATACGTCATTGAAGTTGGCGTATGTGCCGTGGCATCAAATGGCTTTCTTCTGGTGGCAACCCAATCGGTAAGTGTATTCGTGGAAGTAAGTTGTTACAGAAAATTGTTGTATTTCAGCTAAACAATAAATTTAGCTCCACTAGTGAGCAGCCACGTGAATTTATAGTAAGACCACCGAATGTGCTTACCTCTGAGCAACTCTCCAGGTTGACAGTTTTAGTTTTTATTACTTGAACGGATAAAGATCTCTGCATGCTGACCATTATGACCAGTAGGTGGTTACGGAAGTTATTGAACTTGGCTGAGAAATAACACTGATCCCAAACGTGCTAGCTACGTGTTGGCATAAGTACGAGATGACTTATTGAGTAAGTGGAGTCACTTCGAAATGTGCCATCTTTGCTCCCATATAATTGAGAAGTGCATACACCTTGATACTTTGAAATGAAAACTAATACCTCAAAAACTCTGTCCGAATAAACATTCCACGAGTGTATTACCCCCAATCTCGTTGGCTTAATGCAGTTGCCTCGTATGCCTCAAGTTTCTGCTTTGCTGAGCAGAGAATTATTTATGATACTGCTAAAAGCAAACTGCGCAACCGCATCACTAAGTCAGACTAAGAGCAAAGAACCAGCTTCAAGTAACTTTTTCCACGTAAAGTTGACACAATTTCTAAACCATGTTTCAGCTTGTCCGAACAAAAGACCCTGGAGGTGGAAAAGGAAGCTCAGGACAATGCAACGTTCGTACAAATAAGGTACTTGTTCTCGTGCTTTTTTCAACAGCTGTCGCCCCCTTTCGGTACTTTACTCAATTGCACGTACCCGCAACATCATTCTTATTGTTCCAACTCAATAGCCGGATACTTCTCTCTAGGACATGATGAGATTTAATGGACCATTCGTTCGTTCAAAGAAGTCATAACTAGCTTGCCTTAAGTCTAATTTATTTTGATTAAATCATGTTACGCTAATTAGCTCTGACATATTGCCACATCACGCTTGATAAAATAGTTATATGGCTTATTATGCGAAATTTGTAGTTAGGAACTGTGAGCATGATTGATGTCGCGGGTAAAGTATTTCTTCTTTCCACTGGGCTAGCACCGTGTCAGTGCTCAAGGATACATCAGACATACTCAACAATGGCAGCGGATGTCATTTGCTCCCAAGTTGACAACCAGGAGGATAGATATTGCAGGACCACGAATCAAACTACTGGCTAAGAGAGTACCGGAAAGCATCTTTTCTCTTACGCAATCGAGTTACTGATAGCTCTAGCCCCAACGATTAGTAAATCACTTACTTCGACGCATGATTGCAGATTGATGCTAACTCACCTAACAATACGACTAGCGACGGGATAGTAAGAAATGTAGTCATAATAACATAAAAGTAAGCGGCTTTAACACAATAATCGATATGCTGTTGTTTGTGGAAATTGCCTTTGCATTGTTTTTGTTTACAATTCAGCAAATTCATCTGGCGCATGTACTCGTTGGGAATACCGAGAGAATCATGTCTTGATTTCTTACGCAAACAAGCAAGCGCTGAGGATCTCTCAAAAGGTAACTAGCACTCTGTCTAGTATTCATAACATGTGAGAACTGTGATATTTATACATGAGTCTAGAGTGATTTTTAAAGCAACACTCAATCAAGTAGAGCGTAGGGATCATTATCGAAGGGGTGTTTATGCTCTCCTGAAGGCAAAGAGTCTGCACTCTCTGATCCAACGCGCAACCACGTGTAGGTCTCTTGTGCTTGGCATCTTTATTATGCATTGTTGTTGGAATATAAGCATAGCTGCAGTGTACCCCAAGTAACTCATATGCAAACCCTCGCACTACTGATTTATTAAGGGTACATACATTGCCATTCAACCTGTGAAGCACCAAACACCTTGGCTGGTTTATCAACTGCAAACAAGAACAAATATCCCAACGGACATTTCGGGAGTTGGTACTAGCAAACACTAACGGCCACACCTAATTCGTAATACCGTTTTGATGCACAAACATCTGCTTGCAGGCGGTGATCCATTCTCAACCGATATAAACCGCATTGATAAGTATCTTCAATCCTCTGTCTGACAATTGTTGATTGTGACACTAAAAATTGATTGATCAGAATATCAATCCCCACTATTATATCCGTGACAGATAGCAGATCCTATTACGAAATGTTTACAACTAACTGAGATTTCATCAGCCATCCATAAGCTAGTACTTGAAAGATGTTATACTTGTCAGGTCATTTGGGAGAATTATTGTGGAATTAGCTCACATCCAAGAATCACATCGGCTGGTCAAGTTATGTTAAGATGCTACTACAGTAATGAGTTGTGCACACCTGCTCATCCCTGGCTGTTGATTTAAACAAGCTTTTGTTTAAGACCGAGATATCGACACGAGACTGGCAACGGCAAGATAATAGCACCGGTTTGAGGTTCCATTTTTAGGATGCACTGATGTATGCACTCGTTTCGGGTGCGGGGTAAATATTGTTCTCCATTTCGCAAAGGATACATGGAATCGGTACGCAATTCCAAGCCATTTAACGGTCAAAAGCATGTATTCTTGTTCGTCACAATCAGCCGACAATTCAGATATGTCGACCAGCTATCCGGAAAACCACCAGACGGCCGTTTCGCCCTATTGGGGCTCATCAGTGGTGCGCATCCTTCGGTCCTCTGCGGAGGATTGAACCCATGACTGCTAGCGGCTCTTGCCAACAACATGCAGCTTATACAACTGCGCCATGGAGGACGGTATCCGACCACCACGACTTGTTAGCTAAATGCGATATAGCCCGACCCATGCTGACGCCGGAAGGCCAACCGCTGTCATCTGCATGGCAGGTGCCTGCATGGCAGTGGAGGATGGTTCAGATTATATCGCATTTAGCTAACAATTCGTGATGGTCGGATATTTTTTGGACAATAACCCACGATGTGATATACTACACAGCTGTAGCGAACTGCAGAAGAAAGCACTAAACGTTTCACTATGTTTGCATCTGCAAAATTGGATTAAAATTTACTGGTCTCTTAAGCATACAATGACTGTAGATGCCATAATTACGCTGTCTCAAATGTTAGTGGAAAAGCTGTACACCGAGTCCATCATTGCCCATCTCCTGATTTTGTTATTTTATTAGAAAAGATCCGGAAATTACAAGAAAATCTGAGAAAGTTCTTTCAGACGCAGGAGGAGAATATAAATGCCATCCGGCAGGAAGTCAGAGAATAACTTGCTACTTCGGCTGTCAAACACACTTCCTTATTCAGATGAACAAAATGCCAAGCTATCGATCCAGAGTCAGACACATTATACATCCGAATGCTGTGCCGTAAACTGTACCTCTCAAATATTCGTTTCATTTAACCATTCGCAACGGTTCAAGTCCACCTTCATCGCCAACGTTGATTTTCTTTAGTTATCCCGGTTTATACACTACATACGAGACTTTTGTCGCGTAAGCACTTTTCATTAGTCTAATGAATATAACCGAAATGTCATGAAATTTGCCCCCTTTATGCTTTCACTGATGGCCGAATAAAACCCATTTGTTTTCTATCCCGAGGGTTTTAAAATCCATATTGAGCAGAGCAAACCCTAGGGGAATTTCGCTTGCAAATGCGCACCATCTTAGGTAAACATGTCCTAAACGAAACTAGCGAACAAGTCCCATTGTTCAGCAATGTCCATTTCCGCATTTTGCCTACGCATGAAATTAAAAATGAAACTGAAAACCTTTTCAAAACTCTCTTTCATATAGATACTACGAGCCGTCATCGGTTTTCGTCCATGCAGCTGTACAATTTGACCGAAAAATATTTGGACTTTCTTGCACCGCAGCCAAATATGCTATTTCTCTTTTCGTTGTCATTACTTTATTGCCTATCTACCTCCAGGTAGGTTGTATTCTTCTTTAAATCTTTGCTGACCATGACTGGGTCGATCTCCTGAGGTGGCGGGTTATAGCTTCCAAAGCCGTATTGTATTTGGCTTCCTGGCGAGAAAAATGCTTAGATTCAAAAATACCATTTGGCTCTGAGGACTAGAAAGCTTGCGCGTCTACACTACATACACATAAATACAAGCCAAATAAAGCGTTACAGAGGTATGGGCCCTCCTGCCTTAAAAGCCATACTGGCGAACGGCCAGAGGGTGCATAGAAATGCGGGTGAAACCCATGGATGGAGTACTTCACAAGGAAGGAGGTCCCAAGCAGACGGTTTCATGGTTGGCTGTATTACTTCAGTTCGTAAATTATTCCAATCGAGACAGCAATTAACAATTGCGCGAAGAATATTCTTTTCGATAACTCACTTCCGGCATCTACAACAAAAGTAAGAAGTAGGTGAATTATTGAAAGCTTCGTCACAGATACGCAAAAAATGATAGTTAGGTAGAGCGATATAATATATCAATCGGTAGCTTGTTTAATCAGACCACGCAGCATGCGCAAACACGCGCGATCAGCTCTGAAAACTTAGCGTTGCAGCGAGTTCATAGCCAAGGTAAACTCAGAGCTTTGTCTACCTTGGCAGCTGCGTGTCTGTCGGTGGCTCTATCGAGAAGGAAGTTTCTCTTCGCATCGCTAATGCTCGGCCAGCGTTCGTCAACTTGAAGCACTTGTGGCGTCGTCGGGATATCTTCCTATTGATAAAGGGTCGCGTGTACAGTGCCACCATTCGGGCCGTGTTACCATATAGAAGTGAGTCCTGGCCAGTTCGCGTGGATGACATGCTCCTGCTATCGGCTTTTGACAATGGCTACTTGAGCAAGATTACTCATGTGTGGTGGCTTCAACGTAGTTCAATGGTGAAGTCCAGCGTCCTGTCTTAGGGAATGAGAGTATGCCTCACAACAAGCTGGTTTTGCTGCGTCAGCTAAGATGTCTCAGTTCTGTTTTACATGTCAGCTGAGCGTACTTTTTGCTCGCGAAGAGCTTGATTGGAAAAGACCGCGTGGCAGACAACCGACCGTTTGGCGTCACTATATGAAATCGTTGATTTCACGTCTTGCTGCCATTGAATCCCCACGCCTGCTTGGTTGAGGGCCAAAGGATGAAGAGTGCCGATGGCTAGCATGATTGCAAGATATGGCACGCAGTCGAAATCATTGGAAGATTTGTGTACATACTTGTTTGGGCGCAGATGTCTAACGCGTAGCAATTGAAAACGACCAAAAAATATGAAAATGGCGTGTGGAAAGTAACAAAGACTATGCCGTTCTTCTTATGGCACAATAGCTCACCTTCAGCTAATGCACCATTATGATAAGATAGTGATTAAACCTGTATTCTTTTTATGATCACCATGGCTTTGTTTTGTTCTTTTTCTATTCGGTAGACTGTTGCCAATCCATACATACATACAAACTCGAAGCTTGTATGACTTCACAAGAACATTTGGCTTAATCTAATTTCATGATTTTAGACAACCACTCAAACTTCCAGAAATCGCGCTCGCAAGCAACAGTGTATGAAGTGTTTCATACAATCCCGCTGCATTTAATGATTAGACCATTCAGTTGGAATGCGCTTTGCGCTGTCGAGGAATATATGGTTGATTTTTATTCGCCACAGTTTCGTATCGTTCATGCAAGAGCACGGTATTGCATGATCCGTACCAAATACGGAAGCAGCTTCTCAGTTGAAGCGAAACATACCTATTATTATCGTTATCATAATATAAAAGTCAACCGTTGTTTATGTACAATTTTATGCGAAATCTGAAAGGTGTATCAAGTTGTTAAACATATAAGGTGTAAATATACCCTGAATTTTAAATGAACAGTCCAGTCGTTAACTGAGTACCGTTGCCGTTCCAACAAAAGCGCTTATTAAGCTTTTACTCAAGATATACGAGCCAAAGTCCAAGCTAGTATGGTTTGCATTCTGTGTCGTTACAATGTCTACATTGGGTTAAATCCCGAAACTCTCCAGAGTATAACAAAGAATGAGCAACTGACTTACGCTGGCAGAATCAACGACTCAGATGATAAATCCCAGTGTATCCGAACACAATTTCTTGGGATCGGAACAGAAGCACCGTCAGTCTCACAGAGGGACATGGAAATACGATGACCGTGACAGGATATCACACCGCATGTCTATTATATTTGAGTTGCAACTCTGCTTACTTGGTTATTTGCATAGTGGCGGTCCATGTCGTAGGGAGCGATACCACATGCGCGCTTACAGTGGCCAACTTTATTGGCTTGTTTATACAAATCACTGAGATAAGTTTCTTAGATCCGTTTTGTTTGGATTCCATTCCCCCCCGAGTTTATTTGGGAATTAGATACTTGTGTTTCGATAAATACTAAAAACAAATTCCCACTGATAGTTCTTTTAACTGCACCTTAGACGATGGCAAATGGATGAGTGTACTTCGTCCAACATGGCTTGCATAACGGCTGTCATAAAGAATGTACATAAATGAATCGTTCCGCTGTGGAGGAAAGTCTTCTTGGAGTGAGGTAATTTTAAATAGTAACCTTTGTCTCCATAACATCTTCCGCAATCTACGTAAGTTTGCGCGAAGGTGTGTGATCACACTATATTTTAGCATCGCCGTGCTAAAAGCTTAATGGTTTAAAACAGGTACAAATATAAACGCTTGATAGAAGTCTCGTAGGACGGTTAAGGTGCATCTTACAAAGTGAACACACAGTTTGGAGATAATAATGTGAAACTTACAGGACTCACCAACGTTAGTACTGCATGGATGTTAAGGGTGTGTGTGTGTGTCACCGTCTGCTATTTCTGTGCTGCTACCGTCATATGATTGTCACGAAATGTTTATGTGCCACTGTGTCATCAAATCCTCTTCCGAATACTGATAATGTGGAGAAGGATTAAGTACGTGCTCTGGGAGAAGGTTTCAGAGCTGTGATATGTTCTAAGGGCGAAAATATTACCTTGACATTCCGATCGGCTGTACTGCTTGGTCCGCTTTAATTCAAGGTTCCTCAGATGTGTTTTGACTGAATTTAAAAAGATCATGACAAGTGTAGGTGGTATATAATACACCATTCTGAGTTCGTCCCGTAGACGCTACTGTGCAGTTTTAGAGTTTACAACTTAAGCTGGTAACTGGTTAAGACAAATACTTAAAGGTCTTCACCGTTCGTTGTGCGGTTTCCAGCACGTGAATGTGGCGCTTTTACCAGAGCTGCAACGCGTGTATAGCATATTCAAAGTGCGGCTTTATGCTCACACTAAACATTTGGAGTAAAACATTTCGAAAGCTCAACACAGGAAACCTATGTAGAGATGCTTTCTTTGACGCTATTTCAACCCGTCCCAAACAGACAAGGTCATGTTGTGCGAGCACACTGGGATGTTTTGGTTATGGTTGAAATTTAGCTGAATTGGAACACACATCCTTTTGTTAGATTCGGTAATCAAAATCAAACATTTGATTCTGCCATAATTTGATATCAAACCTGTAAACAGGTTACTGATGGAACTATATGTCTCACTTTTGACCAGTTGCCATTTCACGAATTTTTCATTTGTCGTTACGCTGAGTCATAACAGATAAGCGGTCTGTTGTCGCGTGTCACAAAGAAGCTAAATTTTGGCCATTTCCGAAGGTAGGTAAAATTTTGATTTGCAACTAGTCATGTAAGCTTGAAATTTCCGAAAAGCAACTTCGGCTTACCCTGACTTCTGACCTTGCTATGCTATTTATTAAAATTCGGTCACTTTGTCGAAAACATTTCTTAGTAGTGTGGAGCAGAAGTCTACAATCATTTCTACTTTAAATATACACACTGTAAAGATATTATGAATGTATGAAACTGCTATAATACTCGCTCGGGTTCGTTGTGCTGCAGGAACTTGTATAAACTCATCGCCAACAACCTACTAAGTAATAGTGGTTTACGTCCAAGTTATATAGTGGAATGCAAAATACACACACAGACAAAGTAAACGAGCTGAAACTTCATTGCGCTTCAGTAATATCTACTAATGCTTGCTTTCTATCCAGAAACACTACGGTTCTCCGATGCGAGCTGATACATTTTAACAGCTTGAGGATAACATTTACCTTACAGTTAACCTGAGAAATACGGACGTGCAGATCAATCACTTTTATCTTTCTCTGAATTATAAATCACCAACTTGCTACACAGTCTTGTGCTCACATTCATTCGACTCGGTTTCATCAGCCCTACAAGGTTGGTAGTTCATTTTTGGATTATTTTTATCGCTTCAACGTTCGATCTACTTCTGTGTTTATGTACGATTTGTTACTAATATTCACGCGAGAAGCACCTCGGTTTTCACGTACGTGTTGGATTTCTTTCTTTCGTTCCAAAGTGCTTGCTGAAGGAGATCGAGTTAACAGGAAATCGTAGTGCTTCAATACCATTGGCTGTCTCCGTCTCACACTTTACGATACGCTGCTTCTCATCCAGCATTCATTCGGAATTGATTGTTATCCCAGTCACTCGCCGTTTTTGTGATTGTTAGCCAGTGCGCTTGCATTACCCGGTACACGAACTGCGCAACGACGGCGACTGCTCAAGTGACCTTTGTAATCACAACACACCATACCGATGTACGCCGCTATCAAAGCCGGAAAATTTCAGGTCATCAACCAACTCGTGTCAGGTAACGACACCAAGCTTAAAGGCAGAAATCAAGCAAATGCTAATCCAAACTAGATTAGGTTTAGCCTGCTCGAATTTTTCCATATTTTATAATCCGTAGTGTGCTTATTTATCGCAACAACAGGTGCGAGAGCGAAGTATCTGGTTCTGCACTACGTGTTCGACCATCCTATTGTATGCTTAACTTAGTCCAGAACTGCAATCGGTTAATAGCAGAAGCCGAGCAGCAGATGAATGATAAGATCACAACTTTAGAAGCGAGTCTGGACCAAGGAAGCGTAGAGGCCTCTGAGTAAATTAATGATGCACAATTTGCCTTCACTGAAACACAAGCAATCAGGTCCCCATCGAGCTTGCCTTCTCCAACTTTGGTCGAACGCCAGGCGAAAATTGACCGTAGCTACGAGAGTCAAGCACAACTCATGGTAGCGAAAAGTAGGCACCATCAGAAACGTTTGGTTAAACAACTTCCACCAGACCTGGCATCTGTCATTAACAAGGACCACGAAGCCAAACACCAGCAGTCTGCGCTTGAAGTTCAAAAGTCTCTTGACAAGCGAAAGTCCCCAAGGATATCAACTACATATGCAGAGGTTGCTTCAAAGTTCAGTATAGAGCCTGTCCATATTGTCTCTTTTGTTGCAAACGACGGTAACATGAATATGATAACCCCAGTAGCCAATCACCGCTTGGGAACAATCAGGGCAAAACATTACACAATCATACAGCTCAAGGATAAAGGGATCTAACAATAGTGTCCTGACTGTTGTGTACTCCAATATCTCAGAATGTGCCGTCATCATGTTGCGTGATAAGTTGTCCGATAACCAAGACCAGTGGAACTCATTGTGCGTTCTAATGAAGGCCAAGCCAAACCCATAAACCTAATACGGGTTACTCGTCATCCGAACCCAGTACACTACGGAGAACTCAGAGTTATTCGAGTAATACTGGAATCCTGCTGGTGTAGAAAATGTTTTCTGTCTGCAACCACGCTACAACGCGGATCTTGTGGAATACGCATCTATCCTGATGTATCTTGAAGCGTGCGAAAATCGAAAAGACACCGAAGAAGGATATAGCAGGTAAGATCGCCAAAACACAATCTTCATACATGGAGTACCATAGTTTTATTCGAAAGATCTTCAAGAGACCGGTGATCCCGATTTGAAACAATGGCATTTCATGCGTGAAACACTTTCCTTAGACAATGTTGCAGCGCTATCACTAAAAAGGCTACCCCTCTCTCCAAATTATAAAGAATGCGGACAAACAGTCCTAAAACTTGGGATTCAGTTAGACCAAATAGCAACGGGTGTTTTGGATCAATAGTGTAGAAATCAGAAAATGCTTCTTTCTGAACTCCTTATAAAAACTGTAGGAGTTTTTCAATGTTCAGCTATCAAAGCATCTGAAACAGCAAACATACCGGCCATGAAACAGCAGCTTCACATTATTGCTCCTTTGCTCTACTGTGACGCAAACTTAAACAAGGATTGGGATGGGTCTTGGCCGACTCAACTGTTCATCAGTATCCCACCAAAAAAGAGCAAGGAAGACGCGACATCGGTCGGCATTCTCCCACACCAGTTCATTTTAACAATCTATGGGATCCTAGAGATAAATAAATTGATCTGTTTATATACGAATGCCCAGGGTCTTCAAATAAGTTGGCAGAACGGAAAGCTCGTTGAGCTTCCGGGTCATGTGAGAAGTGGTTAAACACTGGAATGATAGACGCTAAAGTTACGCTACCTGGCATGTCACTGATCCAGAACGATAGGCTCACAAAAGGTGGAGGGGTAATTCTGTATTACCGAAGCGACTTAGATGGCGAAGCCATTGGGATTCAAATTTGTAGTCCTCGCTTTGGTCCCGCCAGCGGTTAAAATGCAGAGACACTTGCCTTATTGCCTTGCTTTTCCGCCCACCTAACTCAACATCTAAAACCGACTTATAACTTGCAGTTGCTTTATGATTCACCCTAAAGGGGAGATACACACATCCTTATCATGGGTGATTTCAAAATATATTGTTTAGAAACCCCTGCTTCGAGCGTGGAACAATCGGCAACCGGGTCTACAGATGCTCGTTACCAGTGTTTCAATTAACATTCACGTCAATTCGCCCACTCGGCTCAGAACTGGTAACGAACCAACTGTGTTGAATCTTGTGCTTACCAACAAGGAACGTTTTAGTGATGCGTTGGTTTTAAACTGCCCGTTGGTTCGCAGTGACCATGCAGTCATCAGTTTCAATTTCGTCTGTTATGTGGAATTTCGGAAGGAGAACAATGAGACTGCGCGAATCATCACACGATACGATCAACTAGCTCAGCTCCTCAGCGTTACAACGTGATCGTTCATTGCCGAAGAACCCCCGGAACTCGCCTGGCTCGAGTTCGTCAACAAATTCAACCGACTGAATACAGCTGATTTAGAGACAAGAGCTTGTAACGGGTCTAAATCAGCTTCTTTCGCTAGGAGCAGAACTGGAAAATGGACGCTAGTAAGCAACGCAGCATGGCGGGTGTATAGAATAGAACCAACGACAGAAACCTGGTAAAACAATGTTGCCCAACGTAAATACAACGTTCGTTTGCTGAGAGAAGACAAACCGCACATCAACAGTGCATGGTAAAAACCCTCAGCGCTGACTACAAGATGCTATGGAATCGCGTCAATGCCCTATGGAAAGTGAGACAAGGATTTCCTCCACTCCGAACGGCTGATGTCCCAACAGAATCGGCCACAGAAGCAACAAGCGCGCTGCGAACGCAATATAATTTCACATTTCAGATGGTCCTGCCATCAAGTAATCTTTCAGGTTTTGTGATCACGCCAACAAGACTCTCCCACATAGCTTTTACTGCTGAGGCTGTATTGCAACCTTGACGTCACTGCTCCCAGCTCCAGGGTGTCGATACCGTTCGTCCAGAGTCAATGGAAGAAGCTGCAAGACAACTAACAGAGCATTTGGCCCAGTAATTTTAGCACTGTTTAGAACAGAACAAAGTTCCTGCTCTGTGGAAGCATGGATTACTAACTCCAATTCAAAAATCGGAAGCAGAACTGAACCTTCGAACTACCGCCCAATACCTCTTCTCCCTGTACTGTCGAAGGTCATGGAATCCACTGCTGCTGATACACCAGTGTGCTATCTGGAAAAGGGAAGCATATTTGCTGTCAAACAGCATAGTTTCAGATCTTGCACAACGAATTTGCCAACTGAAGGGCGTAGCTGGACCGAGTCGGCTGAAGCTGGAGAAGGCGTTGATGTGATATACCTGGATTTGTTGAAGGCATTTGATCATCTTGATCATCGTTTGCTCCTTTTTAAGCTTTAGTATTGCGGGATCAGTGACGCTGTACTAATCTGGATCGCCACCTTTCTCCATTAACGACAATTAGTTGCCAGCGTTTAGAGTTACTGTGAGCTCATTGGCAATACGTTGCGCACCAAGCAGAAGTCATGTGTTAACTTCCGCACCTAATCGTCATCCCTCAGTAGCTCAGTGGTAGAGCAGCGGACCGGAAATTCGTGGACCGGGGTTCGATTCCCCGTCGAGGCAGATTTTCGTGTGGAGTTTAATCGTGACTTCCGCCTTCTACGAAACTTCCTTACTCACAAACATCCTTCAAATAAGTTCCTTATCTGTTCCCATGCAAGCCGAATGTGGAGTGTCGCAGGGATAAGTTCTAGGTCCGCGATTGTTTTTGGTGTTTATGAGGACCTCCTCCGGGCAATCGCTTCAGACTTCCTGATGTCCGCGACCGACATCAAGATTTGGCGAAGGATTCAGCTGAATGCTGAGCAGCATTTACTTCCAAGTAACCTAGTCACCATACGTCGGTGGTCAATGCAGAATGTACTGATATTCAACGTGGACAAATGCAAGGTATTCTCCACTAGGCAACCACGTACTGCATTCATGTAGTACACCAATCGTCCGTCGAACGAGATCTGGCTGTGCTGGTTCAAGATGACTTGCGTTGCACCGAGAAATCCCAAAAGACCTAGAGGGCTGTTGCGATGGGCGTTTGAACAAACAGACATCACTATTTCTCGATAGATGCTCAGTGCATATGTTCGCCGCCATGTCGAATATACACTTCAAACCTGGCATCTATTGTTGAAACACGGCCTTATTGCGCAGGAATAACCTCAACCTCGGGCAACCAAATATATCACTGGCATGCGGGATCTCCTTTATGAGCAGAGGCTGAAACGAGTTGGGTGTTCAACGGACGAAGTCGCGGATTACGGTACGATATGACAACGGCCTACTTGATTCTGAACGACCCACGTCATGTATGCCATTCCGTAGTGCAACTCAGTAACAATACAAACCTAATAGGTCATTCATGGAAACTCGCAGAACAGTATAACCGTCTTGAGTGCTGCAGAAATTTCCTTTCCATTAGGCCATGTCACTCAATGAACAATGAACAATGATTTATCACGGGAGAAAAGCAAGTTCTTGACACGTCAGGTAGGATGGTTGCGGTGAATATGATGAAATCAAAATATGTGTCATCTACCGAAGCTGTGTCTAGATGAATACTTTGATAAATTACATCAGTGTCAAATTTAAAATAAAATCGAGCGCAAACCTTCAGAAAGACACTGGGGTGCAGTGGTCGTTGATATAAGGCGTGAGAAAAGTAAAATATGGTCGCTCACCTGGGTCCATTTGATACATAAATCCTGTGGAAAAGCATGCTTGGCGTAATCCACAATAGAGGAGTTTAGGTAACAAAACGCTGGGAGCTAAGAGCAACATCTAATCGTTTTTTGTAAAGGTCCAAGGTAGCAGAAGATACAACTAAGTCCGGGAGTGCTTTTCAGGGTTGGCAAAGTCGAAGGGAAATGTAATTCCGTCGACACTCTAGACGGGTATATTGTTTCTCGTAGAATGCTGTCCCTGAATCGGTCGTCTCTGCATCGACATTAACAACTTTTAAAAGACGATAGAAGGTGGCACGTATGCACTTGCATTGCATTACTTAACACCATGTCACCATCCTACTCCTGGTGTGTACCTTGGATTTATTTGAAGCTACATGTGAGTGCTGTGAAACTACGCGGATTGCAAGACTACAGCGAAACAAACGATAAGTCCTTCTTTACATCCAGATGTTAACTGTTTTATTATAATTATCATTTCGTTATCCCCACCACTGTCCAACAGGACTTATATAGCAGCACTTTTTGACCCGTATCAATTCATTATCCATTGTACAGGCTATATAATACCATAACGTTTCTCATCCCTGGTCCTAGTGTAGCCAGTGTAGATGACGGAATGTCAGACTGATGATAAACGTGGGAACTGAAACATTGAGTTTGATGGTCAGTACTTAACATCGTCATGTGGCATCAACAGAATTAGGACGGCGTCTTCTGTAATGCTCATAACGAAGAGCTAACGGATTCCGTTAGCTCATGAACTATAGCACCGTTACTATTGGCACTATTTCCAGTGCTGTCCACAATGTTCAGTCCAAACAGCAAGATATTTAGGACCTATACTTCGTAACAAATAGTTCATCCAACAATGCTGCGATATTTTGCAACTATCGATCGATTTTCCCAAAATTCCGGGCAACTTAACTAGAAAATATGGCAAATTATGTATGAACACTTAGCTTTCGGTCAAGATACATTTCCAACTGCAATGCTTAGCACAAGTGCTGCTGGCCTTTTACCATGATTTTTAGCAGGTACAACGTGGGACACTGGGTGAATTTATAGCAGGGACAAAGGAGTACGGCTCAGAGCAGCTGTAACGAAGCTGGTGCAAATTTGATGTGCACTAACTTTCAGCAGGTTTAGTAACGCCTAATGCAATTTCAATAAAAACGGAATAAACCGAATCGCCTGACTTGAATGATAATTTCAGTTGAAGTTCGGCTAGTTTGAACCTAGGAAATCAGGCGCTAGTACATCAGCACACTATGTTTTTTTCGATTGGTAATTATTTTGAAAACATCTCGTGGTTTGACCATTTGAATACCGACTAATTAAGGTGGATTAGACGATTGCCAAAATCTAGCAAGACATGGCGGATTAAACAATTAGTAAGTGCCGTCCAATGCAATCTAACCTTAACGCTGAAGGTGCATTTGCCAATCGCTGGGCTGGAAATAGTAGATTTTAATGGGGAGAAACAGCATCTGGTAATTTACGGTAATTTTCATCTATACGAGGGTAGAGTAATAAGTTTTCGGATGCATTGAAAGTGTTATTTTATACAATAAAATTAGCAATACACTTTCTCAAACTATTCTTCATCAACGTTGATGCACAATTCAATGCGCTTAAACCATTCGCAGAAGCAGCCAAACCATGTCGAAGTGGATAGCCCTACAAGCAGTTCAATACAGACCTCTACTGCGGCTTCTGGAGACAAGTGCCTGATTTCACGCACCATGCACTTGACATGTAGGAATACAAAAATCTTACGGAGCCAGGTCGGAACGGTAGGGTGTGTGACAAGCCTGCTGGGTGCGTTCTCTAGCCAGAACATTTACGACGACATAAAACATATGTGCAGGTGTGTTATCATGGTGATGCAAGGTCCATCTTGTTCGAATCGTTGCACAAAGCCCGGCTACAGCTTCCAGCACTTGTGGCAGGCAGTAGGTGGCATACCATTCTCTGGTGACTGTGCTGCCGTACGAGCGGTACGGTAACCACATGACCAGTCTTGGCCACGAACACACCACCAGCTGTTTGGCCGCACTGCGCTCAAGCTTGAATATCCGAGACGGCCTTCCACCAACTGCCGTCCACTGACCCGGTTATTGCTTGATCTCTGGGTTGAAGCTGTACACCCAGGTTTCATCCCCATTGAGGATTAGCTAAGCAACAGTTGTACGTCCCCCATCAAACCTGACAAATATGGTCCCGCAACAATTCACCGGAGCAGCTTTCTGGTCCTCACTAATCTAACTTGCTACCCAGCGTGCGCAAACCTTCTGACGCCGATGCTGATGTAGGATGGTGCGGGTTGATCCCGATGAGATTCTGACGGTTTTTCCAGCTGTACCACAGTCACCCGTGCGTCCTCCATCAGGATCGCCTGCACAGCAACATTGTTATCCTCAGTGGTGTCCTCCACAGATCGATCACAGAGTGCCTCATCACGCAGTGACCCTCTGCCAGGCTTGAATTCCGCAAACCACACAAACACGATGGTCGTTTAGGGTGCATCATCACCAAAGGCAACACGCAATTGTTTAATACTCAGTTGCTGTTTTAACTCATATTTGTATTCATAGCAAATCATTTACCTCCAGCGAAATCGACTGATTTCCATCCTTACAGTCGGAGCATAACGACCCCTCTGACCTGTGAGCTGTACTGGACCGCTAATATAGGGTTCTGTGTGTTGAAAGTATTGAACAACGGTCAGCATGGATTAAAATTTATATTGTTCTTGTTAGGGCATTTACACTTAATCTGTGTGGGGCGTATCCGGAAATCTATTGCTCTGCTTCGTAAAAAGCTCCATATCGCTTGATATCGAACTGGCTCCCATGCACGCCGATTGAATATAGGTGGAAAGTACTTCTATTCGCACTCACTATCTCCGCTATAAGTCCTTTGATACTGAGTCAACGGTCAAGCGAATATAATTGAAAACTTCATTTGAAAGCAGATGTTGCACTGAGGCTTGAGGTGGCGAGAACAGGCGAGATGGTCGATCCACTGCGGCTAATATCCTGGACGCCTCCTCGTAACGACCGCTGGGCGGGAGTTGGGTTATAGCTTTCTTCTGGCTACGAGCCAGGACGCAATCCCGCATGAGACGGTCCACTGACTCATGCGTACGGCCCACTGCCTAGCGGATGAAGGATTTATCGAAGGCTTTGGCTGAAGACGCGAGTCGTTCCCCTATTCAGGTGTAGACGCCTAGTGGTATTCAGTCCACAAACTAAGCATGAATTACGATTATGCAGGTAATTTTGTGCTTTATCAACCGTCGCGCAGTGAAACTAGAAAAAGGATCATCTTATCTCCTGCATACAGCAAGGTGAATAAGTGAAAACATGCTACCGTTGACATCTCGCCTCCTTCTTCTTCCAAAACACATATTCTGCCCGTCCTAATTTCACCTAACCCACTACTTGCCCCAATCCAGGTAACTACTCGTGCGGTTGTCCGCCACCGCAATTGTTTGCCTTCGCGCAAACCAATCAACATCGGGAGTTTGAACATGCACTTTGGTGAGCAACCAGAGCTACACATTGCACTGGTCGCAATGGATTTCGCATGCTACACTCAGCGAGATTTCGCTCGCTGACCAAAACGAGGTATATGAAACCGGCGCTGATTAACGATTCTACTGGGTGGGGAACACCGAACAACACCACGTAAACATAGGGTCTGTGTTGGAATATTCGACCAATTAAACGGTCAGCTGGTGTCAGAGTAGACTGGTCTAGGATTGATGACACATCACCCGCGAGTTGGAGGAGGCTAGTTTGTCATTCCCATCAACAAGCACGGTCCCACCACGTGTTATCCTGTTTCACACTCAGTTGCCCTCCGTGATACGGTCTGTGCCGACGGGCGACCGGCTATTCTTACTGAGTGGACTGAACGTGCGTGTTGGACGTGATGCTGCGGTGTAGACGGACGTCATTGGTCTGCATGGTATTGGCACAGCTCTCACTATGCGTCACACGCGGCCTGACGATCAGGAAACTACAGTTTGCACTGGATGCGAGTGATATTGATACTTGGAGACATCCACGAATTGGCCACACTCACTTTCTTGACCATGCTATCGTACGCCAGCGTAATATGCGCATAGTGCGCCTGATACGCTTACTGCGTGAATCTGCGTGTGGCACTGGTCAAAGTTGGCGTGAACCAACTGTAGCATATCTCTTTGCACCTCTATTTATTGTTCCCCTGTCGTGAACCGGCACCAACTTAACGGTCTTTCCCTAGGTAGTGCTTCGAACATGATGAAGTTGGAGAAGGCTTTGGCTACCTGCCTTCGCAACCTCGAATCCACCGCCTCAAGTTCAGCTACACCCACCTGTGACGTGCGGTGCTCCTAGTTGGATTATTCCACTTCATACATTCTCCATCTTTTTGCAGCATTGTCACTGTACCGTCTTTCGAACCGGATTTACCAGCCCTACACAGTGATTCATCATACGTGGAAATATCTTCTACGATTAGAGTCTGTGCTATCACTAACCGTTTTCACTGGCATCCGTGATTAAGCGCAAGCGGATAACTCAATCACATTGAGCTGATTGCCTTTCTGTGTGACACCATTCGATACAGAATTCTCGAGACAGCCCGAAAAGCCTAAGCTTATTCCGATCCGGCGTTTCTCAACACAGCTGTGAAAGAATTTGTGATCTCTCAATCTGTGTTCAGCGCTGTGTTCAGATTCAGTTAGCAGGTTCCAGTCACTCGCCATTCCTTGTGACCTTGTCAGCCAGTGCGTCTGCATAACCCATCACGCCTACCGCACGACCACGCCGACCGCTCATTTGACCTTGCAACCACCACGCTCGCCTGACCGATGTGCACCGCTCTCAAAGCTGGAAAAGTACAAAACGCTAACCAACCCACTGGGTCAGGTAACGACACCACGTTGAATGGCAGAAATGCGAATCCGAAAAGGCTTCAAGCGAAAGGCATTTGCGGGTTAGGAGAATGTCATCGAGTAGTTAAAATCGGTCTGGCTTGCTCGCACTGTTTGGAATGGTATCATCCGAAATGTGCAAATGTGTCCCAATGACAGGTACGAGAGCGAAATAGCTCCCAAGATGCACTTTGGTTCTGTACTGCATGCTCCACTATCCCACTCGTTAAGTGCTTGCTTATCCTAGCTCAGAAGTGCGACTGGTTAACCGCAGAAGCCGAGCAGAGGATAAACGATAAGATTACTTCAATGGAGCGAATATGAACCGCGGAAGCGTAGCGGTTTCTAAGCAACGGAATGCTGCACAACCCGCTTTCCCTGAACCGTAATCAGCCACGTCCCCATCTCCGTTATCTTCTCCAACTTTGGTAGAACGCCGGCGAAAACTGACCGTCCTACGAGAGTCAAACAGTACTCATGGCCACGAAACTCAGGCACCACTCGAAACATCTGATTTAGCAAATTCCACTGGAACTGCCATCTAGCATTATGAAGGATAAAGTAACCGAACACCAGCCCTCGGTACCTGTGGCTCAAATGTCTCTTCTCGAGGCAAAACCCAACGGAACATCAGTTACAAATGCAGAGATTGCTGCAAACGTCCACCGTAAGGCAGCCGTTGCGGTCTTTTCTGTTGTAAACACCGTTTAGGCCAATAGAGGGACTAACAGTAAACAATCAGCACTTGTCAGCAGGTCAGGACAAACGAGTACCATACCTTGTAGATCAACGAAAATGGGATCCAACAATAGTGCCCGGACTGTTGTATGCTCAAATGTCCCTGAATCTACCGCCATCACATTGCGGGATAAGTTATCGGACGAGCAAGACCAATGGAACTCATTGTGCGTGCTGATGAGTGTCAAAGCCAAGCCTATAAACTTATTACGAATTACTCGTCATCCGAACTCGCCACACTATGGAGAACCCAGACTTATTCGAGTAACACTAGAATCCTCCACCGACGTAGAAAACGTTTTGCTCTCCGCAAGCGCGCTAAAACACGGATCCGGTGGGATACGCATCTATCCTGATGTCCCTTGGAGCGCGCGACAATCAAAAAGAAACACTGAAGAGGGACACAGCAAGCAAGACCGTCTAAACACAAGCTTCATACATGGCGTGCCAGAACATCCTTCTAACGATGTTCAAGAGACCGGAAAGCACGATTTAGAACAGTGGCGGTTCATTCGTGAAACACTTTCTTTGGATAATATTGTGGCGCTATCGCTCACCAGGATACCTCTCTCACCAAATTATAGAGGATGCGGCCCTAGAATCCTAAAACTTGTGGTTCAGTCAGAGCAACAAGCAACGGATGTTTTGGATCGATGGCGGAGAAATCGGAAACATCTTCCTTCTGAACTTCGGTTAAAGGTCGCAGAAGCTTTGCACAGCTCAAATATTAAAGCACCTGAAGCAGCAAGCATACCGACGAATGTACAGAAGCGTAACTTGACTGCTGCTTTAATTGACTCTGACGTAGGTCTAAACGAAGTTGGGACGCACCTTGGCCGAATCAAGTTGCAAACGAGGTATCATTATCCCATCAAAAAACGAGTAACTGCCGACCTCCCATCGGTCGGCATTCTCCCACACTTGACCCCTTCACCCCTCTGTGGGCTCCTAGAGACCGAGAAACTGGCCTGCTTGTATACGAATGCTCAGGGTCTTTTAATAAACTGGCCGAACTGAAAGATCGCCAAGCTTCCGGGTCATATGATGTCATTGGTATCACCGAGACGTGGTTGCACACGGGAATGACGGACGCTGAAGTTTCGCTACCGGGCATGTCGCTGATCCGGAACGACAGGCTCACAAAAGGAGGAGGGGTAATCCTGTATTACCGAAGCGACTTACAGTGCGAAGCCGTGGAGGATTCAGACTCGCAGTTCCCCGACTCTCTTTGGTGCCGCTTGCAGTTAAAAGGCAGGGACGCTTGCCTTATTGTCTTGGTGTACCGCCCCCTAACTCTACACCCGAAACCGACTACCACCTAGCGGCTGCTTTAAGATGCAGTTTACAACAAAAGTACACTCACATTCTTATCATGGGTGATTTCAACGTACATTGTTTAGAAACTCCTGCCACGATCGGAGAACAATTCAAAGCCGATCTACAAGATCTCGTAACCACTGTTCCTCTTTACAATCACATCACTTTGCCCACTCGGTTCAGAACAGGTAACAGGCCATCTGTGCTGGATCTTGTGCTTACCAACGAGGAGCATATGATTGATGTGTTGGTTTTAGACTGCCCGTTGGGTCGCAGTGATCACGCAGTCATCAGTTTCAACTTCGTCTGCTATGCAGAATATCGGAATGAGAACGATGAGACTGTGCGAACCATCACAAGCTACGATCGATTAGCCCAGCTCGTCAGCGCCACAACTTGGTCGTTCCTTGACGAAGAACCCCCGGAAGTCGCCTGGCTCGAGTTCGTCAACAAATTCAGTCAGCTGATTGCAGAGGCTTCAGAGATAAAAGTTTGCAATAAGTGTAAATCAGTTTCTTTCGTTAGGAGCAGAACTCGAAAATGGATGACAGTACGCAACGCAGCATGGCGAGTGTACAGAGAAGCTCCAGCACCAGAAACTTGGGACAACTACGTAGCCCAACGTAACCACTGCACTCAACTGCTAAGAGAAGACAAAGCCGCCTATCAGCAGAACATCGCAAAAACCTTCAGTGCTAACCACAACTGCTGTACATGCAGGTTAATAACCTATGAAAGGTGAGGCAATGATTTCCTCCACTCAGAACGATTGGTGACCCAACAATGACGGCTGTGAACGCAGAAAACGCACTATGGAAGCGATATGCCCCCACTTTTCGGAGGTTCTTGCCACCAAGCAATCTTCCAATCTTTGTGGTCTCCTCGCCAATACTAACCCACACCACTTTTACCGCGGAGGCTCTATTGCAAAGGCTGACGTTTCCATGCAAACACAGCTCGCCGGGTGTCGACACCATTCGTCCATAGGCACTGGAAGTAGTAGTAAGTCAACTGGCAGAACCTTTAGCTCAGTATTTCCAGCGCTGCTTAGACTAAAAGCAGGTTCCCGCTATGTGGAAGCTTGAAATAATAACCCTGATTTACAATGGTAGAAGCAGAACCAATCCCTTCAACTACTGCCCAGGATCCATTATTCGAATATTCTTCATGGTCATGGAATCCATAGTTGTCAAGGCAATGGTGCGCTATCTGGAAAGCTGTAACATCATCACGCCTGGGCAGCACGGTTTCCGTCGACAGCGGTCATGCAAAAAGAATTCACTAATCGCACGCAGCAGTTGGACCGAGGCAGCTGACACTGGAGAAGGCGTTGGTGTGATCTATCTGGATTTTTTCAAGGGTTTCAATCGTCTAGACCACCAAATACTACTCTCCAAGCTCCAGCATTACGGTACCGGCGACTCTCCTTTAAGCTGGATTGCCAACTTTCTACTTCAAAGACAATCAGTTTTCAGAGTTTGGACCTCTTTGTCAGACCCCATACAAGTCGAGTGTGGTGTGCCTCAAGACTCATTTCTATGTCCACGTTTGTTTTTGGTGTTTACTAATGACCTCGCTTATGGAATCGCCTCAAAGTTCCTTATCTTTTCCGACGATATCAAGATTTGGCGCAGGATCCAGGTGAATGCTGACCAGCATCCGCTTCAGAGAGAACTAGGTAGGGATTCCGTCCTAGAGTCTACCTCTGACTCCTTCTTCATCACCGTTCCTACAAGCGATTGGAATGACATTTACCGCGAAATGGACCAACGAGACTGGACCTTAACATGGTGCGACGGTTTGCGTACCTCATTGACCCATTGAGCTATACTGTGATGCCTCCGGGCACCTTGAGAGATACTCCTACCAGGTTGATCAATGGTGAGAGGTCAGACTAACTCAGCCTCCTGGTCCTCCAGGTTAGGGGTGTGCAATGGGATGGCCTCCATTTCCGTAAAACTAGATCATTGCCAACTCCCCGCTGCCTTGCGGACAGACTTTTGAACCAAAGGCATTGGATGAGTATACTAGTCGTCCTCCTGTCTAGGTATGGGCGCCCTGGCAGTAGTATCTCAGTCCACGTAAAACCATGACATTTCCTTCAAAAATAAACTTCATCCTGCATCGGCCGTCAAGCAGATTAGCAAGGGTCGATTTATCTGCTGCATACAGCAGGGCGGATAAGCGAAAACATGGTACTGCTGACGCCTCCCTTCTTTCTTTTCCACCTGTTTTTCTTACTCCTAACTCGACCGCATTACTAACCTTCCTTCTATAATTCTCAAATTAATTGACAGCAACCGAAGTGCCACGGGAGTAGAACCATCTGCAGCCACCATCCCACCGCACCTATCGAACGCCTATCGGCAAAAGTCCCTTATAAGTTCACGCTATCCCGTTTCCATGGCGATATTCAACGTTCGCACTCTAAGACAAACAGCTCAACAGGCTGTACTCGCAGGCACTTTGGACACACTGGGTATTGATGTGTGTTGTATATCCGAAACCAGGATCAATGACCCTAACGGGGTTATGGAAGTACCTGCACCCCGCTTATCCTCTCGTCATAAGTTGCACGCATCCGCAGACGCCGAGGCAGCACTCACGGGATAAGCTGGTGTAGATGTCATTCTAAGCTCCAAGGCTGAGCCATCGTTGGTTGATTGGATCCCGATGAACAGCCGTTTATGTGCAGCCCGTTTGACGATATCAGCTAAGGTGGATTCATGAAGTAATACCAAACGCTGTTTGTTTGTGATTTCCATTTATGGTCCCACCGACTGCAGCTATAATGCTGTCAAGGACATATTCTATCACGAACTGAATGCCCTACTACGCAGTGCTACTAGTTTAGATATTCGCAAGGGATATGAGCACAAAAGTAGGTTGTCTGAGTTCTTCAGAAGCTCAGCTGGGTTATAATTATGGGCTTAACCCTGAAAGGACTGACAACGGTGAGCGTCTGTTGCAACTATGTGCGGAGCACCAGTTGTTTCTTAGTAGCACTGCTTTTAGACACAGTGGACGCCGAAGTGCCACTTGGCGTCCTCCTGTAGCTGGCCAGCAATGAACCCAAATGGACCACATAGCCATAAGTCAGAGATGGCGTGGTTCCATCTCGGATTGCCGCTCGTACTGAAGTACCTGTGTCGACTCTGATCATGCCTTGGTACGCTGTCGTTTCTCCATGAACTTCACGGGGAGACGCACCAAGCGTCTCTTCCTATTGGCAACTGAGAAATTGACGCAGCCCTCGGTCAGGCAAGCCTACCAAGACGCACTGCGTACTGATCTTTCGTTGTCTTATCTTAATGACACTGAGCTTTAGTGGAATAGGATTCCAGCCGCCATGCACGACGCAGGAGCATCTGCTTGTGGCACTATCTATCGTCACCACATCATTCACTGGATATCCGAGAGGTCGGTGAACCAGTTGGAATCTAGAAGACACCTCCCAGCTGGCTCTAAACATAATGTGACCAGACGGGCTACTAGGCATGAACTAAAGCACAGCCTTCGTGCTGACAAGGAAGCCTGGTGGACCAGTAGGGCTCAAGAAACTGCGGATGCAGGACCACTATGCAATTATCGCGAGCTCTTCCAAATGATCCGCACCACTGATCCCAGAAAACCAGGCGTCAGTGATCAATCAGACAGCGCGGGTGCGCTGATACACAATAAGGAGTGCCGTATGGCTCGTTGGGCTGAACACGTTCAAGATCAGTTCAGCTGGCCTCCTGCTCCCGGACCTCTTCCTACTCAGGTGATGCAGGACGAGCTATGGACGGTTAGTTCAGAGCATCCGTCGAAGGTCGAGGTTCGAAACGTGACCACAGCCCTTAATGGTTTTCGTGCCGCTGGCCCGGATTCCCTCCCACCTGCACTATTTAAGGATGGAGGGGAAGTCCTCTGCACTGACCTCCTTATTCGAATGTGTATGGAAAGAAGAAAGCGTCCCGGCTAATTGAAGCGAATTGATTATAGTGGCAGTATAAAAGAAGGGCAGTCGCACAGACTGTTCTAACAACAGAGATATTAGTCTGACTCCAGTTGTGACAAAATTATTGACCTGGAATATTGTTCTTCGCCTCACTGCGGAACGGAAATCGCGGCTTCCGCCCAGGGCGTGGCTGTATAGACCATATATTCACTTTGCGGCAAGTGTTAGAGCAGTGCCATGAATAGCGCACACCGACAATAGCTGTGTTGCTCGATTTCAAGTGTGCTTTCGATTCAGTCGATCGATCGATTCTGTTCGAAATACTTGCGCCGAAAGGTGTTCCCACGAAATTTGTGAACATCCTTCGTGCTCTATACTTAAACACTACAGACCGCGTCAAGGTTTACGGTGTCCTATCAAATAGCTTACCGACCACAAGTGACGTTCGTCAGGGTTGCCCGACTCCCCCATTTTTGTTCAATTTCGTCGTGGATTCTATCATGCAGTGTTCCTTTGCGAAATCTCACGATATAGACGTTGAAGTGTTACCTGGTAAAAGGTTTGTTTATCTAGATTATGTGGACGATATCGTCTTGCATTTCGACGGTGTTGGGGCGGCCCATTCAACCCTGAATAGCCTCTCTGTAGTGGTCCCATTATTTGGTATGCACTTCGCACCATCAAAGTGCAAAGTGGTGCTGCAGGACCACCAGCCACTTTATGACCCCTTGACGCATGTTAGTGAGGAACTCTAGGTGGTTGATAATTTCACTTATCTTGGCAGCTGCGTCAGCAACGATGGACGCAGAGTAACTGACGTCAGCACACGCATTGCAAAGGCCAGAGCTGCCTTCTTGAACCCGGGGTATCTCAGGCGACAGAAGGGAATTACCCTCCGTCTGAAAGGCCGGGTATACAAGGCCACAGTGAGGGCTGTACTGCTCTATAATAGTGAGACTTGGCCCCTTCGGTCTGAAGAGCTGAGTCACTTTAAAGTTTTTGATCATCGTTGTCTGCGAAGCATTGCTGGTGTCGGATGGCATCAGCGTGTCCGCCACGATGATTTGTCTAGGAGAGTACTAGGTGGTGATAATCATGCTAGCTCCCTAGAACAACAGATAGCACTGAATAAGTTGTGTTAGATCTGGCACGTGCTACGTATGCCTGGTCATCGCTTACCTAGCAGTGCCTTGTTTAGTCTGCCATGTGTTGGGTGGCGCAAGGCTCGCGGTGGACTGAAGTTGACTTGGTAGCAGGAAATGAAGTCACTGACGACCAAACTGGGTGCCGTTGGTCCGTCTCGCCTTCCGGGCTGGAGTCCACGTGACTCGCCTTGTGCTTGGCTCGAGACTTTGCAGGACATGGCTCGCAAACCGACACCAGTGGCGCGTCTGCTGATGTCTCCTAATCGGATTGCCTGTTTAAAGTGTGTTTGGTGCTGAGTTATCTGCGGGGTAATGGCTGATTATGACGCGTGGCAGTGAAAGCCGCAAGGAAGCTGTCTCGCCGATGCCGCCTTATCTTTGCACGATAGCCAGCTGTTTGTGACGGTATGTTGTCTACACAAGGTGTAGGCGCCTTGACCCTGAATGTTTGCTTAGGGCATTAAGGTTTTCAGGTAAGTCCCCCTTCTCTCCCTCTTCTTATTCTTTATTTCATAGGTCCTCATGGTTGTATGGCAGCGAAGCATCAGTTCAAATGGCTGATGTACTGCTGTTGATGATGATGAGGATGATGACGATGTGATGATGATGATGATGATGATGATGATGATGATGATGATGATGATGATGATGATGATGATGATGATGATGATGATGATGATGATGATGATGATGAGGATGATGATGATGATGATGATGATGATGATGATGATGAGGTAAGATATATCAATGGTCAACCTAAATTTTACTGCATTTCAACGTCAGTAAATGCAAGGTACTTTCCATCCGACATCAGAGCAGCTACTCATACCGGCTCGGAACGAATATACTGCAACAATCAACTGTCGAACGTGACTTGGGTGTCCTGGTTCAAGATGACTTGGGTTGCTCCAGGCAATCCGAAAAGGCCTCGAAGACTGGAAACCAACACGTCGGGCTGTTGCGACGGGCGTTTGGACAAATAAACAGCTCCATATTTCGACAAATGCTCAGTGCGTATGTTCGCCCCATGTCGAATACGCAATTCAAGCCTGGCATCCATGGCTGAAACACGACCTTAATGCACTGGAGCAGCCACAACGTCGGGCATCTAAGAACGTAATTGGAATGCGCAATCTTTCATACCAGGAGAGGCTGCAACGATTGGGGTATTCAGTGGAAGCTATCGCAGACTACGAGGCGACCTGATTATGGCATACTTGATTCTGCGAGACCCACATCATGTGTGCCGCCCTTTACTGCGACTCAGCACCAATACAACCCTGAGGGGCCACTCATTGAAACTCGCTGTACAGTATAGCCGTCTGGAGTGCCGCAGAAATTTCTTTTCCATTCGTGTCTGTCACCCGTGGAATGCTCTCCCAGAATCGGTCGTCTCTGCACCGACACTAACAGTATTTAAAAGACGGTTGGATGATGCACTCATCCACTTACACTTTGTCACTTAGCACTACGTCTCCATCCTACACCTGGAGTTTACCATGGAATTATTTGATGTTAACTGCGGGTGCTGTGAATCTAAGCGGATTGCAGGACTACGGCGGAGCAAACGATAAGTCCTTATTTTCATATTTAAAGTACTAACTGTTTTACTATCATTATTATCATTATTGTTATGTCGATATCCCACCCCAAATATCCAACGAGACTTGTAAAAAGAGCTTCTTAACCCGTAGAAATTCATTGTCCATTGCTCATTGACCTGCGGTTAAATATGCGTGGCCAGGTGATAGCTGCTTCCTAGAAGATCATAGGGCGAGTAAACTGTAAGCAACCCGATTGGTTTGATGACAACAGTGCGACATTTGATGCATAGATGTCGGCGAAAAAAAAACGCTTGCTTCACGTGTGACGGAGCCAGTTAACTGTGAGGAAGTTTGTTATTTTCGCTAACTTCGAAGGCAATTGACTCGAGAGCTCCATCGCTTTAAGGATGTATGGTAGACGGCGAAGGTGAAGCAGATAGAATGCATGCCGAAAGCCGCCAACACTGACAATTTTCGACTCTTTAAACGCAGCGTGACGACACAAGTTGCAACCGTTGAGGATGCTACGCGATGCTACTGCAGGTGCTAATTACACACAGACCGTTGGAAAAATGCAGCGTACACGTCACCTGTCCTCGAACAAATGTTAATATAATGCCCGGGCAATGTCGCACGGACTGCAACAGTGTGAGATAAAGCTGCGACTTGCCGACACAACGAACTTGAAAGAGTGGTAGGCAGCAATTGATCAGCTGTGAAACGGGAAGTGCGAAGGCCGTGATGGGATCAAGCCTGATGTGTTGAAAAACGGTGGACCCTGCTGAAAAAGCAATGCACTACAAGAAGCAATGGGTGCGCATTGGAAAGGATGTGCCGGCAGGGTTGAACGCTGATTCATACTCGCTTAGAGGTAGGTTAGCGCATTTAAGCAAGCTTTTAGCGTGACACATTTTCGAAATCGCGTGCAGTGCTTTCAAGTTAGCGAGGCTAAGAACGCTGTTTTGGCGTCGTTGACACTCTCATTGGTCATAGGACGTTAGCCAATGGGACACCGGTTGGAAGCCCCGAGCATAAGCGACAGACAATCCAATGAAAGTGGTCGAACACCACCTTCTGTGCTGTCTTGATGCCCATCTGAAGTAAACCTCGATGATTGGTCTCCAAACTGAAACCGTCCAATGGGCAACTTGTGATGCCTGTCTAAGGAGGAGATCCTAGCTACCACATGATCCGAAGCTTACGCCGTAACCAGTGCGGACAGACATACTAACCAGCACATGAAGCGGTCTATACTTAGTGATCGCTAGCGGCTACCTGGTGGTGGCTTATTCAGCGGCCTAACCATGGTGGCGTAGACAGGCAATCTTCTAACTGGTATTCCGCAGTCCCTGAGATCTGAGGGAGTGAGGCAGGCCTGCATTTGCGGTTGGTCAGGCATGCGCCGTGGCTTAGACACTGCACACCCAAACCTGAAATATCATTTTGTTTAGGAAATGCATGTGCTTGTTAAGGCAGTGTGAGGTAATCAGAAACAATACAGTACTTTGTATGAAGGAGGTAAATCAAGAACTTATTCGCAAATAGAAATTTTAAAGTCTGTACAGCCACAAAGTTCTCATGCTGTGTTGCTTTAGTTTGCCGTATGTTAATAGTGTAGCTAAGTACTGCGGACGTAGTCGGCGAATTGTATACTAAGGTCAAGTTCGCTGGGTAGATAAGAACACCAGTGGATCTGTAGCCATTGTTCTAAAGTGGAGGGTTCCTAGTGTGGCGGTGACACGACATTAGTGAGTATTCGTTCGTCTCACACCGGTGGACCACTTCGGTAATCAGTTACCGCTTCAGTACCCATAGACCTGCCGTTATTTAAAGATGGTATATGCATGTCAATCCTGCGTCTCAACATGATATTTACGCCTCACCTCCATGTAATTGATGAGCTTCAAATACCAGGTAATTGTACGGCCCTGATATGGCCCGCCAAAATGCACTGCATACGCATTGTAAGCATAGGGTTTGGAGCAATTTTCCTCCTTCAACAATACATCCTGAATCACCTACTTTCCAATGACAAAATGTTTCCGAGTAGTTACCGAGTCGATAACAACGTATGTCACGGCGTGCACACATCACTGCTTCTAAGACTAGTTGAAACAATGGTCCAAAGCAGGATTAGTGGGCGCGGTTGCCTTTGGTAAATGATTGCAAACAAATTGTAGGAACGCCCGTGGGTGAAACAACGGTGTTTGTCTGCTTCAAGTACTCACCTGACTTACCAGAGTAAAATGGGTGCGTCGCCTCTAATTATCAGCCTTGCGTTTTTTCTAGCAGGACGATGTGGCATGCATAGATACGGTAGTCATTGTAGCCCCTTTAGGTGTTTCTTTGTTGAGTAATGCCGATTTCATGAGGATAGCATTCCAGTCAATGAATGGAGGTTCCATCTGCATTACCTATGCTTCTAATGATGCCACTTGGTGATCCACTTGTCAAAGCGTCTCAACACGTATGGGCGACCATATGGAAGTAAAGCCTAATTATCCTATGAATACATAGGTTCCTATGACCTTTAAATAACGCCATACATGGAGACACTGAAGCGATAACTGATTAACAAAGTCGCCCATGGGTGTGGAGACAAACGAACACTCACTAACGTCGTGTCAACGCCACACTTGGAATCCTCTTAGTTTGTGTTTAGTCATCAACTGTGATAGAAGTAAGCAAACATAGAACTTTCGTTGTTCAGCTTCAGGTTGGTCTACCAACTTCAATGGGAACAATGTCCCCCATGGTCGTCGCAATAACAATCGCACAAAATTGTCTAACCGCCTAGCAGCCATTGCTGATTCAGGTTTGGGTGTGCAGTGTCCAAGCCACGGCGCATGCCTGACCAACCGCAAATGCAGGCCTGCCTCACTCCCTCAGATCTCAGGGACTGCGGAATACCAGTTAGAAGATTGCCTGTCTACGCCACCATGGTTAGGCCGCTGAATAAGCCACCACCAGGTAGCCGCTAGCGATCACTAAGTATAGACCGCTTCATGTGCTGGTTAGTATGTCTGTCCGCACTGGTTACGGCGTAAGCTTCGGATCATGTGGTAGCTAGGATCTCCTCCTTAGACAGGCATCACAAGTTGCCCATTGGACGGTTTCAGTTTGGAGACCAATCATCGAGGTTTACTTCAGATGGGCATCAAGACAGCACAGAAGGTGTTCGACCACTTTCATTGGATTGTCTGTCGCTTATGCTCGGGGCTTCCAACCGGTGTCCCATTGGCTAACGTCCTATGACCAATGAGAGTGTCAACGACGCCAAAACAGCGTTCTTAGCCTCGCTAACTTGAAAGCACTGCACGCGATTTCGAAAATGTGTCACGCTAAAAGCTTGCTTAATTGCGCTAAGTTGCCAGTAAAATGTTGTTGTGCTACCGCTTTAAAATATAAAGCTAGCACCTCATGTGCCACCAATTCATGCTGTATGTACTTGTTTATTTTTTGTTGACGGTTTCACCCCGCACTTGCTTTATCTTCTCTTCCCACCTCGTTTGTTCTTATGTGCCATTGGTGCGACGTGGTATTCGTTTGGGCGCAACACGATAAGTTTGTGGTACAGAGCGTTAGCTGACGTAGAAATGGATCACGTCCAGTAGTGTTCATCTGGAAAGAAGATATTCACATTTCGTTAGCTAGAACCATGTGCAAAATCCAATAAATTATCGAGAATACTTTTCGGTAAACTCTCATTAGATCCGATCTTTGCTATTGCACTGATTATTGTAGATAGCTTCAATTCGGGATTGGATTAACTTCTAGGCTGTTTGTAATATTAAATTCGATCATTTGTTGCACGGCTATATGTGGTGTTCTAGGTGATCTTAAGGGAAAATTACTACACAAACCTCAGTAGTCCGAAGTAGATAGATAAAGTAGCACTCTTATAAATTATTAAGTGTCTGCTAGCCATGGTGGTAGTATCGACCGTATGGTTGTTTTGCATGCAGTTCCGGATTCAGTTGATGAGTACGGATAGCCTCAGCAATGAACAACGGCTGCTTGCCGAATTCTTTAGAAAATTGGCCGAGCCTTAAGTACATGACTTCGAATTCATTCGCAGAGGCAGTATGTCCAGAGTCAAGGAGGTGGGACATGATTTAGCTGTTTCAGGACTTCAAAAAAGATGTTTGGGGATTAACCTAAACTTTAGGATCGGAAGGGATTTTACAGCAAAGGTTACTAACCCTGAACTGACTTTTGATCTTGAAGAAGAGATGCAGTGGGTGACACCAGCCATTGTACTCGCTGTTTGATGACTTCACCAAAGCATTTAATACACTGAATGGTGAGACGTTGCGGCGGCCGTTGGATAAGTTTGGCTGTCCGAATAGGTTTGTAAGTTCAACTGTATGTTCGCACAGTGGTATGCGGGCGAGGATGCAGTTGTGTGGACAAAACTTGGATGACTTCGCTGTTGTCTCTGGTGTGAAACAAGGCTCCGGCTTAGTCCTGATCTGTTTACTATTTACCTACATGCAATGCTGTCCTGTGCTTTTTATGATGATTGTGATTACGTTGTCTGTGTGGATCCCCGTATTGATGGGGTGTTGCTGAACTTCGGTAGTTTCGGAGCCAGAACCGAGTGTGTGAGACAACCATCAGCATGTTGCCGCATCCCGACGACTGTGCTTTGTTTGTATACAGCGCGAATGAGTTGCAGCTCATGACTTCCGCACTCGCTTCGACAGCGGACAAATTCGATCCCGCCATCAACACAGGCGAGACTGTTTATCTTTTCCAGCATTCACTAGGAATGGAGTCTTTGAGGTTGTCCCAACTCCAGATTGCTGATTGATGTACTGAAGACAATGCAAGATTTTCTATCTATGCAGCGTAAAGTCTCCCGACCTGCTTTACAGTGGGCTGCGCATCGACCTACTTAAGGCGACTGCTGCGTTTGGAAAAGTTGAGAAAATGTATGGTACAACCGGCAACTTACCGTTAAAACGAACCTTATGATCTATGAGTCTATGGGGGTGTGAGTACTTCTACATTGCAGCGAAACCTAAACAATGGACCGGAAGGACGTCAGATATCTGCAGCGGTTTCATCAAGAGTGCCGGTCACGTATCCTACGCATCTGTTGGAGTGACCGAGTTGCAGATACGGAAATCCAGTACCGCAGTGGCATGTATGCAGCGGACGTCATACTTCTACTGAAGTACCTGACATGACTCGGGCAAATCAGTCGCATGGATTTGACTGGGAGACCCAGACAGCTATTAAATTAACAACTTAGTACAGGGAAGCGGGACGTGAGGAAACCGAACTTGCTTTATCAAGATATGATGAAAGTGAGTTTATCACGGTCACATGTGGTTCGTAGTTGTTGCAAATGAAAGGCATTTGGTCGTCGCGAACGGCTAGTGTATATCAAGAGGGCAGTTGTCCAGTTACACGAGAAATCACTATTGCATGCGGAAATGAAACGCCTGGTAAGGAATTTACGGCGTCATTGGAGCCCACCCTGTCGATGTCAAGCGCGTGGAACTGTAGCACATGGGACCGTGATTGGCTGAGCAAAGCGAACCAGTTAAGCCACAAGCGCGGCCACGCGGAAGCAACATCCAAAATGTGACTAGTCAGCTGATTAGCTAGTAAGCATCAGCGCAGCGTTCGCAAATACAGTGCGTCCGGTTCCTTTCGATGTACTAACCCGCGCCAATACGGCGGTTGATATGATATGTGTGCCACATAATCACCGCAGTAGATCCGTAGGTGTGCACGCGGCTTAAGTTTCTTGCATTTCAGATGTTACTTGTTTGTGGATAACCACGGAGTGGCTGGACTTGATGTGAATATTAACCAGGTGTCTACCTACATATTACCCGCCACATTGTTATATACTGGCTCCAGGAGGCTGTAAAACCTTGCTGGATGGTTGGAGTGCACGATCATGTTGACGATGCTAGACTCAAAGTGCGGTTCCATCTAGTGTGGAGCAGACTACGGCCCAACCACTGCCTTGGGTACGTCTGGTACTCATGATTTCCTAATTAGGCATGAATACTTCTGCTCTGTTTGTCGAAGGAGTGTGGCTCTCATATACATGCCTTGCGGTCTCCTCCCTTTGGGTTTACATTGGATAGGTGGTGTGTGAATGGAACTGTGGGTGGTACAGCGTAAGCCCCTCATGGTCCCTGTGTAGACGCAGGTGTCCCGTGGCTATGCCGTAGTGACAGGCAAATCCGGAACCGGATGTGGTCAAGCATGTGCCACAACTACAGGAAATCGTCAGCAGAGTGTACTCTTAATGTACCCCAATAAGCGGACATCGCAGTCGAGTGGTATTCATGAAAAATAGCAACTAACAGGTGGGTTTTGTTAAATGCTATAGACCAAACGTACACAATACCGTGGCCTGGTACCAGTCTACACTTTGACAACGGCACACGTTGAGCAGACACTATCATCAACGGTACGTCCCCAATATCTCCGAACAGTGGTCAGGCGTCACGTAGAACCAGCAACTGAAGTTGGCGCAATGTAAATTTGGCACATTTTCAAGTTTAGCATCAAGCGCGTGGTATATAGACAGCTTTTAGTAAATGGGATACACAAATTAAATATACATTCGGATTTTCTTAAGCGTTGATCACGTGTCGTTCTTTAAACACGCATTCCCAGTTGAGATCGAAAAGTTGGTCAGGGAACACTGGTCAGCAAAATACCTTTTTCCTGGTGCTGAAAATATTTCAA
>OX104069.1:64422309-64696285 GCA_944474145.2 Dicrocoelium dendriticum | reverse complement strand
GCATTTGATTGGTTGGTAACACCCTTGGAGAGGTATATCATAATACCTAGTTATTGTTATTAAGTGAGGTTCTTCGCAGCCAGTTTCCAAACCAGGTAGTCGTCCACATGCCCGGAAAAGCACTAGACTGCAGTTTCAGCCTGTTGGGCATCATCAGTAGTGCGCATCCATCGGATCCATCAGGATTCGAACCCATGATCACCAGCGGCTTGAACCGCCAGTCAGCAGCTTATGCCCCATGTACATCGAAATATACCTGCCATGACAGTTTCTAAATGTTATGTCGTACATAGCTACTGTTAGTGGACGTCGTGTCTTTCGGGGCCAACCCTGTCCTCTGCAATGTTCGTAACTTGCATGGCAGGGGAGGATAAGACGCGCTATATCGCAGTTAGCTTGTAAATCATGACGGTCCGAAGCTGTCCTCCGTGGCCCATTGGCACAAGCTGCTGACTGGCGGTTCAAGCCGCTGGTGATCATGGGTTCGAATCCTGATGGATCCGATGGATGCGCACTACTGATGATGCCCAACAGGCTGAAACCGCAGTCTAGTGCTTTTCCGGGCATGTGGACGACTATCTGATTTGGAAACTGGCTGCGAAGAACCTCAATTACATCAAAATCCCCTACTCATGAGTACACCTAGTTATTGTATTGCCCTCAATGAGACATTAAAAAAGGCACGCATTTACCAGTGATTGTCTGCTCGTTGTGTTATTCAAACTGTTGAAGGGAACTAACTGTTAAATAAAAACAATTATTTTATTTCTCTGCGGTGCGAGAGAATGCGATGGTATAGGGACAGATCAATGCTGACATGAATGAGTTTCCTGAGACCGGTTACACATGCAGTTGTAGTGTCCCACTGACTCAAACTGAACTTTGGCGTAGTATGTGAACTGTTGGTGTGCATCCATTCACACGGGACTTACACTGTGCGGCCACATTTAGCAACACCTCATGCCCCAGTTACCTCGCTCGCACGTGTTCACCTCTGGCCACCATACATTATGCCACGTAAGGACAGGCTCTCAGGGCTTGTTGCAAGTGTCTGTTCAGTTGTGCATGTGGCCACCAGCTCATTTCGCTAGTTAACCCCTGCTTCATTCGAACGGTGGATCAGGTGTCTGTCGCCACTGTGACAGTGAGGTTCATTGTTGCTGACCCCCCGCATACGTTCGGTCTGGAACTGCCGGGTACAAGGCTTGCATGCCGGCCGCTTCGACCAAGCCGCCACACCTTCAATAGCTGCACTGAAGTCGTAAACCTCAAAATATCCCGCTTTGCGCATATAGAATGTAGGTGAAAAAACCAGCACTTTAGTGGACTTTAGTGGAGAACGCCTGTTTTTGTTCAGTTTGGCAGGAAAACAATGTTTAAACAAACGTGTAAGATGAGGACCCAATTGGAGAGCTATTTTCTGTTTATTAATAAGGCTACATGCGGCAACAATTCGCATATTCCGTGTGACAAATGCAAATCCGACTTTTCTATGGCTCAGGCTGGCACAGATATCATAAAGCATTTTAAATCGCGCCGTTATAAGGTAGCAGTGCTTACGGCAGCATCTTCTACCCCTGAAGTAATTATTTCCGATCAGCAACGTTTGGAAACACAGAAGACAAGTAAGCAGCAGCAGAAGGTACCTCTCTCATCCCGCTGTATTTCATGAGCACACGTTCCAATCCATGAATTGCATCGGAAGTGGGCAGTGAAATTGATTGAGCCGAAGTTGACTTGTGTCCCCACAAAATGTGGGGCACTCATAATAAGATTAATAATAACAACGATAACAATAACACTAATAATAACAATAAGTAATGTTCTGTTCCTATTGGCCAGAGGTAAACTTTAATAAAAACTGAAGAAAATAAAATTCGTGTCAATATTCACAGACGTCCCAAGTCACAAGGAAGTAAAGGTGTTCCCACTCTTTGCGAGATATTTTGTGCCGCCATTGGGTATTGTCAAGTTATTAGACCTACAGCCATTTGTAAATTTATAGAGAATGTGTTTGAACAAATTAATATCACCAGAAAAACTGCGCTTTTGTGTCGACGCCAACACATATTTCGGTGACTTTCAGAGACGATGAGAAAACAATGTACTTGCGGAGTTGAAATCTTCCATTAGAGAAAAACTTGTGGGAATTGGTTGCATGGCTCACATTTTTCACAACACATTGAAAACGCCAGCTGACTGTCGTCCTATTGATGTTGAAATAGTTATGGTAAAAACACATTCTTACTTTTACATTTACACTGTTCGTGTTGAAGAACTAAAGGAATACTGCGAGTCTACAATGGTGCAATACCAACGCATTCTAGGGTATGGGAAAACCAAATGGTTTTCACTTATGCCAGCAGTGGAGATAATCGAGGTGTTTTCAGCGTTGAAAGCCTATTTTCGTCTCAACGGAAGCGTTTTACAGTATCATAATATTTCTTTGAAACTACCTGTCCTGATCTGTGGTCCTTCTTTATACACAGTATCTGCCATTTTCCATGCTACCGTGCTATTGAGGAACAAAATATTGCAGCATTATCAAGTCAAATCAAAGTAAGCTTTATCCACCCGTATGGGTGCGTTTTCTGCATTTTTACACAAACTCTGCGAATTATTAGATAATAAATCGTCACTGAGAAATACTAATTAAAAGCGGTAAACGAAAATTGGCATCTTCATTCGCGCACGCGCTCGCGAAAGCGGAGTTTCACTCCTGTTGTGTCAACTGGTAAACGTGATAGAAAAGGCATTATAGACTTTCGACTCGACAAGATAATATAAAAAAAATTTAAATTTTTTCCCCTTTTGTCATTAGCTGGGATAACACTAAGCACCCACTGCACTCACCTTGCTCAGGCCAGTTACGCCTGCGCAAGCGCAACCACAATTCTACCGCAGCAGCCGGGTAATGTTTCTATTTTGCACGCCTGTCTCCGTTCCAACATCCAGTTACTTAAAGTGCGAACATTGAACGCCGCCACTGAAACGTGACAGCCTGGCCTTATAAGGGACTGTTGCCGATAGGCATGCAGTGGGTAGGGCAGAAAGGTAGCTGCAGATGGTTCGAATCCAGTGGCATTGTAGCTGTTGTCAATTAAGCTGGGAACTACAGAAGAAAGGTTAGTAATGGGGGTTGGGAGCGGAATAATAGAGGAAGGTGGGGAATGAAGGTGGGGAGGCGACAGCACTCGCATTTTTTCGTTTATCCGCCCTGTTGTGTGCAGCAGGTAAGGGGACGATTGATGAGCTCTGCGATGGCTGATACAGGATGTAATTAACATTCGAAAATATAGTCATAGTTGTATGTGGGCTGTGATACTGACAGGACGCTCGGACCAAGACAGGAGGACGATTAGCGTCCGCAACCAAAGTCTTCGGCTCAAAAGCTTGTCCGCAAGGCAGCGGGGAGGTCGCAACGATTTAGTTTTCCAGAAATAACCATCATCCCATTGCAAAACTCTAACCTTGAGGACCAGGAGACTGAGTTTGTTTGACCTCTAACCATTGACCAAACTAGTAGGAGTAGCTCTTAAGGGACTCGAAGACACCACCATATATAACTCAATGGGTCAGGGAGATGCGCAAATCCTCGCATAACGTTAAGGTCCAGTCTCTTTGCGACGGACGCTACCAATGATAGGTATACTGATATGAAAACGGTTGTCATTCTCTACATAAACACAGTGACAAAAATAGTGACTCCTTTGCTCCGGATTGCAATATAATCAAAACCGCACGCAAAACTACGATTTAAGACGAGATGTTCTATTGGAATCATAAAGTTAAACGTAATTGATAATGTGGCTGCTGATTACGATGATGGCAATAACAACAACGATTGCACAACTATTTTCCGCGTTGTTCAAACAAACCGGCCTGCAAGCATTTTGTTGGACGCTTATATCTCAACTGCAAAGCGCACGAATATGCACAGTAACAAACCTGACTTAATCATCACGTTCAGTAAGAGGGGAGAGCAGGCTGGCGTCCTCCCTTAAACAAAAGGCAGATATACTGTTAGGTCACCAGATACTCCCGACTGTCAGTATACGCATGAAATCGTGGAATAAAATAATTGTTCTTTGAGAAAAATGGAGATGAGGCCGCCATGGGTGAGATCGCCGGAAGCTAAGATAATTTTTCCAGACCAAAAAACGACCCAGTTCCATTTGCTCAAACTGCGGACAAACCGACGGTTTAGTCACGCCCGAGGTTCATCCATTAGAAATGTTCGGTCTGACTTTCAGTAATGCACCATGAATCAGGCACAAGAATTTTAGTTTGGTGTCCGTCGGTCATAAGCAATAGATCTTATTATTTGAGACAACCAAATTCCACCAACGCAAATGCTAACAAGTTCCACCAACAGATTATAGTTCCTGTGGACTGCATTTTTATCAATCTCATACGTAAAGCATTCCAACAATAGGTTACATTTTTCCTTAGATTAAGCTTATTATTAATATTATCATTATACTCGCTCCAATCCGATACTTTACCCAAATCTAGGTTTTGCGCATTTATCCCGGTAGTGACTAACACATCATAATGGGTAATTTTGCTTTTCAACCTGTACTCGACGCAAGCAATCATGAAACAGAATTTTGCCTGTTAAAATTACAGAATTCATCCAAAGTAACCCACGGGAGTTGTAAAAGTTTGGATTTTTATCCACAGTTCCATTAAGTAGTATTTATGATCTTCCCTCGCATCTTTCATTGCGCCAGTAGCCGTCTACGAGCTACCTTGGAGAGCACCGCCGTTAACGCTCATGGAATGCATTGCTTGCTACTGTGCATTTTAATGCTCGGGCTATTTTAGACAATACAAGCGGGATTCATTGACAGATTCATAACTGTCACTGAATCCCGCTTGTATTGTGTTCATGACTGATGAGCACTATCGAAATGTTGACATATCGCAACTTATGTCTTCTCACTGCTCTGAAGAAATGGCTGAAGCGGACCCACTGTTTTACCTTTATTCTAAACAAGCCGCACTTACTTTTCAAATACAACCTGTCCTTAGTTTCGATCTTCCAGCATATGCTTGGAACCGACTGGGATCTCATTGTCCGTAGTTTCTCAGATCCCTCTTGCCAATAAGGTCCGGCGCGCAGTAATTCGACAGTAACTCATTTTCCACTTAATAACTAAAAGTCTAGCAAATATCGATGAAATATACTTGGGAGGTATGTTGCTATTTTGTTGACGCCACGTAGCGCCTTTATACTGACCATCTCAAGACATTTTATTGTTTAGGATTTCTCAAAGTCAAATAGTTTATTTAATAAATTGAAGCCGTTTGCTGGCTCTATGACTGCATGACGGGAGGACTGCAGGTCCCAAGGTAAAACGTAATCTACAAAGAGATCACTCAGTCGGACAACCGCTAAATTCAATTCGCAGAATGCTCCTTTTGTGACATCTTCGGGCACAACTTTGGCAGTAGCAGATCCGCATTCCATCATTTTCTATTAACTCGGGGGGGGGGGGGGGGCAAAAACAGAGGCGAAATCAGCATCCCACTAGAGTGAGCACAGAGCGAATGCGGGTTCGAAATTTGTGTGGTTAAACAATATATACGAGTCATTTGTGAAGAACTGATAGCAAAAGAAATTTGAAATGTATTCACACAGATATGGAAACTGTTTTAAAATCAATAAAGCAAAGGTTAAGTTAGGATTACTATTTCACTAAAGCTGTTAGACATATCTGGGCCTTTCTATTTCGATTCCATTGTGAACAGTATATTCCTAGACACCATTCACTGGCTCAATTTCAAGTAGCATTGTAAACAAGACCGGACATTTTTTATTTAAGTAGATTTCAATTCTAAAATATTGTTGAACTGTTTTTCCGCTGCAATTGCTGACTTTTGATAACATGCTGGCAAAAATTTCATTGTTAATTTTCGGTGCTCTTAAGCCAACTCTTCATGTTGCGGGACAATATAACAAAGACGGTCGCTTGGAAAAAAATGCCAGACATCTTAGGGTCGGAGACAAAGGAATCAGAAAAGCGTTTCGTTGATTCAGAACAACTACAAAGTTTCATCACTTGGATTTTTTATCATTTCTTACGTGAGCTGCAAAACTGCGACCATGTTGCTTTGCGTAAGTTTGTCGCATTAGTTCCGAAACTGTAGTGAATGGAAGCATTTTGTAATACTGCCTGTCTTATGCTAATAACTCCATGTCATCACGATCACTCACGCAGCTAACCGCTATTCATATATATATATATATATATGTTTGTGAAATGCAGGGTAAGAAGATGAAAACTGGTAGATGCATGCATTTTGTATTGTCTCCTCAGTACCATTAACAATAACCGGTATACAACAATATAATTATGCGTCTGACCGAATAAGCATGAGGTGTAAAATGAATGACGGAAGTTCCACCCCTATGTCCACGGCAGTCTTAAGCAGATAAATGATTGCTTTTGAACACACAGGGCCGGCTTCATCCGGCTTATCGCAACGGCCTCGACGAAACAGAGGAAGCGAGGATTAGGGTGACGTAATACAAGTGTGAACGCTGATCCATGTTCAGTATGTGTTTACCTATTGAGGAAGCTGGCGACTTGCGCAAGCACGTAACTTCAGTGGGAAAGGGATGCGTTGAACCCACCTTTGTATGTGTTCCTTTATTCGGGAAGTCAAAGACCGATTGGTTCTGCCAATGTAATTGTCTCCTCAGTCGCACACAAATTTGTAGATGCAGTGTGAATTGGCCCCTGTCAGTTGAGCTTCCTTCGTTGGAGGCACCGGAAAGTTACAGGTTCTATTGATGACCACAACCTGAGCAGCACAGTAACTTTTCTGCATAGCAGAGATTAAACATTTCATGGTTTTCAATACAGTAAATTCATCTTTGAAATGCAACTCGATATAAATCTTTTTCTTGGCTGCCGTATGCACCAAGTCTTTCGGGCCTCGCTTTTGGCTGTGTCTCTATAAATCTACGTGGCTAACCATTTGCAACGAGTGTTGTTATAATTAACTCTAGCTTGTCGGCTATACAATCAGCCGAGCAAATTCGTCTAACACGACTAACTAAAGGGTCCGCTTGTACCGCACTGGTGTGAAGCTGGTGAAGTGCCGGTATTGGCCGGACCAGGTTGCTTTTCCGTAGATAGACCTTCTAATGGGCCCGTCATCCCTGCGACTTATGAGGATGTCTAACAATGGCAGACAGTTCTTCTGTTCTACTTCGCAGGTGACCCGCAAGTTGGTATGTGCACAGTTGAGTTGCTGCACCAGCTGGATAATCTGCTGCTCCTGTTGAACAAAAGGCCAATGTGCCATCCACCTAACGCTTATAGTATAGTAACCGGGCTATTTCTGCGGGTATGCCTCTTTCTATCATCAGCATGAAGAAATAGGTAAACACCTACTGGCTGCGCGTCACCGGATAGAGCTTGGATCAGCGTTCACACTTGTATTACGTCACCCTAATCCTCGCTTCCTCTGTTTCGTCGAGGCCGTTGCGATAAGCCGGATGAAGCCGGCCCTGTGTGTTCAAAAGCAATCATTTATCTGCTTAAGACTGCCGTGGACATAGGGGTGGAACTTCCGTCATTCATTTTACACCTCATGCTTATTCGGTCAGACGCATAATTATATTGTTGTATACCGGTTATTGTTAATGGTACTGAGGAGACAATACAAAATGCATGCATCTACCAGTTTTTGTCTTCTTACCCTGCGTTTCATATTTCTGAAGGGAACTAACTGATTTATATATATATATATATATATATATATATATATATATATATATATATCGAACGTACAACTTGATGCGTTGCAATCAGAAGCATTTTCACTTGGGCTTGAATACAAATTCCCCTAGAACGTTGAACGGCTTGTTTATAGAAGCCAAATTTGAGAACTTATTTGACCAGTTTAAGGAGCGCCAACCAACCAGCCCTGATAAGCATATTTGGTTCAGAAACAAGTTAACCGAAACCGCCCATGAGGTGAAAACCATGCCAATTAATGAAAAATGTGCCATCACAGCTCGACATTTTCAGGCTTTACGTGAACTACGAGCTAAGGACGTAGTCGTAATGAAACCAGATAAAGGTTCAGGAGTGGTAATCATGAACAAAACCGAATACAATGAGAAGATGTGCGCCATACTCAACGATGCGAGTAAATTCGAACGGCTCACGAAAGTGGGGGACATAACCAATGTCGAAAGGCGCATAGTTCGTCACCTGGAATTGCTTCTCCTCCACCGCGTGATAGACTTTGATACATTTAATAGTTTGAAGCCGAGTGGTAGCACTATTCCACAGTTGTATGGGTCCCCAAAGACACATAAGAGTGAAGTGCCACTCAGGCCAATCCTTTCAATGATGAACGCGCCCCAGCACAAACTCGCTCGTTGGTTAGTGAAGTTGCTAGCTCCGCTGAAACAACAGTTCAATCCGTACAGTCTTAAAGACTCGTTTCAACTCATTGATGACCTGGATGAACTCAACCTGTCAGACAAAGTCATATGTTCCTTGGATGTAGAATCCTTATTTACCAACGTGCCGCTACATCAGACGGTTGATTACGTGTGCGAATTAGCTGAAAACGGTGGCTGTTCGCTACCAATTCCGACTGAATTGCTAAGAGAATCTCTACTATTGTGCACGGAGAATGTGGATTTTCACTTCCGGAATACACCATACCGTCAGATTGACGGCGTAGCAATGGGTAGCCCATTAGGTCCTGTGCTCGCTGATTTCTTCATGCTGATGGCAGAAAGAAGCATTTCTACGGAAATAGCCCAGGTGCCCTACTACAAACGATATGTCGATGATATCTTGGCTTTCTGTTCGTCGGAGCAGCAGCTCACACATTTGGTAGAACGGCTCAATGGTGCTCATGCTAACTTACGGGTTACATGCGAAGTAGAACAGAACAATTGTCTGCCATATCTGGACATACTCATAAGTCGCAGGGATGATGGATTGATTAAGAGGTCCATTTACCGAAAATCAACTTGGTCCGGTCAGTACCTGCACTTCACCAGCTTCACACCAGTGCGGTACAAACGGACACTTGTGAAGACTCTAGTTAGTCGTGCCAGACGAATTTGTTCGGCCGACTGTCTGGACGATGAGCTAGTGTTAATTACAGCAACACTAATGGCGAACGGCTACCCTCGAAGATTTATCGAGAAACACAGCCAACCGCGAGGGCCAAAGGACTTGGTGCACACGGCAGCCAAGAAGAAAGTGTATATCGAGTTACCTTTCAAAGGTGACTTAGCCACGCTGAAGACAACTAAGCGTATAATTTCGGCTACACAAGGAAGTTACTATGCTGCACAAGTTGTCGTCATCAACCGAACCCGAAATTTACCCACACCGCCAACTAAGGAAGCTCAGCCTATTGGGGCCAACTCACACTGTGTATACCAATTTGTATGTGACTGCGGAACAAGTTACATAGGCAGAACCAACAGAAAGCTGACTTCCCGAATAAAGGAACATGTACCAAGATGGGTTCAACGTGAAGTTGCTCAGATTGCCTACCCTCGTCAGATTCCATGTTCGCGCAGACCGCCAGCTTCCTCGATAGGCAAACACCTATTAGACTCGGGTCACCAGATAGAGCTGGGCTCAGCGTTTAAAGTTGTGTTACGTCACACTAATCCCCGCTTCCTTCGGTTTGCTGAGGCTGTCGCTATAAGCCGGATTAAGCCAGCCTTGTGTGTTCAGAAACAATTATTTGTCAGCCTAAAGCTGCCTTGGACGTAGGTGTGAACTTCGTCATTCGTTTTTTTCATTAAGCTTGTTTTTTTGCACCCACCGTTAGCTATTTCTGTGAATATCGATAATTGTTAATGGTACGGAGGCGGCAATAGAAATGCATGCATTTACCAGCCTTCGTCTTCTTTCCATGCCTTTCAAGAGGAAAAATGTTGCATGAAGGGTGGAACTAACTGCTGACTAATATATAAATACAGATATATTAAAAATTTTTAAAAATAAATATCGTAAATAGATATATATCTATATATATAAAAATAAAAATAAATATATATCGAATATATAAATTATATTTAGATATATATGAATTTGGCGGCGTCCGTATCCGGATTTGCCTGTCACTGTGACATCCATGGCGAAAGTCACAGGACGCCTGCGCCTACAAGGGGACTATGGGTGGCTTGCGCTGCACCACCTATAGTTCCATCCACACACCCCATATCCCGGGTAAACCCGAAGGAATAAGACCGGGCAGGATGCGGATGGGAGCCACGTTTCATCAACGGAGCCGGCCCACACTCCTTCAACAAGCAGAACGGAAGCATTCCGGCCTAATTTGGCAATCATACACACCAGACGTACACAAGGCGGTGGCTGGCCCGTAGCCCGTTCCACACAGGATGGAACCACTCTTTGAGCCTAGCACCGTCACGAGGACAGTGCACTCCGTCCCCTCCAGCGACGACCAACTGTCTCCTGGAGCCAGTATGGACGAGGTAGTGGGTAATAGACAGGTAGGCACCTTGTCAACATTCACATCAGGCGCATCCACACAGGGGAGCTCAAGCAACATCTACTTCTGAAATGCAAGATTACTCATCACGCAGGCAAACGTACCACATACGCCGCCTTATTGGCCTGGATTAGTAAATTGAATGGGAACATACTCATGGTGTTTCTATTCCGCATACAATTGTGCCTTCTCCGGCACCTAAGAAACCGCCCTTTTGAGTAGTTCACGGAATTCGCATCGATCAAATTTGCCTTGGATTCGCAACACCTGAAATCAACATGAGTTTGTCATAAACTCACCTTCTTCATGTTCTGGTAATATTATTTTCGGTTTGCTCGAATGTCGTTCTACTGCACTAAGTTAACCGTACAAAAGCGGTATGAAGATCCTCGTGGAATTCATTCGGTATACATATATACATAGATTGGCGTCATCTGTGTCCAATGGCAGTTCGAACGCGACATATGTACATGCGTTTCTCCAAACTTAAGTGTGAGCTGTCCCAAACTGGATAGAGACACATTAGACATCATCATCAATGGTACGACAAACGTGTATGGGTTTCGTTTGGAGGTCAGGCTAACAACCACTTTTGCAGGTATGAGAATAACTACCCCATACGAACTGTTGATGTTTTCTTCTACATTTAGACGTGACTGCCTTAAATCTTGGGCATCCATATTTGAAGGGATCCGATGTGGCAATAGTAAAGCAACTGCTAGGTAGAATGATGACTAGACTATTGGTACAGTGAAATAGTGTGCACTTAGGTGTTGCCCTCTACATGTACAGTCTGGTTTGAGTAACTGATGTGGGAGATCACACAGCATGCGAATGCGATACAGTGTCCACTTCTGGCTCTCTGTGTCTCCGACCGGTTCTGTCATGTGCTGCCCGAGGCATGTGCGCCTACTCAAAGAACGATTGATGCGCAACCTTTGGTATTGACAAGTGACATCAAGTAAGTCCCGCTGCTCACTGTCAAACATGCGACTTTCCAAACAGTGTTCACATTTATTGTGCAAATGTCCAAGTACTCAACCGTTTATACCTACCGACCTGTATTCTACTGTGGCCATAAGCTATTTGCTAACGGTCTATATCATACGTTCCAGGTGCAGCCCATTCGGTACTCATAAAACCTCACTATTATCCATGCTACCAGTATATATATATATATATATATATATATATATATATATATATATATATAGTGTAGAGGGGCAAGAATACCTGGATTTAACCATAAAATCTTGCAACTAAGCTCCCGCTACTCATTAGTAATATATAAGTCAACAGGTTGCACATGTATGCATGTTAAACAAGCTGGGTGTGGTCACGTGTTGCGTATACGAAACTAGGATCAATGACTCTCAGGAGTTGTTCAATTAACTGCATCCACCTTATCCTCTCACTACCGGTTTCACGCATCCAAAGACACAGATGCGGCAGCCTCTGGTCAAGCTGGGGTAGTTATAGTGCTCAGCTGCAAGGCTGAGCCAGCTGTTTGTGACGGTACGCTATCTACACAAGATGTAGGCGCTTTGACCCTGAACGTCTGCTTAGGGCATTAAGGTTTTCTGGTGAGTACACCATCTCTACCTTTTATTATTCTTTGTTTCGTAGGTCGTTATGATTGTATGTCAGGGAAGCACCAGTTCAAATGGTTGATGCACTGTTATTGCTGATGGTAATGATGATGTGCTGGAGCGTAATTCCTCTGGCTGCGTATTGGCAATGTTGTTCAAGTTGTTTATTCACTTTTATTTAGGCATCTATCTTGAGTTAAATTTTAAGCAGTGACATTGTGCAGCAGCTAATGATAGGTTATGGAATTCTTATTGGTAGGGTCACTTGGAAACGTTTGTTGTGAGAATGGATGGCAGCGCGCAATCTTTATCTGGACCGTGACTTGAAGTAACGTGCACTTTAACCAATTCGATCAATGGGACCGTAACTGATGATACGGATGAATATTAGAAATTATAATACAGAAAGCTCTCCGCTCCCCGACCGGTTTATTCCCCAGTTCTAATAGGCCGAACCCGCACAGTTAGGGATATGGATAATTGGCAGCCGTTACGTAACCTGTGTATATATATGCCTCAGTGCTATCGCAGCAAACTTTGGTAGACATTTTTCACATTTTTGACGAGTTGTTTGAGTTCCTGCAAACGACAACGTTGTTATGTGGCTAATCTGTCACACAACTCTAAGGTAACAAAGTTAGCTTGACAACTAGTTGTACGAAATGCGTCCTGGTTTGAACTTATTGGTTTACTCGCAAATAAAGGAAGAGGACCCACTTTGTGATTCGTGAAGTGATGCCTTTATAGGACAACTGGATCGATTGAACTCCGTCCTTAGTTTGAATTATTCCCTCCCTAGATATGTGAACAACCACCAAGGATATGGCAGAACAGGTTTCAACCTGATCTGCGGTGGTAGGTCTACTATGGCATACTATTTAGTGATAGGTGTTTTGAGCTTCATTTGGGGGTATCCAAGTTTTTCAAAGATAGATACTGAGCCGAAATAACGTTAGTCCTTATACTTCAATATACCTAAAGTGGGCACAACGCGGAAAATTAAACCGTTCATTGCTGAATACTGCGCAAGATCTCATTGGCCCGATTGTGCATTCAGCCAAATGAACCCTGCATTAAATCGACCGGTCCGTATTTGTCAGTTTTACTGTAACTACGTTTGTGACTCACAATCCTATCACCCAAGCCACAGCACTTTTTGGTTTTGTTATCCGTTTAATTTATTTATAGTGCCATGTCATTACGATTCCCATTCGCTGGTCAAACCTCTTCCGTTCACGCCACTCTCTATCTTCATTTAACGCCAGATGCGTATCGATGCTCCAAATCTCCAAACAGTAAAGTAAAGCGAGTGCCAATCATTAAAATAATTAAAATCGATCTCGACTGCCAAGTCAACCGTGTCCTGCCTGCTTGAGTTGTTATCACAATTTTTCTTGTAGTTTATCTGGCTGATACTTGGTGAAACACCTTGGCTGAAATATAGCTGTTTATCATTCAGTCTCTGCAAATGAACGAGGTCGGTTAAAGTTGATATCAACGAGATCGGCAGTGACAAGGCTGTCACAAAATATTTAATCAATTGGGCGAAATGTTTGTTATGGCAAGACGGAAAGTTCGTCAGCCGTTTTGTGTATCCCGCAAAAATTTACTTGCAACTGTTCTCAGCACCTTAACGTTGCATTTGAAGTACTCTGTGTTTGTTAATACAATAGCTTGTACTCCTTGCTTCAACTGTAGGCGACTGCATTGAGATCACTTTTATATTTTGACCTATAAGTTAGCAACCGAATCATTTTTCGGAACCTGATAAGTGATCCGTTTACAACCCCACTAAATAGTTGTTTGTTGCCCATTTTAGTAAAAAAACTGTCGTGATTCCTTGGTATTATGGCGACTGCCTCTCAACACAGAAAAGCAAAATGTCACTACTGCCTTGCAAAGCATCGTTAAGGTTGCGCAAAGTACTTTTTCGCTTAGCTTGCGTATCATCTGTTTTGAAAGTCCAGATATCCCCAATATTTTGCCTAATGTGTTTACACTTTACATGCTCAATGCGGAGTATCCTATGCGTTGGAAACAATCAACTATAATACCATGACACAAAAGCGGATCTATGCAAGATGTAAAAAATTACCGCCCAATACACCACACATCTACTATCTCTAGAAGCATGGTGAGGTTAGTTAAAGAACACAAAATAGCATATTTGAGTTCTATGAGGCTCCTAAGTAAACACCAGCACGGTTTTTTGAAAGATAGGTAAAGCATTACCTGTCAGTTAGATTACCTTAATTATGTGATTATAGATAGCGCTGATAGAGCCAGGTAGAGTTTGTTTACGTTACTGGTTGCTGCGTTCAAAACATTCGGGCAACTGTTGTCCACTCCAGGAGAACCGTGAGTATGCAAAGACAACTTCTTTCCATACATGTTAATAGAAAGTGATACTGAATAAAACAAAATGCGGTATCTTTGAAAAAGAGAGGGAATTTTAATTCGTTACCCTCTGGAATGGATGAAAGTGGTCAAACCGCGAATTATCAACTGTTCAGTTGTTGATTGCATGTGACCAACAATCGTCGGGTATGATTAAATTGCACCCTGCAGCTTACGTAGACCATTAATATGTATGTATGTTTCCGGGCGGGAAAGCCTATGATGTGCTGAGGCTGGTGGTGGCTAGAACTTGACAGATTGTCTAAATACTACTGCTACTGTTGTACCATAGGCTCATGTCCTGGACGCCTACATGTGGTGACCGCTGGCTGGGAGTTGGGTTACGCCCTTCTCAATGCTAAAATCCATGACACCAATCAGCATGAGCCAGTGAATTGACCATGTGCTAGACCCGCTGCCTTTCGGGTGTTCAGTTAATCGAAGGCTTTGGCTGAGGACCCTAGTCGTTCTCCGTGTCAGGTGTGGGCGCCCTGCCAGTATCCTAGTCCATCCTCTTCGGAGGTTAGGAAGTGGTCGATGGCCCTTTTCCCGCAAAACCTAGCCATCGGAGAGAACAGATCTATGGGTTATAAGCTCACAGCTCGATTGGCGTAGAGCACAAGTGACCCGCATTGTCTCTGACGGTGGGAGGACACCTCCGGTTGTTCAATGGTTTGCTACTGCCCGCCTCAAGCCAGGCAGCTCCTGGTCAAATTGCTGCAAATCCGCCAAAACCCTCCTGTGTCTGGCCGTGGTCGCGGGTGCATATCCAACTACGATCGCAAAACATATACGAATCATCACAGTACCTCAAGGTTTGCGTGTGACAGCCGTCAGACAGATCCCAGTCTGTCTCTGCACTCACATTCCCGAGCTGCATCTGCTCCCCACTGCCTTGTGGGTCAGGCTATTGAACCAAAGACTCCGGCCGGAGTCCCTCAAGCAAACCACCAAATCATCCACTGCGTTGTGGGTCAGGCTATTGTGCCAAAGACTCCGAGTGGAGTCCCTTAAGCGAACCTCCGAAGCACATCTGCCACCTTGCGTGCGAATGCCCATCAATGTAATCGTATGCATGTGCGCAAAGCACTCATCATCGGGTGCTGGAAGGTGCATAAACTATAGTGCCCGAAATCCAGTGAGCGCCCTGAGCGACACCTTGCACTTGTCGCGATGGAACTGACGCACTTCCACCTCGATATTGCGACGCTCAGTGAAACCCGGCTCGCAGAGCAAGCTAAGTTGCATGAACCAGGTGCTGGCTATACAGTCTACTGGGTGGGCAAAGCCGTCTCAGTACCACATGAACATTGGGTCGGATTTGCAATATCCGATCGCCTCCATGGCCAGCTGGCGGGTGAACCAAATGGCTTCAGCGCGTGACTGATGACCGTTCGCCTACGACTCGGAAGAGGTAAGTTTGCTACTTTTATAAGCACGTACGGTCCGAACATGTGTTATCCTGATGACACGCATGATCAGTTCTATACTGAGCTATCCTCCGTGATACGGTCTGTTCCGAGGAGCGACCGACTATGTATGCTGGGTGATTTCAACGCGCGCGTTGGGTGTGATGCATCGGTGTGGACAGATGTTATCGGTTCGCGTGGCATTGGTTCAGCAAATGCAAACGGTGGCAGGCTGCTCTCACTGTGTGCCACTCACGGCCTGACGATCACGAACACTCGGTTTGCACTGAGTGCGAGTGATATAGCAATTTGGACACACCCACGGCGTGGTCACGCTCACCTGCTCGACTACGTCATCGTACGTCAGCGTGATATGCGTGAAGTGCGCATGACACGTGTACTGCGTGGAGCTGAGTGTGACACTGATCACAAGTTGGTGCGGACCAAACTGTACATATATTTTCGTAAATCGATGTATTGCACTCCCGCCGTGAATCGGCGTAAATTTAACATTCTCTCCGTCGGTACTGTGGCGAAACGTATTGAGCTGGAGAAGGCCATGGCTGTACCCCTGTGTGATGTGGAAGGCTTAGCCACAGCGGGCGACCTGTAGCAACACATTCGCGACCAGGTGACAGCTGCTGCCGAGCAGACCAGCAACCGCGCAAACTGTAAGCACTCTGATTGGTTTGATGAGAACAATGCGAAGATTCGCACTTTGATGTTGGAGTACAATGCAGCATTTGCTGCACGTGTGGCAGAACCGAGTGACTTGGGGAAGAGTAGTCAGTTTCACAAACTTCGACGGAGACTGACTCGAGAGTCCCGTCGCATAAAAAATGCATGGTAAACGGACAAGACGAAACGCATGGATTGCTACGCCGAACGCCGTCAACACAAAAAATTCGCTGACTCCTTGAAGGCGGTGTGTGGACCGAGATTGGAGCCGCTGAGGACACTGATCGATGGTAGTTCAGGCGCTACCTGCACACAGACTGCAGATATAATGCAGATCTAGCAAAAACACTGTGGCTGCCTCTTGAACAACCGCTTAGAGATCGACTAGCCTACATTGAACCGCCTCAAGCAGCATGATGTGAAGGAGTGTATGGTGGACGCGCCGACGCTGGATGAGACGCAGAGAGCACTTGCTCAACTGCGAAGTGGCTAGTGTGTCTGGGCCGATAGGATCCCGCCTGAATTATTGAAACACGGCGGACCCGCGGTGGTGACTGCGCTGCACCACTTGGTGCGACGCGTGTGGAATAAGTAGGTTCCTTCAGAGATGAAGGATGCCCTTGTGCTACCATTGTACAAGGGCAAAAGGAGCAAGCAATGTTGCATGAACTATTGTGGCATCAATTTGCTGAGTTGTGTGGGCAAGGTGATTGCCCGAATCCTGCTCAATCGCCGTGTCAGTCAGGTTGTGGAACTTAACAGGTCTGAAGAACGGTGTGGATTCTGTTCGGTTCGCAGAACTATAGATATGGTGTTTGCAGCTCGACAGTTGCAGGAAAAGTGCAGAGAACGACACCAGCCGTTGTACTTGCTGTTTGTTGATTTCACTAAGGCATTTGATACGGTGAACCGCAAGGCATTGTGGCTGGTGTTGGGTAGGTTTGGTTGCCTGCGCAATTTCGTAAGTGTAATTCATTGTCAGCACACTGGTGCGCGGGCGAAGGCGCAGCTAAGCGGAGAGAATTCGGAAGACTTTGCAGTTGTCACTGGTGTGAAGCAAGGCTGTGTCTTAGGTCCTGCCCTGTTTACTTTTTATCTTCAAGCAATGATGTCCAGTGCTTTTGAAGGCGCTTGTGCTTACAGTGTTTGTGTAGCGCACCGTATGAATGGTGGGTTGCTGAACATCCATCGTTTCGGTGCGCGAACCTTAGTCTGTGAAACAACTATCCGTATGTTGCTGTTTGCTGAAGACTGCATTGTTTGCACACAGCGCGGATGAGCCGCAGCACATAACTAGTGCTCTAGCTTCGACAGCGGTCAAATTCGGGCTCACTAAGAACACAAACAAATCTCTCTGTCTCTTTCAGCCTCTACTGGATGTGCAATCTTTAATATTGCCGCGAATCAGCATTGGTGCTGTATTACTGGAAAAGACCTCCTGGTTCTGCTACCTTAGAAGTGTCATATCGACTGACCAGCAGCTACACAGTGAGCTGCGTATCCGCGTCTCAAAGGCAGCGGCGGCATTCGGGAAGCTAGAGTACCGAGTGTGGAACAACCATCAGCTTACCGTTGACATGAAGCTGATGGTGTACAAATCCATGGTGCTGTCCTTTCTTCTATAAAGCAGTGTAGCTTGGACATTACACCGGCGGGATGTGCGATATCTCAAGCGGTTCCGTCAACAGTGTTTGCGCCGGATTCTGCACATCAAATGGGGCGACAGATTTGCGGACTCGGAAGTGTTGCGCCGAACTGGAATGTATGCAGTCGACTGCATACATTTGCTGAGACACCTGAGGTGGCTGGGTCATGTGAGCCGTATGGATTCGACGCGGATACCGAAACAACTCTTATATGGTCAGCTGACTACTGAGAAGCAGCATGTGAGGAAACCAAACTTACGTTACTAGGACAAAATAGAAGTGAACCTCTCACTTTCTAATCTTGATTGCAGGTCATGGGAATCGAAGGCGGTTGATCAGCGTGCATGGCGCGATCTGATCACGAAGGCAGTTGCCGAAGTGCGGGAGAAAAACCTCATGCATGCAGAGAAGAAGCGGCGATTACGGACGAGACCGGAGCCGATTGGTTGTACTCCATCGACATCGAGCGCATTGTGCTGTAGCACATTCGGTCGCGGTTGTCTGAGTCAGACAGGCCTAGTAAGCCATGAGCGCAGCCACGCAGGGCCAACACCGAAGCGATGACGCGTCCTGAAGAGAACGTAGGTAGAACAGACGCAGCGTTTGCAGGTACGCTGCACTCGATGTACCAACCGCATGCTTGCATGCTAAGTCTCTTTATTTCAGGTGGTGGGTTTCCAATTTTGTCCTAATGCTTTTCTTTCTCATAGTATTGTCTACCTGAACTAGCTTCCATAAACTTGCACACCCTGCTGAAGCCAAACGTGGTTAATTTCGATAACATTTTCGCATTTGTGTCATTTCCTTAAAACATCTTTTCTGACCTCTTGAACTCATCGCAAATTCGTTCGTAATCAATTATTTTCTACGCCCATTTAATGAAGTTATGACACCGTATCTGTGCGCATTATCCGATTTATTTTATTTCATCTTGTCGTTATAAGTGACTGGCTGATGCTTGATATCCCCGGTGTGACTGCGCTTGATGTTAATGTTGACAAGGCGTCTACCTGTCTATTACCCACTACCTCGTCTTTACTTGCTCTACGAGACAGTTGGTCGCTGCTGGAGAGACGGGTGCGCAGTCCTTGTGACCATGTTAGGATCAAAGAGTGGTTCCATGCACTCAATGTGTAGCGGACTACGGTCCAGACACCGCCGTGTGTGCGATTGATTTCCACCTAAAGCGTGCTTGTTTTTGCCTGTGAAGTACTGTGGGCCGGCTCCGTTGATGAAACGTGGCTTCCATCCACGTGCCTCCCGGTCTTATTCCTTCGGGTTTACACTGGATATGGAGTGTGTGTGGATGGAACTATGGGTGGTGCAGCGCAAGCCATCCATGGTCCCTCTGTAGGCGCCGGCGTCCTGTGGCTGGCCACAGTGACAGACAAAACCGAAACCGGATGTGGCCAAGCATGTTTCCGGTTCAAGCCGAATTGATTCATTAGCTCTTTCTATGTCCTCTGCCGGCTCCTAGCTCAAAGGTAACGAGCTTGGCTCGTAATCTTGCGACGCTGGTTCGAGTCTGCCCATGGGCAGGGTGACCCACGAAGTATCCTTAGCCCAAGTGCGGTCGGTAGCGGTTGCGCGGCAGCGAAGCGTCGGTACGGCTTTTTTCTATGTTCTCTAGTCTTGGCGGATCAGTTTTTCACAATGGTTAAGCTGTACCACATATATATTCCAGAATTCTACAATGGTGATTCCTCGTGAAGTCACCATGCCAAACGCTGTGAGCGAATACATCCATCTACTTCTGCTTAGAAATGCATTACTTCTGCTTTAGTGGTTTAAAGATTCTTGTTCCCATGTGTTCCCATGTGTGCTAAAGGCCTTTGTGAAAGTTTCCTGGACGATTTCAGAGACGTAGCCATTTTAGATCCAAGATGTCTACTTGACAAGTGCGGAAAACACGCCAACGTGTGTGTCAGTATATGCTTTATCACGCACAGCTTTGTGACATTCCGCAAAGCATATACATTCAAATAGTAAAGCTACATAATCATTAGAAATTAACGGTGTGCTTGTAACTATTCCGTGGAGAATGAGCTTTTTGTTGGTGAGCACATGATTAAGTGTAGACAGCCAATTCACCGTTCGTACTCCGAGACGATAAGTGAAGTGGTTGTACAGACGCTAGCTGGAAAATTGCTCTTGCGGACAGACTTTAAGCTGCACCATGGGTTACTGACATTTCCAGGTCGTGTACGTTAGTCTTCAGGGATGAGGAGGTGGCCGCATGACTTTCTCAGCTCATTCTTTTAAACCCAGTTTAGCTCGTATTCCATTTCCGACGTAAAATTGGGAAGATGATGAACTGCGGCTACTAGCCGTGCTTTGTTGGCTGTAACAATACGTTTACCGAAACGAATGAGGAGCGCAGATTTCTGGGTGATCAGTGAGCTCGCATAGGAGACTAGTTTTGTGGCAGTAAGTTATACCATTGCCACTTCCAGCTCTATCGTTCCTAAATGGCAACATGCCCGACAAAGTTATTTTATAGTTAGTTGGCTCCAAGCGTAGATATCGGTGTGCAGACATGATAGCATTTGGAATATTAAGAATGTTTTTGGACGTCAAATTAAGCGTAGATTTTGAGCTGACACTTAAACGGTCGGCCGCTAAACACCTTTTGACAGCTCATTGGTTCTCAGTACTGCTTCCTGGTATGGTGCTAATACTTTTACAGCAAAAGCTGTATAAGCGGTTTGTTGCCCAGTGTCAGCCATAGCAGTTGGTACGATTCCGGGTGGATGAGTTTGTTAATCATCGTGATAAATAGTAGACTTTCTCAATGGCACAATGGTGTATTACGGGCATAAAAGCGTCTGCTTAGAAAGTCTGGTAGAATGACTCGGATGAGAACCAGAATACGATGAATGGAATCATCACCTTCATCATTACACGTTAGCTGCAGGTGGAAAACACCTCGGCTATTTTGCCGCACTACAAAAGAAAAGAAAAGGAAAACAAACAGTGGCACGGCCGCTGAGTCTCCAGTAACGGATGGACATCGTTCCGGAGAGCTAACAGCTGGCTGCCGTAAAAGAGAGTCATATTATGCCTAACAAAAGAGATCGAGATTGGAGGGGATGCTAAGCAGGAGGGGGATGGACAAAGGAACTCACAATACAAACGCCATTGGGGTCGGCTCCAAGCCATATCAGCAAGTGTGTCCAACCAAACGTGTTCACCGTCCTTAGGACCCCAGTCAGGCAGTCGGGATGCACCAACCGACGCCAACTTCGAGGCGAGAATTTTCATCTCTCGACCAAGTCATCACTTGGCCTCCCCTCCTCCGCTTCCAACCGCACTCACAACGTGCAAACAATGCTTGTCGCGGGAATCGGTGTGCTGGCATGCGCAACACGTGGCCCAGCCATCGGAGCCTGATGCGTGATATAACGCTGCTGAGCGGTTCACTCGCTCTTCCTGCACCAATTACACGACGTCGAACACGCTCATTGCTCACGCGGTGCTCCAACCAGACATGAGCTAAGCTGCGAAGGCAGCGATGATCGAATATGACGAACCTCTTCATATCTGTCGGCCTGATGGGCCAGGTTTCACAGCCATGTAGGAGAGTTGAACGGACGGCTGCGTTGTAAACTCTGCCCTTCAGGGAGAGCGTAATGTCGCGTCTGCGCCACAGGTGGTGGAGATTAGCAAAAGCACTTCGAGCTTTTGCTATACGGTTCGTAACCTCATCTTCAATCCCACGGGTGCTAATAGAGCTGCCTAGGTACTTGAATTCCTGGACGACTTCTAGCAGATCACCACCAAGCGTTAGCGTAGGGTTGGGTCCCTGCCAATCTTGGAGAACTACTTTGCATTTCGATGGAGAAAAGCATAGCCTATAACGATTGACAGCCTGTGCTAATCGGTCCACTGCTGTTTGGCATGTTTGGAAGCTGTCACAGATGAGGGCAATATCGTCAGCATACTCAAAGTCAAGAAGTCGCTCACCAGGAAGTAGCTCCACACATTCTAGGTCGTGTCCAGCGAACGCTGTTTCCATGACTTCATTCATAGCGAAGTTGAACAGGAAAGGTGACAGGGTGCATCCTTGTCTCCCACCGCTGGTGATACTGAAGGGTGGCGACTGTTTGCCATAAACCCTCACCCTGCCCGAACTATGTGCGTACAGCGCTTTGATAATGTTTACATATTTATCAGGCACACCTTTTCTCAACAGACAGTCCCAAAGGGCACGTCGATCGGCTGAGTCGAAGGCACCTTATATGTCAAGAAACACGACAACGGTGGGTTGCCAATAAACAAGGCGCTGCTCCAACACTTGATGCAAGGTGAAGTCGTGGTCGATGCAGCCCCAACCCCGACGAAATCCGACTTGCTCCTCACGAAGCTGCCTTTCACGAGTGCCAGTCACTTTGTGGAGAATGACAGAGGTAAGCAATTTCGAGGCAATCGAAGTCAGACTGATCCCTATTTGATTGGCTCATTCCAAACGCGAGTTTCCCTTGAAAATTGGGACAATGACGGAGCGGTTCCAATCTGTCGGGACTGTCTCCTGCCCCCAAAGTTTTACTGGCAACTCGTGTAAATCATCTAATAGAGCAGGTCCCCCGAATTTGAAGAGGGCTGGGGGAATTCTATCTGCCTCTGCGGCCTTATGCAGTTTCAACAGCCTGGTCTCACGTTCGACTTCTGCGCGTGAGAGCGGATCCAAGGAGACGGCCCAGGGAGAAGGGCGCTCAATGCCCGAAGAAGAAAGTGATAACTCAGGTTGGTTAAATTGCCTTGCAAAGTGTTCAGCCCAACGCTCCAAGAGTTTTGACAGGCTGTGGATCGGCTGTCCACTCTCCTCTCGTATGGTCTCGCTAACACCAGGTCTCCTGCTGCCTGTTTCCCGTATCAGACGGTATAACTTACGATGATTACCAATAGCAGCGGCTGTTTCCATCTCAGAGGCACGATGAGACCACCAGGTTTCGCGGTCCTTCTTTAGGCTAGCACGTAGTTTTGCCCTGAGATTTTTGCGAGCCTCATTGTATTCGCTTCCAGCCGGAATACGTCGGCGAGCACCCATAAGTTCCAGAGACTGTGTAGAGACCCAGTGTCCGGTTTGGCAATTTGTTTTGCCACATGAAGACATGCCTGCTAACAGCAACGCTTGACGAGTATGCGACCAGTGATCTTCAACGGTGTTTAGTGGGCGCCTACTCAGCCCAGATGTCAGCGCATCTTGGTACACATTCAGAACATCTGGCTTCGCCAGCTGGCTAGTGTCAATCCGTTCACATCGACGCCGCGGACGTCCACCGAAACGCACCAGGAGGTCGGCACAGACAAGTGCGTGGTCAGAGTCCACGCTCGTGCTCCAAATCGAGCGACAATTTTGGACACAGCCTCTCCAGCGGTAATTGATCGCGATATGATCGATTTGCGTCCATGACTGGCCCGAGGCTGGTGGCCGCCAAGTCACACTTCTGCGGGTGCTGTGTCGAAAGTTAGTGCTCGCGAGAAACAGGCGAGCATCTTCACACAGCTGTAGCAGTCGCTCACCATTGTCGTTACGGGAGCCTACACCATGTTGGCCGCCCAGATGAAGCGCATCAGAGGACAAATTTCCGTCTTGGGCTTTTACATCCCAAGCCAACACCACAGTATCCGTGCTTCTTCTGTAACGAAAGAGCTCATGAAGTTGCTGATAGGAATCCTCTTTTACCGAATCAGTGCTACAGTTTGTGGGCGTGTAGGCCGCAATGACAAACAGGCACCGTTTGTCCCCGCGCGACTTCGTAGCACGGAACGAACCAGCTAATCTAACGGCGCATATTCTACTGTTTACTGGGATCTAATCAATCAGCGCAGCTTCAGCCCGGGGACTCAAAACAATGCCGACGCCAGCTAGACCGACATTTGAAGCTGCATCATCGCCAGACAAGCGAAATGAGTATGTGCCGCCAGTGTCGCATGTGGGGGATCTCAGAGTAATTACGGAGCTCGAACCTTGCAGGCCGGTTTTCTGATAAACAGCAAATATCGATCGATAGGGTCTCTAGTGTGCGTGCAAGTGCTGCCTGTTAGCCAATCTGCAGCAAAGTGCGAAGGTTGAGGCATGCCAGTCTTAGCGAGACACGAGGACTCCAAAGGGAAACAGATGAAATGACGTTGTCCGCTTGGTTGAACATGGACTTGTCGACTGGTTTGGAGCGACACCCTGCGACTGTGTGTGAGTTGAAACAAGAAGACAAGCGACTATTGAAACAAGGTGGGGGGCAATAATTGGGGGATTTAAAATGGGGGATATAGGTAAAGTTGGAGCTGGACGATAAGGATGAAGAAGCGCAAGAAGGGGTATAAGAAGACGGGAAGGCCTGAGCAGTAGCACCCATATCCCTATCAACCCAGCTCGATGCAGCAGATAGAGCGCCGTTGATTATCCTCTGCGACGGCCAGAGCAACAAGAAATGATTGTAGGAAAGGTTCATTTTATTGCTTGAGCAGGATACTGTCAGATTGCCAAGGCCTAGACAGGAGAACGATTAGGGTTCTCAACCAAAGCCTTTGGTTCAAAAACCTTACAGCAAGGCAGCGGGTTTTTGCACTGGACTACAGACCCCGTTTTATGAAATGAGGAGCCACCCCCATTCCAACCCCCAACCTGGAGTACCAGGAGGCTGAGTTTGTCTGGCCTCTAACCATTGACCAATCTGGTATGAGTGGCTCTGAAAGTGCAAAACAAGCACCACCCAGCATAGCTCAGTGGATCGCTGATGCACGCAAGCCATCGCACCACGGTAATGTCCAGGCTTATTGCGATGGACGACGAAGAGAAAATAAGAGATAAAATGGAGATAGTTTTGGTGGACTATGCACAATGTTCATACAGAGACATGAAAAAAGTGCCAACCACAGTTGTGTAAGTTAATCTGGTTGTGCGAATTTCGTCATATTATATCGTCCGTCGGAACACAGGTTTTCTCTTGTAATGTAGGCAGGTTTAAGCAGCTTCAAGGCACTTTTAAACACAGGCAAAGTGGGGACGAAAACAACGTGATTCGGGAGGGCCTTCCATTGTCGGACCACACGAAGAAAGTACAACTTCCGTCAACACCCCAGCCGACCGTATTGCGGGGCTAACTTGAACAGGTGGCGCCGCAAATTAGGGTTGTTGCTCAGTTGTAGTAGGTCGTGGCAGACGTGGTTAAAGTTCCTCAAAATTTGGTAGGCCATTAATAAGGTCTCCACTTAGGCACCGACACCGGCAGCCGTATACTCTTGGGGTCCTCAGTCTAAGTTGATAAGGAACATTAAACAACGCTTTGAGGTGCTGCATGGCTCGTCGCTGTGGAGTAGCGAGCGCTGCAAGGTCTTCGTTGTGCCAGGGCTACCAGACCCTGGTCGCCTAATCCACATGTGTCCGCACGTAAGTGTTAAACAACTGCAAACAGACGGAGGGATCAGAGCGCCCAAATGCCCTCCGCAGCATGACAACGTGTTGGTTTCCAGTCTTTGACGCCTTCTCAGATGCATTTGAGCAGCCCAGCTCAGCCTGGACTAGTACCCCCAAGGTCGTGCTCCTGGGTGACTGTTTGCAGGACCTGATCTCCAAGCTTTTAGGTGATGTTCGGCTGTTGGTGAATGTGAATCACCTTACACTTCCCCGAATAGAGTGGCAGCTGATTGTGGAGTGACGACCCATAGGCTCTGTCTAGGTCGTGCGGAAGTGCATCGTAATCTGGTGGGTCGGCGATCGGTCGCCACCCCTGAACGTCCTCAGCGAACAGTAAGAAATCTGAAGTAATCAAAAGCGTAAGTTTGTTGATGAACAGGAGAAGTAGAGCGGCCCCAGAACTAATCCTTGTGCAACTCCGCACTCGGCATGGATCGGATCGGACAGCGCACTTTGGACACTGATCTGCAGTTGCCGATCGTGAAAGAAATTCCTGATCCACCCAAGGACAAGATTACCAACTCCATAGCTTTCGAACCTGTGAAGCAGAATGCGATGATCCAGTCGGTCGAAGACTTTGGGGAAGTCAAGGTAAATGACGTCGGTCCATCTACCTTCATCGGTCGCTTCCGTCCAACTACTGCGTGCAATCAGTAGATTGGTAGTGCATGAACGATGTTGGCGGTAACCGTGTCGTTCGGGCGCTATGAGGTTGTGGCATTATAGATGGTCAACTAAAGCCTCAGCGATGATGGCCTCCATCACATTTGATAACAAAGGGAGGAGGACCACTCGGTGATAGTTGGCGGGTTCCGAGCGATTACCGCTTTTGAAAGTCGGAGTGATTAAGCTATGTTTCCACATGGTAGGTACGATTTGCTTATCCAAACACCTTTGGAAGAAATACGGTAACGGTGCAAACAGGGTTGTTGTTGCTGCGTTCAGCGCTCTCAGGTGTCATCGGTTCCGGGAGAACTGTAGGTGAACAGTGAGAGCAGTTTCTTCAACGCAGCTGTGGCAGTAAGATCGATGTTAGTGAGTGTTAAAGTTGGGAATAGGGTTGTGGGTATGTAACACTGGCGGACGTCTTTTTGGAAGGTTGGGGCGTACTGCATCCGGAGGGTATTCGTTGCCTCTTCAGCACTCTGTGCCACTCCGACTGCCGAGTTGTGTGTGGGGATACCGTGCTTCAATTGGTGAATGGTGTTAACATGCTTGTATAGAAGTATTTGTTTGTTGGCAAATGTACAGGCCAAATGTAGTTGGTGAGTCAGTTTGTCCTCACGGACAGGTGTATTAGAATGGCGGCGCCAGATCACGTAGCTCTTCCACGTTTCGTGAATAGCACCAGCGCTGTAAGTGTGCCAAGCTGCATTCCTTATTGATGTGCGTTTGCGGGTTCAACTTCCGATGAATGTCGAGGGATTAGTGAAATGAACCTACTTTGTTGCCAAACCATTTGCGATTAGATTGTTGAAGCGTCCAACAAACTGAATTCAGGCGTTCTCAGGAGCGCCACTTCCAAGAATTCCCTATCGGTCTTCTTAACTAGGTCGTTCAGGATGTTGTAGTGCGGGATGGTACGTGTTAATTCTCTATGTCCCTCGAGATATTCAATGTAACACACATAGTTAAAACGTTTGGTAACATGATCGCTTAACCCTAGTGGGGTGTCTATAAATAACCTGCCAACCATAAGTTCCTCATGGAGTTGGGTTCAGAGGCATCGTAATTAGCCCCTCTGACAACTCACTTTACACTTCTCATGGAAAGTGGTTGCAGGATTGCACCGTAAGTTCTTCACTTTCTTCATATCTGTTTCAGGTGTGGATTTAGCGTGGAATCCCCACTTCGTTTGCATGCTGTGGTGATGCTTCAAGTCGGACGACTGTTTCGCTCGCCGCTTAGAACCGGAGCTCGAATGCCAGCGTTCCAGTAGCATAAGTTCCATCTGCCTATTTTGTAGTTCAACGATCAGTATGCTTGGCCTCACCAGTTATAGGTTACTGATCTTGGCAGTCTCGATAGAGAAGTAGCTAAAATGTCATACAAGAACACGGTCTTACAAATATATTGCCACTGCTCCTGGTCGTGAGCCATTGCTTCGCGTTCGTCTTGTTCATGAGACTGAGGGAAGCCGTAAAGAAAGCGGTTCTGGCCGTGGTGTTTATCCGGAACTCTACTAAGCTATGCCTCCCTCGCTTGCGCTTGCCGCATGCAACGTCTGGAAAGATGCGGACCTAACTGATTTCGTTCTGGAGACGAGCAACCAACAGCAACGCTGCTTCCACCTCATCGACAGAGTTTAGCACAACCGGAAGAAGCCTGGCTTCATCATAGTGCTTGAAATTCGGAAGACGGATGATCCTAATCAAATTGGAGGGTTTAGTCAGAATACCAAGGAGGTTACTTATGGTATTCTATTGGTACAGCTCATCTACATGTTTGACCTTCAGAGAATTCCATGTTGACTCCGGATCGTTGGTACATATTACAAATAGGATATCCATTTTTCTGAGCGTCTTTCCTTGGAGTATTGTACGTGGTTTGAAGACCTAGTAATTCGGTACACATTCGTGCAGCGCTGCATTACAAATTAGTTATGGGTGTGGTAATAGAAATGGCAGCGTCTGATTTTGGACTGCTCTTTGAACCATCAATGGCTCAGCTGCCACTGGTAGTTGTATGCTACATGGGATTCGGCAAATTCTGGTAAGGGGAAGTGGGTTTGGAGGCAATTGTTGCAAATGGACTGCAAGTGAAGTGCACGGCAACGCTTGAGTCATGTGGAGTGTTAACAGTTTATGCAGAAGCGACTTTATTTGTATAAAATCCGGCGCTGTGGAGTTGGCTTGCAGTGGAGTTGGGGGGAGAGGCATGTGTCCGATATTCTGAACTGATTATTCTTACCAAGGCTATTTTGGTGCGCATAATTTTCACAACCATGCCTGCAAGTTTGTCCTACTTATGGGACAGTGCAATTACGGTTTTAAGCAGTAGGACGGCATTACACTTCTCACAGAACCAAAATGACTCTGGCTTGCTACTGACCTGCCTATATTCGCTTGGTTCTCTTTTCCCACAGACTTGTAGGCAAATTTATCAGATGGACGTAGAGCGACATCTAATGTATTTTGCTGTAATTTAGATAGGAATCATGCGAACATACGTTACCTACGCAGCTGGTTTGAAACAAGTTGTCCGCATCGAATTACGAGTTGCGGTATCCGCGGGCCGCTTCCTACATAATGAAGGATAGATAGTCCTGATAACGACCGAAAAGTTACCATCGATCAAAAAATTTTCACGGAATTCATTGGGCTCACCTACTGATGCTATTAGCTACAAGTGTAGAGAACATGCGGACGTCGCGATCACAACTGCTTTCCATATTCCCTTCTCCTATCAAACATGTCTACTATTCCTCCCCATTTCTTCGTGAAACTCAGTCTCCAACTCCTTCCGTCCTACTTTCCCTAAAATGATTATTATCTCGCATTCCCACGATCCTCAATTGCCTTTACATATGTGTCTAATGTTGGTAAAGATTGCCAACACCGTGCCCTGCATTGACTAGGGTCGTTTTGTGACCTTCACTCCTCACCGATTATGTCTGTCCGTTGACTTTTTATCCCCACCGATTATGTCTGTCTGAGCATGCCTTCTTCTGTGTATGTGCACCTTTGATTAAGTTGGTGAACGCTCCAAACAGGCCAAATTCACACTCGAGGCATATGCAGTGCGCATCCGTTTGCGTGGTCAACCAATCCCAGTGCTCTACCCGTCTTATAGACTCACTGTGTATCTTATTGCCATGAGTTCGTATAGCGGACGCTTGGAAGCTGAACTTGTTGACTAGGACCAAACGATTGTCATTGTAACTGTACTGAGTGTGGCAGCATAATCGCCGAGGTATTTATGGTATAGGATCATTTATTCAATTCTAAATACTACCGTTATCCAGTTCCGGATTATTGTTCCTTTGACCTTGGTGGAAACATGTCACTCGAACCCTCCAAGCGAATTTTGTTGCTTACAACAGATACACTATGGATAAGAATACTTTTCTCGGTTACACATGTGACGTTTGCGCAATTCAGCTTTCTCCTGTTGGGATTCGCTCAAAAGAACAGTTGGGAACAGTTGTACAACAATGGCACCGTCCTTGAGACGATGTTTCGACAGAAGAACGGCTTCGGGATTGTTCGCCAATCTCAGTGTTATCCAAAAGAAGTAAGGAACACACCATAGTTAACCCAGTTTGGATCTTTAGTAACGCATACAATACCAGTATGTCTGGCCTAGACGATAGGTTGATCGCAAACGGTGTTCCACCGATTCAAAGCGTCGGTTGATCTATCTCTTAATCAAGTTGATTATGGCTCAGTTATTATGTGAACACGACTATTACATCTTCGCAGTTTTTCCTGCTCTTCATTCGTATTAGAATCTGTTTGTCGGTGATGTTGGTGTGTTTTGGGATACAATTTTAATCGGCTGTACGATTTACCTATTTCCCATGCTGTCCGTGTTATTTGCAAAGGCTATGGCCTCTGAGAAGTTAAATAGAAAAGATTGGAGGTTGTTTAATGTTTGAAGGAGTTAGGCTTCTCTTGGTTGATTAGTACTGTGGGTGCTACAGGTATATCGACCTAATGAAACTTAATAGGAGGATGGAAACTTTGGAGCTCAGTGTGATTCCATCAACCATCATGACGGATTTGCATGGTATTTCTAACCTAGCTAGCGTGTAGTGGGCCGTTACATAGAACGATCGGGTCCTGATGCAAAAAATACAACCTCAGTTAAAAACTGATAATTGAAATAGGATCAGGAACAGTTGCGTTATAAGCCTTTCTTCAGTTACCGTCTATCAGATGCCGAATGGATCTCAAAGCTATGCAGCCGACTGTTGGAAAGGCCTGGCAAAAGCGCAAGCAGAAGTAGCACCACACGAAGTCAGCAAGAGGCACACGCTTTCGAGGAAGTTACTTCAGAATTTGTCAATTTAAACGTGTGGTACAAAATGGTCCATAAGAGACATAAGAAAAAGCAAGCTAAACTATAACATACTCAGAAATGCTGCCAGCAATAAAATGCTGCGAGAACGTCTAACTCTTGTCGTTGGTTTTGTAGTTTGAATCAAAGTGGATGGATGCTGCACTGATCTTACTACAGGTTTCTTAAACGAAGCGCTTTTTGCGCGTATTCCAACGTCCTTGGAACGCTACCAAACATTGTGCTTTCTCAGTAGCTTAAAAAACTGTGTAGGCTTGAAACAGTCATAAAGTGGCACAGAACCAACATGAGTTTGGCAAACTATTATGCGGCTATACTCCCGCTGGTTAATCGTGGCTTATTTCAGATGAAACTAGCCGAGGAAATGAGAACAAGCCTGCTCATATTCTGTAGACTCACAGATGACTTTAGTTCCCACCTTAGTTACTTTCGTTATTGACGAAGCACCATAAATGAATTTACAAGTTAACTTGGTGTCTCGCCAATCATCTACTCCGATTTGTCCCCGTACTGTCACAGGTGCGGATTATAAAACTTCTTGGATGCGCAGATTTGACATGTCGTATCATTTGCGTACAGGACAATCATGTAATGGACCATAAGCGAATTACTTGTGATCTGTTGGTCGTACGCGGCTTCGTTTCGCAGAAAACCACAGATGGTAGCTATGCATGGACGTAAACCACACTCCACCTGCTCCAACAGTGAGGAACCGAAGCGTATGAGTTATTGCTTGAAAGCCTTTAAAATGATGCATCAACGGAAGCCAAAAAAGAAATTGCCTGCCTTCGTAGAGTAACGTGCCCATGAGTGTGGTTACAGCACACTCTGAGAAACAGCCAATTCGGATAAAAGCAATTTGCAGGTGTTTTTTTGAGCAACTGACTTCACGCGTTGTGGCTTGTCATTTAAGGACAAAATAGTGTGGGTACACTGTTGTACAATAACATGAGACCGAAAAAATCTGGAACCATCGATTAGTGCAAACTTTTACAACCGTCGCGTGGTACGGACGTTAAGACTTTGAAACTTGGGCTTCATGAAGACGCAGTAAGTGTTCTTTAGCACAGTGATAGAAGACCCATCCGCTGTGTTATGGCTTAGCTTAATAGAACATGAGGATGAAGTGTAAGAAAGTACAACTTTGTGCAAAATAACACATAGGGGTCAAAAAATTAGGCAAGTAGACTGTCTGTATATAGTCGTGGCAGGATACCGTACGAGTATCATTCGTGAGGAATGGAAAAGACGAGTTGAACTAACTAAAGCCAGCAAGCGGAAAATTAATCAATCCGCGTTGAGTGAGATCAACTTGTGGTGTATACTTAGGTTGTAATCACGTAAACAACGCTCTAACACAGGCTAAGAAAGGTGTAACCAGAGGAAATGCGCCACCTTGTGAGTGCTCTTGCTTATTGCGAGATGAGTATAGATACTGCTGGTCATAAATAACAGATTTTAATCAGGGCCGGAGTTTGTCTTCATTGTTGCAGGACCGTACGTGACAACCACCACTCTTTGCATTCTGCATCCGTCTTCGGCTGAGATTTGCAATACCAAATGTCTGAATTCTAATGTAATGGGAAAAGAGCACGCATCCCTGTCTAGCCACAGTTTTGTAGGTTAACCGTCGTACCCTTCTGGAAAGTGTGATCTCTGCATTAATGTTCCCCTGTCGTGGCCCCACAAGAAGGATCACACCACAAATACTGACACCAAGTTGTCTCACGGATGCTACAGCAAAGGATTGGGACGCGTGAACATGATGACCTCCAGAAAAGATTCGCAAGTGACTGTCATTTAGACCACGAGAGCAAGATGAACTTTTTTCTACATAATATATAGCATTTACCTTGTAATTCACAGCTCTCTGTCAACATCCCCTTAGCCTAGTAGCAAATCTGCTGGATAAGTACGTAGATCGTTAATTTCGGTTTCTGATGCAGCCGATTAATACGCAGCAATGATGAGTCCCAACGAAACGAAACGGCCGCGTGGAACTTTTCTGACCATAAGGAAAATAATCTGATTTGCAAGCGATTGTGAGGAACTCTTAAGAAAACAAACCTAGAAGTATACATTAAATTCTACGCACTTGCCATCAGGGTGTGCATCCAGCCACCTTAAAGCAGAAGCAAATAAAAGTTGAAAGTATTCCTTGTGACATAAAGTTAAAGTACCATGTCTTTATCAACGTACCCAGGTCGCCTACATTAGTGCCATCTAATAAAGAGCTCATCAAACGTGCAATCACTACCCTCACGATTGTGAGCTTCGTTCAATTGAAGCTAAGTGCTCCTTAGCTCGTGTACCGCGAGTAAGCCATGTGTTGGGTTATGGGCATGAGCGAAGAACAAGTATAGTAGCAACATACATTATGTGACAAACTGGCCCCTTAAGCAGACTCCTGTGTCACCTGCATCGAGTATTAGCTCTGTTTAGCCAAATACGACTAGTTACAGCTTCCGAAGGATTAAAAGGAATACTGCAGAGGTTGCGGCAAATGTGACACCGGAATAACCTTTTCTTTCTGTTAGGCTGTGATTGCACCAGTAACTCGCCGTCTGGGAGCTGAATGCGGAACGCCCGATGCCGACACTTCTATACAACTCCTAACACTCGGCCTGGCGGTTTTCCGGCATCTGCGGAGCATTGCTTTCGGAGTTTCTGAACAAACATGGCGAAACACATTTCCTTGCTCTATGACCAAATTTGTTGTGGTACCAGCAGTAGTTGTCAGACTGTCTGTTGTTAGAATTCGATCGGTAAGTTCTGCTGTTTGATCGTCGACGTGAAAAACATCGAAATTGGCGAGAGTGTGAAACTCTGAGTTCAGCGATTTGTTCGGAAAGCCGCTTAATCTGGTCGGCAATGGACGGTGTTTCCGTCGCTGAGTTGATCGAAGACAAAGAAGTTGAATTTGGTTGAACTTCTAAAACTCGATCAGCCATAGTCGCCAGTTTGTCGATGGGGATGATGTCAATCGACGGTGCTAGGATTGTTTGTACATGTGAAGGGAGGCGCTTCAAAAACAGTTGGATGAAAAGAGCGGAATCAAGCTTGCGATCTCCCAAAGTGTTGTACATTCGACGAAGTAACTGTGATGGTGTACATTCACCAAGGCCAGCACCGTTGAGGAGTTGTTCCAGACGCTTATATTCTGATATCGTTGTCCGTTTGATGATAGTGTCGCGTAAAGTGTTGAAAGGGGTGACTTGATCTGGGGCTTGTAACACATCACGAACATCCGCAGCAACTTCAGGTGGAAGCACAGAAAGCACATGATAAAACATGGTTGACTGTTGTGTGATATTAAGGAGATGGAATTGTGCTTCGACCTGACAGAACCAGATTGCTACATCATGATGCCAAAACGGCGGGAGGTTGACTGAAACAGTGTCAATTCTGTGCGCTGGTTGATGTGATACAGAGGACATCAAATAGCTGTCTTCGGAGGCAATTTTAGGTCACGTCGGGGTCACCAAATTTGTTGGGGTTTTATAGGAAAATACGGTTGCGTATTATTACGTAATTAACGACCCAACTAATAATAGTGAAAACTCCGAGATTAGGTAGGAAAATAGATTGTCAAAAGTGACAATAGACTGACACAATTTAATAAAGTATCACGGTAGGGCACAAGGCGCTGTTCAATCGAATAGCATGTAGTCAGCCCCGTTGATGTTCATCGGCCGTGATGCACGTGATGCTTATATTGTGGGTCTTTTCAAGTCTCACATGAGTCGATAAGGTCGAGTGACCTTGTATCGGCCAAGCTTGCACGTCCCGTCTGCGCGTGCGTGCGTGCGTGCGGATGCTACACACTACACCTTTATAATGAATTAGTGGACAGTTTGGTAAAGTATGTGGGAAAGCAAATCGTAGATCAGGTCAAGGAGAGGAACTATGTTTGCTTAATGTTTGATAGCACTCCCGATGTACCTCATAAAAGCAGATGAATAAAAAGGATGTTATGGTAGAGTAGTCACTTCTCGGTTTCATTGCCAATTACAGTCAGAGGGCAAAGGAAATTGTTGGATTGGTATTGAAAGAAGCGTAGGAGCACGAAATCCGGATTGATGATTTTCGTGGCCAGGCATTAAACAGTGTTGCTCTTTTGGCGGACTACCACAGGTGTGCAGAGAGCTCTGCAAAATCAATCAAAGTTACAGTTGTGTCATGTAAAAACCATTCCCTGAATCCAGGTTGTGTTCATGTGGCTTCTGCGAAAATTCATTGGATTACACTTTTGTAATGACAAACTGGCTATTTTAATCCTTTTTACTTCTAACTATTGCTAGAATGTTTTGATTCAGTCACCGGTATATCAAATGGCTGTAAAGTTTAAATGTAGTATGATCCGAAGTCAGGGTAAGCGAACATATGTTTTCGATAATTCATCTTCAGGCTTATACAACTATATGCAAGATCAAAATCAAAATGTAGACAGACATTACAAGTCGTTACTAGTGGAGCGAGTTAATTGGATGCTGGCAGCGCTGTCTGTTATGCCAAGACAATCGACCGCGTGTGACCTCGTGGGTTAGAGGTCACCGGCCGTTTGGGCCAAAACATTTCCAAGCCATTAGTTAGCTTCTTCTGAACACATAGCTCCGGTTCATAAAGGCTGATCGCAATTGCTTCAGCGGCTTCTAGTAATCGCTTACGGACGCAGTTCGAGCGGTGCTTTGGGGCCTGATAGCTTAGTTTGAATGAATCGGTGAACTTTGTCACGTGCCCTGTATCGGCTAGTCGACCGAGCGCTGTAAATGTTGTGGTGAAGAAATCCGCAGAACTCGTCACTTCTCTGAAATATTTCACAGAATAAGGGGAAGACGAAACAACAAAATCAGGTGAATCTTTAATTCTTACCCTGGTATTATCGTTACCTTTTATTTCGTTTCTGTGCCTTTGGAGATCTGCTTTCATGGAAATCAAGGACGCCCGTAAAAGTCTAAACAAAGGAATCTGGATCTACGACCCAGTTACCTCAAGCTTCTAATGTTGACAGTTTTCCTTCTTCAGCTAACGAGAAAATGCTTGAGATCACAATGGATGAATCAAAGCAACACTGCACTGATTCGCGGGTAAGCATGAAGTGTCGAATCTGCCGAAAGAAAAGTATGCATGGAGAAGAACTTGTTAATATATCGATGACATAAAACATATAATGTTATCTGTTATTCGGAGTTCGACTGACAAAACTGCTATCGATTTTAGCACCTTCATGACCTTGCAAACAAGTATGCCTTACTTACACCGTTAAATCTATTTGATAATAACTAAGTTGTTCGCTTTGCAACGTTAAGAAAGATATCGAAAAAGAGGAATTTCTTATCGAAAGGAGAATATTGCACTGTTTTGTGAAAGATTCAGAAACCTAAACATCAATGGTTCTTCTGAACTTTTGAACTTCATACAGAAATATTGCTTTTGGAATCTGCTGCACAGCCAGCTGAGAGCGCATTCTCAAACCTCAAACATATAATAAACTGCCATCAATCAACAATAGGATAAATAAGAACCATGGATTGGCAGTTCTGCCCATAGTAAGGGAAATTGCTACTAGGCTGCATTTCGCACATGTCACCAAATTACTGCTTAAAGTAAAGCAGGAAAAGGTATATATAAGCCTTGCTTACTAGCATCGTAACAACATCAATATCTAAATATACGGAAGCGAATTAAATTTGACCCTTATTGATAAATAAATCAAAATATATAAAGGTGATTCGAAATTGGATGGGTTATGGAGTTACGACTGCTGGTGGCCCAAAGAGGCAACAGAAATTGCTGCCCCACTGCAGCAAAGCGACCGAAAATGCTGCTCTGAGCATCAATCCGATCGCCCAGCGTTATGAGATCGCCAGTTAGGCTCTTCAGCGAATTTAAAAAGACCAAATATCGTTCGTACAGTGAAATTCAAGTGCAATTGTTGGGCCTTTGCGAACTGGAGTAACGGCATGCATTTAGCCGCTAGTTCTTGGATCACATGGGTATTCATTCCAATATCTTTACCGATGAATAAGTGTTCTAGTTGAACGGAATACAGATGCAGTATTTTTGGGCACTATCCGAACCACGACGTTACCGAACTTCACCTACGCAACGTAACCAAAGGCTAATGGATCTGGCTGGAGTAACTGGTCGAAAAAGTCTGGGCCGATTTTCCTTTTATAACAATGTGACCGGTGGTTGGTTTTCTGCGCCGCACCAACGGCACACCTTCCCTAGCATTGTCTAACAAGAAAATGTTTCAGACCTGCGTGCTTCCGCGATTGGACGCCGATGGGCTATGCAGCACCACTTGTTGGCAACATGAAGGCGCACCTGCACAGTATGCCCAAACGGATCCTGCTTGTCTAAGCGAGATGTTGGCCCACTGATGGATTGGTCGGGGCAGACCAACGGATGCACCTGCTCGGTCACCCGAATTACATCGCTTACATTTCTTCCTATGTGGCTATCTAAAACTAAGTTTTTCAACCAAAGCCGCATTCATGGGAACAACTGAAAGAGAACACGGTGAACGAACGTCGCGCCATCACCGCGGAAGCATTGGAGAACGTCCACTCAAATACACGTATCAAACCAGAGGAGTTCATCGTCTTTCGTAGTTCGGCCCGGCATTAGGGTTAAACAATCGGCTGTACTGTATCCCCTAAATTTCAGGGCGAGAGTGATGTCCCATAAGCGCCACATACGACAGAGATTAGCAAAGGTGACTCGGGTGTTTGCTATACGGCTGATGATCTCGAGGAGAACGCCATCTTGTCACAAGTGAACAAGATGATAACGCGAGAATAGGCTACGGGGTTGTTTAAGTTTTGCTTGTTCCTTGGCTTAGAGACACTGTGGCGTTGGGTGAGCACTGCAGAAAATTAACTAATGGATGACACTCCTGGCATTTTCCACTTTAGTGTCAGCAAGCCAATAATGACATTAAGCAAATATTGTCCTCTGATCTCTTTTTGTCTCTTTAGTAATAATTGTCTCTGTTGATGCATCACAAAGCATATCGATGGTGTCTTGCTGCACTGGTTCCCAAGTAGACATAAATACTAGGTACTACATGTTTCACGCGCGTTGACAGTAGCAGCAAATATATAGAGTCTGATAGCTAAAGAAGGACTGACTCTCGTTTTCGCAGTTAAAAGATACCGTAAGATAGTTCTTGGACTCAGAATTACTGTGTACATGGACCATAAACCTTTGCTTTCCGTTTCTGGCACCAAACGAAACATTCCCGTTCACGCTGCAAAGAGATTACAACGTTGGGCGACCACCTCATTAGCAAAGGATTTCGATATGCGTTGTAAAGAAACATCTTTGTTTGATTACGATAAGGCATTTTCCAGAAATATTGTCGGCTCGCTCCCAAGACACCGGATGAAGACATTGTTGTATTCAACAGTACATTAGATTTCGATATATGACTAATTTTTCACATATCTCTATGCCAGCTTCCAGTAACAGCATACGCAGTCCGAGTAGAAACCGTAGAAAATCCGCTGTTAGAACGTACGCCTAGATTCCTTAGAACTGGTTGGCTTGTACGCCTCTTGGACCTCCATGGTGAACAGATTCGGAAGTGAAGTTAGCCCTAACCACCACTGATTGCTACCTGATGTTATCAGACTGAGTTGTGCTTCCTATGAACCTACAGAAACTGGCTTTTAGTTCTACCAAAATCACCCGGGAATCAGTCGTATGAAATCCATAGCCCGCGGCTACGCCTACCGGTTATTCATGACCTGGAGAGCGAAAAAGTTGTTCGTTCTTACAACACTTGTACTATAGCAGCAAACTGCCCGTCAAATGGGAGCTACATACTTGGAAAACATCAAGCGGACCATGTTCTCGCGTTCATATTGATTTTGCTGGACCTCTGGAAGTATTCCACTATCTGGCAAATGTCGATTCTTACTCAAGGTGACCATACAGCGGATGAATTAACACACGTTGACCAACGGCTACGCATTTTAACTCCGGTTACGCTGACGTATCCGAGTTACGGGCTTCACTGTGATTAATCACACAGACACTGTTCCAGAGCACCAACCATTCTCCGCAGTAAACTGATTCGCCCTGACCAACCAAATACTGGTGTGTCACCATAAAATGCTATCATCATGTTGTCGCACTGTCCACATTCATCCATCACCTCGGCGGCCGTTTTGCCTAAGGTGCGTCTTTCTTTTTCACACAGCAGTTGTCCAGTCGGCATTTCGGTGGTCTGAAGGGCCGAGTTCAAGTTTCCTTTTGGTAGAGTGTCTGCTTGCGCGCGGAGCCTTTGTGTTTGCCTAACCCGCTACCCAGCTCCGGCTTTCTGCCCGATATTCTCACTAGGCCCATATCCATGCAAGTGCTTTGCATCTACCGTTATTAGATGATTTTTGTCTATCTCATTTCCAGGAGTGAACATGGTGCGTTGCAATGAGACTGCATGAAAATCAACTTCATTAAGGACGCATTTCAAGTGGTTTCGGATGCATTTCAGATTCTTAAGAACAATTTAATTACATTAGGAATGCAAGCAACCGGGAAAATTTGTATAGTGCGTACGCCGCCGAATGATATCACGTTTAAGATGTTGGCTGTACTTTTCTGTTCCCTTGAAGAATGTAACGGTAACCGCCATCCAGGGGTCAGCTAAAGTGAAGTGTAACATTGGTCACAAGGTGGTCGCCAACATGCGTGCGCACCCAGTGGGAGCGACACTTCGGTCGGCTGATCGATCGGTCTATGTTTCTCGATGCTGTGCGCGAAAAACCGAGGGTAGATTTACAATTTATGGATGCAAAGGAAAGGCACATAATGAACCAAACTTTGTTCCGTAACAATATTAGATTGTACGATATGTGAGCGAATCCGAACTTATTCGACAACACAGTGAATGCTTGATCGAACCTAGTAATATAATTAGTTAATTAAACCTAGGTCATTTAGGAGGTGTTTCGGTGTTGCCCCTACGAACACCGTTAACTCAAGACCGATTTCGTCGTTGTCTGAACTTATTTAAGGAAGACATCCTGATCTAGTGTGGAATCAAGGCCTAGTGTTTAACGGCTAACGTTTTGATCACTACGCCACTGAGATGCGTGTGCAACGATTGACATAGCGGTAATGAATTCAAAGTCGGATTTGGAGTACCCTCTATGCATTTGGATTACGACGCTTAATCTTTATTGAGACCTCAGTTCACTTCGAAGTCGGCCTCGGTCATTCCGATCAAAAGGATCATATTTGGAATGAAAGTGTTCCGGTGTGCCTCCTCACATCAATGAGACGCCACGACCGGTTTCACCATCGTTTGGACTGAGCTGAAGTTAACTTCAAGGTATATGATCATTAGCTGCTTCTTTGAAATTCTGAGCTAACCCACATGCGATGTTTAAAGGAATGATGCCTGGCTGTATTTTCGAGGTTTTTGACAAAGCCGTAAAGTAGCATAGGGTCGCAGCAGAACTTATTCGCCATATCCTGTAGGCCGAAAGATTTGTCTTCGCGGTCAAGGTTGATAAAGCGGTTTCGCTAGTTTACGTAGGCTATTAAGTTTCCGATGATTATATCGGATTGGTATGCTTTCCAAAGTGAAGCTCTCAGGACCATCCATTTCTGTGTCCTGCTGCTCAATATGGACGTTTTCATTTTTGCACTAAGCATCTTAGTCTCTGATGCATTTGTTACGAAATTGCTGAACTGACCGGCGGTCTGCCCCCAAGCGACATCGGGGAGAGGGATTGTTCTGCTAGAGAGGACCAGTCAGTGAGCTTGATGCGGCTGGATAAACTGTTGTGACTTATTCCCATGCGGACCACATTGACGTCCCTGTTGAACTGTTCTGTGTAGCAGATGTAAAAGAAAAGTTGTGTGGCATAAACACTTCGCCCCCCGTTGACTACACACTGTTGTTGCATCGATCATAATCTACGCATTGGAAAAAGGGATTTGAAAAATGGCCGGCTTGTTCCCCATTCTGAATTTTGCAGGTCAGCGGCTAATCTTTGTACTTCGGCCCTAAACCGCTCGCCAACGGAGACCAGAACAGCTACAGTACGCAAGTCGAAGTCTCTCACAAGGGGAACGTGGGATCTAAGTTGAGGCAGAACGGTTTTCATAGCACGTAGTGGATGGATGTCTATTTCTAGAGTAAATATGAGAGGAGGATAAACGAGGGGAACTAGACCTGCGTTGTCACGTCTTAGTTGCAGGCGGCACGATAGAGAATCCGCTTGAAACTCGGGGTCGTCCATGGCTTCAAGATGCAGGTCACTGCAATAGTACAAAATTACTCCGCCTTTCCTACTAGGTCTAACTTTTCGCAGGACGAATATACGTGGAAGGTCGATCTCCGCCTCCGTTATTGCATCGTTCAGCTAGGTCACAGCTATCATTGTTAGGTCCATAGTCATTGAGGATTGAACAGATTGAAGCTCAGATACTTTGTTGATGAGGCCTGGTGCATTGATACAAATAGAGGAGGGTGCTTCAAATGTTAGAGGCGTAGCTGGATGTTCTGAATGCCAGGTGTGGGCTTCGGTCTACCTTTGTGCGGTCGGCAGCTAATCGTTCTTTTGATGAAGTGCTGACATTGAACTTTGAGTCGCTCTTTATTGGTTGGTAGAGTGATGGCAAGATAAAGTTCCGGTTTCAGTATTTGTTGGGAAATATGCTGCTCTTCCAACCGGTGGTTGTGTCTTGTAACTATCCGGTTCAAAAGTAAGACTTATTGGACTCCCTGTTAAATCTCGGTGACTTTGCATTCTTTCAATCAATTATTTGTGGTCTAGTGTTGAATGTCTTTAAGCGGAGCTCTGAGAAGAACCCCTTACGCCACTTGCGCTACCTTTCAAACACATGTTCCGTCAGATGTTTGGACTAGAACAAAACATTCATCAGCTCGCACTTTGATGACTGGTGTACTATTGTGATCAGCTTGGCAAACATGTTGTCTAGTGAGAGCGCCTGACAGAGGTTGCGCTATTCCTCTTCATCATTATCTCAAGCTACGCAGTCACCATGTGCTTGAAGCTCCGGTACACCATGAATACAGATCGATTTTTCCTTGTTCCGATAATGCTATTCATCAGGGTTCTGTTTCCTTTGCTTGCGCTCGCTCCAAGAGACGCCGGGAAAATCCCAATGCTATATCAGCCAGTCCAAAGACGAGTGGCTGAAAAAGAACCGCCTCAACATTTTTCTGCTGATTGTATCGTCACTCGTAACAGCTGTGGTTCCCCCTAGTGGGTCGAGCTTTGTTGCCATACCATACGCGGCATAAGAGCCTGTTTTGCTTGGACGCCACTAACTAGACACATAGAATCCCAATGTTTTTGGTCGTCCAGCAGCCCCTTTTATGCAGTTTGCGTTAGTTTCAGGCACATGGAAACACAATCTTGGGCTGGTCTAGACGTAACCAGTTGGTGAGGGAACAGGATCTGAGTTGGGAGTAAAGTAATGGGCACATTTGTGGCATTGCTGGCTCCCTATTTGTGTTGCCGTATGACTTCCTTTTGGTTTTGGGCAGCGCTAATGGACTCGTATGTAGTCACGCATTCAGTGACATCAGGTGTGTGCATGCGTGTCACTCTAACATGCTCCACTGAATTGTTTTCATGCCATATTTAGTAGGCTAAGATGGGAGTCGCCGTCGCTAATAAAACTAAGTTGTCTGCATGGTTGCACAGTGGCGTTGTCCATGCAAATAGCACCACGGATTTGACCACACCGCCGGTCCCGCCACCCCTGTTTGCACACGCCCTGACTGCTTGCATGGTAAACGTGCTGTCCTCTGTTCCATAGTAGCACGTCTTCCTCTTCACTTAACGTAGTCACCATACAATAATTCGAATCGGATCAACTTCTCGTGTTCAGTAGGCCTTTTTAAGGAATTATTTCCCACGAAAAGTGATTTGTGCAACCCTTTGATTTGGCGCGCTCCTTGCTCCTATCCAGGCACACCACCCTGTTCTCGTTAACAGTTTTCACTTCTGCGATACGGTGGTCGATCAAGGATCCTCCGCGCTATCTGGTGGTCCTAGAATTACATCCATAGCATCCTTTCTAACAAAGCTATGACACAATCTGTGGTTACAATTGCATTCGCCAGTCTCCAGCAATTCCCGCTGAGGCAAACCCAACAGCCTTGTCCTACAGAAACCAGTGTGTATCAATAAGCTAGCCAAACTCCGTGTACAGGTGTCCACGTCGGGAGTCACTCACCTACGGTCACCGACGGCGGGCATGCGACTAGAACACAAAACGCAAGCGCCACTAGCGCTCTACATCACGTGACCAGACAAAGGCGGCCTCCGTGTGCAACAAAGGCCCACAACGGACTTGAGTCCACCTAACTGCAAATGTGGCAAGCATATATGTACACGAGTAATCAGAATAGACAATATCTGTGCAAATGGTGGCCTTGCGTTTCACCCCCGCTGTCCTGGTTTAAGTCAACTACAATGTAAGAGGCAAATAAACCTGACTGATGAGCTCTGGTTTTTCCAACTATGCAGAGCAATCCCAATAACCAGTTGTATAATATCGCTCGTGAAAGGTGTAAAAATGATTGAAACAGTCCAGCAGATGGCGAACGTCAGGGGTTTGCCTTTAGATGCTAACAACACCGATCTTGTTCTACAGCAAGTACCTCCAAGCTTTGTCCCTAAGTCAAGGGTAAAATCAGCCTTGCTAACCACCCAACGTCATCTGCACCAGTTACTTTGACAAATACTAATCCTTTAAGTTGGTAAACCACATCCAGCTAACTGCTATTACCTCATCAATAAATGTCATATCACACAGGTGGATCACAACACCCGCAGTCTAGAGCCGATAACATACGCATCGTTCGCATCGAGAAAAACGCCCAAAGAAATACCCGTACGTCCATATTCCGGACCAGGCACCAGCTATGCGATGCTGTATTCACATTTTTAGTTCCCGCTCAACAATTCAAGTTACCAGCCACAACACTGGAAACGATATTCGCTAACCAGAACAACAGTGCTTTACTGGTCGTGTGCACTAACGTTTTTGGGTCCAGTTCTTGCACAATAAATAGCAAGTTTGTACTTGATCGCATCCAGTGGAATTCCATATGCAATGCGATTGGTATTCGGGTTGAGCCAACTGCGCTACGACGCCCAGCAAGTCACCCAAATTCAGTGTACTACGGCGAACTACGGTTTTTTCGAGTAAACTTAAACTCAGCTGAGAAGACAAAGACAGTCCTTCTCTCAGCGGTTTATCTTCGCGTCTCATTAAGCGCATACTACCAGACATTACTTGGAAAGGACGATCAAAGGAAAATACCATGGCGGCCCTCCTACGAACGAAAGCAACAGAACCGTATTGATTTATTGTGTTCCTGAACTACTGGGCTCTCTTGATCACAAAGCGCAACAACATGACCGAGAGCAATGGTACTACATTCGCGAAACACTTTCGGTACGACGTTATCGCTAAACCATTAAGAAGAATTTTCTCATCTCTAAACTACTAAGGCTGTAGAACAAAAAATAATAAAAGTCGTGCTACACTTCGAAGGAATGACAGAAATCCTATTAAATAGCTGGTTGAAGAAAAGCTCCAGATTACCTACCAAGATTAGACTTCCGATAGAAGGCGCACGGCCACTATATGTCACCCATTCATTGAAACGTGCAAAGTTAATAAAATATTTGCCTCCACAATCGTGTAGCTTGATAGACAAAATAGTACTCGTGACACCCGCCGGGACTAGGAGAGACACGACAGAACATCTCGATCTGGGATGCGCCGTGCTGCTATGCAGCCCGCCTGAAATTCAAGGAACAATAACCGATGCAAAAACAATTAGCGGCCGACCGAAGAACTGTCGGCTTAAAACTAACAAACGAATTTGTTGTCCACCTACACACTGCTAACAGCAAAAGCACTATTCTGTTTGCATATTAACACGCAAAGCCTTTTTAGGAAGTTGGCCGATCTTAGAGAAAGCCAGGCCTCACAACCGCGGGCTCTTCTGATAAATAGGGAGACCTGGTTAAGCCTTGAGATAGCAGATGCTGAGGTCAATTTAGCTGGTACGTCGCTGCTTAGGAATGACAGACCTGGAAGTTATGGTGGCGTAATTCTATATTACAAGGCTAATCCACGATACGAACTTATTGACATTCCAGAGATCTGTGCCCCAGATTCTCTTCGATGCAGGATATGGTTGTGGAACAAAGACATATCTCATAGCTATGCTTTGCCGTCCACCAAATTTTACGTGGAAAATGGACCCCAAACTGAACCACGTAATTCAGGCAAATTTGAGCAAGTCATACAGTCACATTTTCCCCCGCAGGCAACTTTAATATGCATGACCTGAAAATAGCGGCGACCGATAGCATGAAGTTTAAAGCCTCTTTAAAATCGGCAATTTCCAAAGAGCCTCTGTACAACAACTTAATCTCCACCACCAAATTTCGAACTGCCCCAAAAAGCGTCAAGGGCATACGGAATCTGTCCTATCATTAAAGGCTGAAGTCAATGGGACTTTTCAGTAGCCGCTACAGAAGGCTGCGCGGCGATCTCATATTAGTCTGCCAGATTTTGCGTGACCCCACTCACGTAGGTCGTCAATTGCTGAAACTCTGTCATAACACTAATCTCAGAGATAATTCTATGAAATTTGGTGCACAGTATAACCGCCTGAGATGTCGGCGGAATCATTTTTCTCTTCGGGTTTGCCAACCTCGGAAGTCTCTCCCAAAATTAGTTGTTTCCTCTCCTACCATTGGATATTTTCAAAAGACGATGGGATCTTGAACTTGGCCCCATCACTTCTTTGCCTACATTGTGTTACATAGAAAAACATTAATTATCCATTCAAAACGGATTAATGTGTCACCTAAACCTGAGGAGGCAGTAAAGAAGTGAGTATTCTTGTTTTTACTTCTCTCACGGAGTACATCAAATATAACCGTCCCCATGTTGCCTCGTCTTTACATGTAATTCCCATTTACACTACTATTATCCATCGGCGTATCTGCTAGCTAAATGCTCAAACAGACAACTCACATATCTTTTGGTATTGTAGTTTAACCCCCACTATCTTGCGGGATTTGTCAAACAATTGGTATTTTACACGGCATAAATCATTTTCCACTGTTCATAATTATCTTTAACTCTGATCCCAGTTGCTGTTTAATCCGAAGTCCAAACAATTCATGTACTGGTTATATTCTTAATGCAATTGATTACCGTCGGATGGCAGTAGCTTTACTATCTAGTGGTGAAAAATATTATTGGATAACCACCGAAGTTGTAACCAGGTATGTATTGAGTGGTCTGCCGCTAGCCGCCAACTGCAATCGAGCTGATGGTTGTTTAACCTAGACCCACCTGAAACCCAGAGCAATCGTGCTTTGATGCGAGGGTAGCACAAATTAGTTATACTAAAGCTAGGCCTACGCAAGTTAGGAGGAGCAGCGTGGTTAAACTCAAATTGACGATATTAAGGTCTTGCTTCACCGACCTCAGCCATCCGCTCGTCTACGTGCGCAACGGTTTTGCGCTCGCTTACATTGGACTACAGGGTGTGTGAAAGCAGGTGCTGGTTTACGAACTGGTCCAAACCACAAAACCTGGGAAGTAGAGATCACGCGAAGTTAAGACAGCGCGGGAGTCAAGACGAACGCAGACGCGGCAGTAAAGATGTCCGGAACACAGGGTCAAGCCTGAAGTGAACGGAATCGACAGGTCTCACAGAGAGGGCTTGAGCGAGCGCAGGAGATGTCAGTTTGAGGTGATTGGACAGCTGATGGTGCTGCCGGCTGGGACCAGGAGAGGATGAAATCGATGCAGTACCGATGGACTGCTTGCCAATAAGATGAAAGCCGATCACGCACGGCTTGTCCGGCCTAGTGTATTGGAAAAACAGCAGGCTTTCGGAATGCGGAAAAGCGAATTGTTCGGCTGTACAGCGACTGGATAGCATACGCCTGCGACAAGTGTAACATCGCGCGCAGTGGTGGTGGTTAGTCGAACGAGGTAACATCAACCGAATAGACGAATGATTAATCAGACGCTACTCATGTGAGCTGGTCACTTGGACCGAAGCCGGCGCAGGGCATTGGAGAAACAGTTTGCCATCGGAAAGCGCAAAGATGATTGGTCGACTGTACGGCTAGTGAATGGCACACGCCTGAGATCGTGGCATCAACACAGGCAGTTGTGCTAAACAGCCAATCTTGGGATCATGGACTGACTGAGCGGAAGGAAAAGCAGACGACACCATGCTATCAGTCATAGCAATGGCGAGGTCCAGTGTAACCAAGATCTCTGTAAGCGTAATGCGAAATGAATAAATAATTAGTCTATTCCTCGGTGCTGCGAGACAGTGCAACTAGGTGATCTGATCAGTGTGTACAGCAAGGTCGCACAAAATATATATAATTGTTCACAATTTGTACAATGGGTCCAACACGGAGATTAATAATTTTCAGGTTCAAAGGATTAGGGAAATCGTGGAGCGGAGAACAATGACAAATATAGATTTAAACAACTGTTCAGGTGAAATAATACGGCCCTCCGTGGAACCGTCTTCAAGTGACCTGCTTCCATGTAGGGTATTCTCTCAAAACTGGTAACGATTGCGTTGTTGCACTTGTTAAACATTTTCTCACTCGATGTTCTCCTGTATCATAAATGATCCGGTCCTTCTACATGCACAACGAAAAATGCGTTATGCCGTGTAAAATACCAATTGTTTGACAAATCCCGCAGGATAGTGGGGGTTAAAGTACAATACCAAAAGATATGTGAGTTGTCTGTTTGAGCATTTAGCTAGCAGATACGCCGATGGATAATAGTAGTGTAAATGGGAATTACATGTAAAGACGAGGCAACATGGGGACGGTTATATTTGATGTACTCCGTGAGAGAAGTAAAAACAAGAATACTCACTTCTTTACTGCCTCCTCAGGTTTAGGTGACACATTAATCCGTTTTGAATGGATAATTAATGTTTTTCTATGTAACACAATGTAGGCAAAGAAGTGATGGGGCCAAGTTCAAGATCCCATCGTTTTTTGAAAATATCCAAGGTAGGAGAGGAAACAACTAATTTTGGAAGAGACTTCCGAGGTTGGCAAACCCGAAGAGAAAAATGATTCCGCCGACATCTCAGGCGGTTATACTGTGCACCAAATTTCATAGGGTTATCTCTGAGATTAGTGTTATGACTGAGTTTCAGCAATTGACGACCTACGTGAGTGGGGTCACGCAAAATCTGGCAGACTAATATGAGATCGCCGCGCAGCCTTCTGTAGCGGCTACTGAAAAGTCCCATTGACTTCAGCCTTTAATGATAGGACAGATTCCGTATGCCCTTTACATTTTTTGGGGCCTTGTGTTGTGCCTTTTCTAGCAGTTTTAAGTCCGATTGGATTCTCGCGGATTTCGTGCCGGTCATTAAAAAGGATGCCTGGACGGACTGTGCTAACCAAAGATGGATTAGTCCTATATGCGTTTCCTTTAAATTGCTTACCGACCTTCTTTGAAGGATGCTCGGCTTGATACGCGAACAAGCCATACGCGAAGTGCAAGCTGGGCTTTGCTTTGAAGGAAGTTTTCTCGAGCACATCTTTGCTCTCCGCCAAATGTCCGAGCGTCGTCAAACTTTCGGTCGGCCAACGATTGTTGTCTTCATAGACATACGAGCCGCGTTTTGATTCAGTTGACCGATCTGCCCTTTGGAAGTGTCTTTTGAGAAGGTGTGTGCCTAAGAAGTACGTCTACATCTTTCGAACTATCTGCTCTAGAACCTTGGTCCGAGTGCGGGTGTACGTCGAACTTTCGCCACTCTTTGGTACCAGCAGTGGTGTGCGACAGGTGTCAGACATTTCGCTATTGATAACATCTTGGAGAGCGCTCGAAACGTTGTGGACCCAACGACGTTGAACTGCTTCCGGTGGACCGAATTCGCTATTTGGAGTATGCAGATGACATCGGGTAATTTGCGATTCCTCACGGGCTGCCCAAAACATGCTCTGCAGCTTGGCGGTATCTGCCTCCCAGTTTGGAATGAACCATCTCTTCGAAGTGTAAGGTCTACGTACAGGACTGGCCAGGATCTGCTCCAACCCTTTCCCTTTCAGACCAATCTCTGGAAGTGGTAGACAAGTTGGTTTACCTTGGAAGCGGAATCGGCGCTAACGGTTTAACGAATGAGGTGTACTTGCTTGTCGCTAAGGCCCGGGTTGCTTTTACTAATCTCTGCCAACTCTGGCGCCTCCGCTACCTGCGTCTATCCTTAAAGGACCGAGTCTGCAATGCTGTGGTAAGAGCGGTCCTGTTCTACGGTTGCGTGACATTGCCTGTTCGCGGAAATGACGTTCAGAGGCTGTGGGTCTTTGATCACCGTTGCCTTGGGAGCATTGATGGTGTGCAGTAGCAACACCACATTAGTAATGAGGATGTTCGCAAAAGGATTTTGAAATCGAACGAACTTTGCCGGCCGCTGAACCGTATACTTTCACTGTATATGGTTCGCTCGCTTGGGCACGTGCTTCGCATGCCCACTAAGCGTTCGCCTCACCCTGCACCTTTTGCGCACACAGAAATCGGCTGGAAGTGACGACAAGGTGGTCAGCGAATGATTTGGGCCAAAAGTATAAAGTCGTTGAGTTCGCACTTGGCGGCGATCGGGCGCTATCGATTCCCCGGTTGGGAGCCCAAAGGACAATGAACACGGCTGGTAAGCCTATAGGATATGTCAAGAAACCCTGGGCAGTATCGAAAATACTATGAGACTCTGCCCCCGTGACACCTGTTTTGAAACTTCTTACACGCTCTATTTCCTTAATATTTTGTATTATTATGTTTATTTATTCGTTGCGGCATCCTGTCAATCCTACTTTGACTGTGTGCAATATATATATATATTTATATATGCGTTTTTTTAAAACACTGGTCCATCTAATCCTTCGGGTCACTCGTTCGGCTCACTACTTCGGGTGTGACCTAGTGCGCACTATAATGCCAACTGCCCATTCTGCACAAACGTCACTTGGTTACCTTATCGAACTTTTTGTAATCGCTGGATAGGTCATGGAGGAGATACTTATTGGCCTGCCGGTCTCCTGATTTGAACCCACTGGGTTTTTTCTGTGGGGGTACTTGAAAAGCCGAATCTATAAAAGCAGGCCAACACGTATGAAGAAACCGAAACGGAACAACTTTAACGAATGCTGAGGTATATCGGTGGACACATTTGACACAAAGCGCTAGCCAATAACATCGGGCGAATACCTCTCATCAAGCAAAATGACAGTGGCCAGTTTGAACGTCTACTTCGTTGACTTTTATGACGGGTAAGTTGATTTTTTGACAGAACTGACGCTTCACATGTGTTAGCATCCTCTCACAAAAAGTCTTGTGGACTTATATTATTTCGCAGCTGCAGGCGGAGTATCGTAAACGAATGTCGCGGGATGCCGGTAGACATTTTGCAGAAAGTGCAAGTCGATAGCTTCGGGCTCTGCTCTGCAAGCGAAAGGACGGTGATCAAGTTAAACATCTGCTTCGTGGATTTTTATGCTATTGAAAAATAATTGATGTAAATATATGTATAATGCATAACGCTTGATTTCACTAGCACATTTTTGCGGTGGGTAATGAGGCCAATACTTCGTCGAGATAGAATAAACAATACAAGAAATTAGAACAAGGCAGGTACGTGAGAAACGCGCGATTGTTCAATTGTCCGACAGGGTGCGTGCATCGTTGTTGATGTTTACTGTAAAGTTGATGGCCGTGAAGGAAACCGTCAAGGCTCCGTACACTGCGTTATGCGCTTCTTGCAAGCTAAGGTCACGTACTTCCGTTGCAGATATGACGTTAACCTCGTGTTTGCCAAATAACTCAGTTATGATTACCGCCATACCTCTGTCAATCATGGTCCTCACATGGTAACTGAACTGTCGCTGGAAACTTACGTAAGAGCTACAAACTATAGATGTTTTCATCATTGGTTCTCGTTAGCTGCTTCGGCACTTCGCTTCAGCCGTTATAGATTTAATATATTGCACCTGCCCATTATGCACAAAACGGTGCGGCGTTATCTTAACTACTTGTACGGTCACCAATGGATCGGTCGCAGAGGTCCAAGGGATAAGCCTGCCTGGTCGTCATCTTTGAGCCACTTACATTTCTTCCTATAAGGTTATTTGAAAAGAAGAGTTTACAAGAAATCGCCTATTTCTCTGAACAACTGAAAAGCAATATTATCCACCAATGCCGAGCCATCAACATTGAAACTTTACTAAAAGCTATAACCTATTGACTCAGGCGATTTCCGCTGTGCAAGCAGAACGCCAGCGAGCACGTTGAGCATCTTCTTCGTTGACGGACATATCACTGTTTTATGCTGTTGATGTTAATATACGTATTCATCGTTACCACAGATTTCTGGACTATATTGGTTCACGGCTAAAGGGTGTCAATATGCGTCAGGCCAGAATGTAATCCATGACCAAAGCTGATCGGACATCGCTTGGACTAACCCCTTCTATGCAACTTGCTTCATAATGTTAATACTTGCTTGTTAATGATGGTGCCTAAGTAATACGGGGGGATGTGAAAGAAATGATGCTGTGAAAATAGGCCACACAGTTTCGTATTTTTAGCGTGTTCATCGGCATACAGACCCTGGCGTCGGATCGGTACTTCCAAACAATAAGATACCGGTCACACAAAAGGAAAAGAAACATGGTCCAACAAATTTTCAGTAGGAATACAAGCCGTGAAAGCGTTGCTTATCGATAATTCGAATCTGATATTCTGAGTTTGCAGTATAATGTATGAGAAAAGTTATCACAGGGATAATTGGCTTGCGGTGCACAGTATGCGTGAAAACCCGCAAGAGTGTGCTGTGGCACCACGGTACGTCATATATTTATAAGCCAATGAGCTCACCGTTTCGTACCACACGTAATTCTCAGCATACGCGAGGATTAGATTTTGCCTGGAAATTCAGCTTCTTAGTTCCGTGCTAATAGAATATTGATTCATCAGTGAATATGTTGGAATGTACACCGATGACTCCGCCTGAAACCAATTGGGTAGCGTAAAAACACATGTTTCCTGCAACGGCGATCAATGCTGCGACCGGAGAATAAGTGATGCGGCAACGAGTAGTCTTCAGGCGGCATAGCTTTTCAAGACTCCTTTCTCAAAATGTCCCATTTCAGATTTGCAAGGTCTAGTTATAAGGAATACCTAGTTTGCTAAGGTAGGATGTTGGAAGGTAACTTTCAGTCTATAAGAGCGTTGCCAATAACACTTTGTAATTAACTGGGATAACACTATGCACCTATTGCACACTCATTGCTCAGGCCAGTTACGCCTGTCCGAGCGCAACGACAATTCTACCTCAGTAGCCTGGTAGTGAGGCACTGCTGTTTCTATTCTACACGCCTGCACCGTTCTAACCAGCCAGACACACCGTACATATCTATCGGTAAATTTGCCCTGTGGCGTGCCGTACGTTGACTCCAATTTAACCATCCACACCTGATATGGCGTTTTCCAGAGGGACGACATCGGCAAGTACACGTGTACTCACATGCATGCATACGGTCGTTCTACATGCAAGTAAACTGGTGAGACATTTGGGGATAGAACAATATCTACTAATGGTAGTTAGCAATTAAATGCGCTCTACCTCACACCGGAAGAAATGACCCTTTGTCTCGCATAAACAGAGTAAAGGGACCAGAATTTCGGGACAGCTGTAAATAATGGCAGCAGTCTTGAGCGATGAGACAGTGTCTTCTTGCAGCACAGGGAAAATGGATTAAACATGGCAAGTTGAAACCCATCTCAATAATAGCTTACGGCAATTTCGGATACTCCGTACTCTAGTCATAAAGCAATTGGCACAAGTCCTAATACTGTATGAATTGTCAACTATCTTAAAGCTTACATCCAAATCGTCTTATTACGTCAATAGTCCACTAACTCTACCATGCGGTCGCTCATTAGCTTTCAGCAATTCTTAAGTCCGTGCAACATCTTTCAACAAACTGCCTATTTAACAGCTTCCAGTCAAGGATGATAAAATTAATGAGAATGTAATGCTCTTCCTTTGTGTAAACACACGTTTTGCCAAAGTCCCGCTGAATGAAACCATCGAGTAGGTTTATCATTATATATGTACGTGGGAGATAGAAATGTGTACACATACGCGTGATTTAGAAAGTGCACTGTTACGCTGCACCAGTTATTTGTATTCCTATTTACTGCTAATCACTACCGGAAAACTACCGAGTGGTCATGAGTTCTCCCCCGGTCATTTGTTGGTGGATATCTTCATGGTAACATTGGACAGAACAAAATGTAGGCAGAGACATATACCGACCGCTACTGCTCCTCTATAAATGACATATTTGTTGTGACCCATTAGCACCATGAACTGGAAGCAAATCCGGTACTCTTTAACCAAGCTCATGCAGCACCACAATGTATTGGTGAAAAAGAAAACAGCAAGCAGCTGCCGTTTTTTAGTGTATTTTTAATTAGGAGACCGCATAGCTTTACCCAGCTGCACATCTACAGAAATGCAAGTTGCATCGGTCAGTATACGAACCACAAGTTTTCGTTTCTTTAAGAACTAGGAGCAACGAGCTTCACTTTTTACTCCGAAAACAATTTTTCAACCTGCTAGGAAGACACCCTTGAATCTGACTTGTTTATACGAAATACGTTGCGTAAAAATAAAAGTCCAGCCAAGTTTCAAGAACCCTGCAGCAAAACATAAGCCAGCATCAACATTAACGGCGGCGATGAAGCATCTTCTCATACGGTTACCATGCAAAAGGGACGTGGCTACGAACGGTCTTTCGGCGGCAGTTAATTCGACATTTGCAGCAGTAGCTCTGAAGTACTCAATTTTAACGGAGACACTAGTTCGTTCACGAAGCAAACACAAATTACTGACGCCGGCCGCCTTCATCATTATTTATCATGTCGAGTGCATGTACATCAGCCAAACGTCTCTGCATGTGTCCAAAAGCGTGAATGAACAGCACCTGCACGTTGGCTGAGTCAATGATGTTCCACAGGGAAGGTTTTAAGCTCTGTTTTGGGCCAAATCCTTGACTGGACATCAGCTGTATGTAACATGTGCGCACAGAATAGTGTACATGCTTACCGCGCATCGATAAAATAGTTCACCATTTTGTACCCATGAGAAGGCAGAAGCAGTTCTTATGCTGTCAGTAAAAACTAATCCAGGCTCTTCAGATCCCATGGCCGATGAAAACATAAATCACGAATATCAAACACTTTGGGCCCAACTCTGTATCACGCAGTTACCAGTCAAGGTGCAGCTCGGTTAGTTGTTCAAGCACTGTGAACTAACCGGGATAAAACACCACAACTAACAAAATGTACCCAGCAAATTTGCAACAATAGATGAATTTTGAACTACTTTCAACAGTCGCATCAATCTCATTGCTTTGCCAACAGAAACGACAAGTAGGGCTCAAGAAACTGCGGATGCAGGACCACTATGCAATTATCGCGAGCTCTTCCAAATGATCCGCACCACTGATCCCAGAAAACCAGGCGTCAGTGATCAATCAGACAGCGCGGGTGCGCTGCTACAAAATAAAGAGCGCCGTATGGCTCGTTGGGAGGACCACTTTCAAGATCAGTTCAGTTGGCCCCCTGCACCCGAACCTCTTCCTACTCAGGTGATGCAGGACGAGCCATGGACGGTTAGTTTAGTGGCTCCGTTTAAGGCCGAGGTCCGAAACGCGATCACAGCCCTTAATGGTTTTCGTGCCGCTGTCCCGGATTCCCTCCCACCTGCACTATGTAAGGATGGAGGTGAGGTCCTCTGCAAAGCACTGACCTTCTTACTCGAACGTATATGGAAGGAAGAGAGTGTCCCAGCTAATTGGAGCGAATCGATTATAGTGGCAATATACAAGAAGCACAGTCGCACAGACTGTTTTAACCACAGGGGTAGTAGTCTAACGCCACTTGTGACAAAATGATTGGCCTCAAATATTGTTCGTCGCCTCACTGCGGAACGAGAATCTCAAATTATGGAAGAGCAGGCCGGCTTCCGCCCAGGGCGTGGCTGTATTGACCAATATTCACTTTGCGGCAGGTGCTAGAGCAGTGCCACGCATACTGCACACTGACAATAGCTGTGTTCCTCGATTTCAAGCGTGCGTTCGATTCAGTCGATCGATCGAAGTTGTTCGGAATACTTACGCGGAAAGATGTTCCCACACAATATGTGAACATCCTTCGTGCTCTATACTCGAACACTATAGGCTGCGTCAGGGTCTACGGTGTCCTCTTGGATAGCTTTCCGACCACAAGTGGCGTTCGTCAGGGTTGTTCGATTTCCCCATTTATGTTCAATTTCGTCGTGGATTCTATCATGCAGTGTTCCCTTGTGGAATCTCACGATGCAGGCGTTGAAGTGCTGCCTGGTGAAAGGTTAGTTGATCTTGATTATTCGGACGATATCATCTTGCAGTTCGACCATGTTGCGGTGGCACAATCAACCCTGAATAGCCTGTCCAGAGTGGTCCCATTAGTTGGTTTGCACTTGTCACCTTTGATGTGAAATGTGTTGCTGCAGGACCACCAGTCACTTCATGACCCCTTGACGCTTGCTAACGAGGAACTCGAGGTGGTTGATCAATTCACCTATTTTGACAGCTGCACCAGCAACGATGGACGCATAGAAACTGACGTCAGCTTACGCAATGCAAAGGCCAGAGATGCCTTCTTGAACCTGCGTCATCTTTGGCGACAGAAGGGAGTTTCCCTCCGTCTGAAAGGCCGTGTATACAAAGTCACAGTGAGGGCCGTTCTGCTCTATAGTAGTGAGACTTGGCCCCTTCGGTCTGAAGATCTGAGGCGCCTTCAAGTCTTTGGTCATCGTTGTCTGCGAAGCATTGCTGGTGTCGGATGGCACCAGCGTGTCCGCAAAGATGATTTGTCTAGGCGAGTACTGGGTAGTGATAATCATGCTAGCACCCTAGGAAAACAGATAGCACTGAATAAGTTGCGTTGGCTCGGGCAGGTACTACGTATTTCTGGTCATCGCTTACATAGAAAGGCTTTGTTCAGTCTACCAGGTGTAGGTTGACGCAAGGCTCGAGGTGCACAAAAGTTGACTTGGTAGCAGAAAATGTAGTCACTGACGACCCAACTTGGTGCCGTTGGTCCGTCTCGTCTTCCGGGCTGGCGTCCAGGTGACACACTTTGTGCTTGGCTCGAGATTTTACAGGACATGGCTCGCAGTAGACACCAGTGGCGCGTCTGCTGCCGTCTCCTAAGCAGATTGCCTGTTTAAACTGTGTTTGGTGCTGGGTTATCTGCGGGGTAATGGTTGATTATAACGCGTTGCGGTGAAAGCAGCAAGGAAGCTGTCTAGCCGAGGCCGGCTTATCTTTGCACGATAGCCAGCTGTTTGTGACGGTATGTTGTCTACACAAGGTGTAGGCGCCTTGACCCTGAATGTTTGCTTAGGGTATTAAGGTTTTCCGGTAGGCCCCACTTCTCTACCTCTTATTCTTTATTTCATGGGTCCTCATTGTTGTATGGCAGCGAATCATCTGTTCAAATGGCTGATGTATTGCTGTTGATGATGATGATTAGGGTGGTTGCTCAACGCTGTACTCTGTTCGCCGTGTGAACGGGGATTCCTCGTCTGGTGCCAAAAATAGATAACAAACATTTATGGTATGTGAACAAAGCAAATTTGCATCCATGTACCAACTTTTGAAATATTTTAACCGCAAAAACGAGAGCTATTCCTTCTTTCTCTATTTGACTGTACTTCTTTTCTGCTGCTGTAAATGCGCGGGAAACATGGCATCACAGTCGTGGGATGTCCATTTGGGAACTGATGCAGTTAGACACCACGGATACCGTTTTGCGATGCATCAGGAGTGACAATTATTGGTAATCCTGGGTCGTAATGAGTTAAAAGGAGACCGGAGGATAACATTTGTTTAATGTCATCAAACGCTCTCTGGCACTGTGATGATCAATGCCACACTGAGTCCTTAGCCGAAAGTGCATTTACTGGGTCTCGGAGTTCATGCTTCTTAGGACTAAAGTTATGATAATAGTTAACTAGACCAAGAAAGACGGCAAAGTAGCTATGTTCGTCGGGTGTGGGACTAAGTTGATGGCTTTTATGTTGTTCGGATCTGGCCGTCGAGCAGAACTGTCGATAACCGAGCCAATGGATGTGATACTGAGCATCATGACCTCTCACTTCTCTGGACGTACACGAAATCCATGTGAATCTATCCTGGAGGATACTTCGTTCAGATGGGTGTAATGATCTTCAGTGGTGGAGTTTACAGTTATTATGCCATTCAAATAAGGCGTGGCACACTGTGTTTTGGCTAGCATAGTATCCAACACTTGTTGAAATGTGGTTGGAGCAAATTTTACTCCGAAATGTAACCGATTTTAACGATACAAGCCTCGATGAGTATTAATAGTGAGCAGTTCTTTTGAGCGCTCCTCGACCATTAGTTGCAAGTGTGCACCAGAAAGCTAAATTTTAGTCAAGATCTTCTTTCCATTAAGCTTTGTGAATAAATCAATGAGAACTGGTAAGGGATATTGATGCGTTTCCGTTGCGTTATTCAATCCTGTAGAAAAATCAGCACAAATACGCAAACTGCCATTAGCCTTTCTGATGACTACAACAGGAGCAGCCCACACTGGGTAACTCACGGAACTGATAACACCCATGGATTGCGGTAGACTAATTTCGGCATCCATTGCGTCAACAACAGCGTATGGTACTGGTTTTTCTGGACAAACTAATAGACGTACACCGGTACGTGGATACAACATAGCTTTTACTTTAGAAGACATTCCGAAACCCTTTGAAAAATCCCTGGGCTACTAAAGGCAAAATGTGATTAAGGATCTGCACTGCCTTCAAACGTTCCGGGTGCAACCGAACACTGATAATCGGCGGGACACAGGGAAATCTGTGGATCACCACATACACTGTTCAAAGGTATTTTCCATAAATTTGGTTTGTTTATCCAATCAATACCTAACAAGTTTATTGTCCATAACGTGTAACGTAACAAGCACTATTAGCATGCAAATTGCGAAGTGCAAACTCATAATTGCACTGTCTAAGGAAGGGTAATACCGTACTGCACGCCTCGTGAGCAACGTGGTATTTTTGAAGACATGCGGGTTTACCGAGCTTGCTCCATGTCGACTCAGAGATTATGGTAATATGGGAAGCCGCGTCCAGTAGAAACCGTACAGAAACACCGTTTATCACAATCGCAACATGATTTTGCAGTGGCTGAGAGGTCGGGCTACTGGTTGCAAACAACACTTTTGAAAGGCAAGGTTGAAAACTTGGAGATTTGGCGAAGTATTGTGACGGTTTTTCATAGGCTCCCTGCAAACATCTAGTTTCCTTATGTCTCATACGCACACGACGCTTGCAAATATAGCGTCTGAATTCACAAAATCGGGTGAAGTTCCACTGACCACAATGCCAACGAGCACTATGCGGACAGCTGCGTCGTGCGAAGTCGGAGAGATTTACTGAATTATGCCATGGTCTGGGGATGTATAGGAATAGTATGTACATCCACCACACAAGACCCATTGTGAGGGATAATTGTCGTTGCCGCAACAGCCGCTTGTTGATGTTTTCATCATTTGTCCCAAGTACGATTCTATCTCGCATGAGACTGTCAGCCATACAATTGCGAAAATTGTGGGAACGAGCCAGAGTCTTCAGCTCCGTAACATGGTTCTCGATGGATCCATTCCAGTGCCTGTTTTAAGTAAAAATCTGATCATTAATACGTTTCCAGATCAGCTAAATCTTCGTCCTTTTCGTACCGCAACGTTTCCAGCACGCAGTGTGCTTCAGCTCTAATCGTATGTCGAAATATCACCAGCCGATACGTCGTCAGGCGTTCTTTCAATCGCACAAGTACGCAAAATTCGAGCCACTTGCTATTCCATATGCTCAAATTACTGGTCAAGTTTTGCCCAACCGTGTTCAACGGGGTAGGTGTTTGTCACTCCGTACTGTTCTTCTGCTTGCATTATCCATACACGGATGCCAGAAGCGTATATAAAAACACAAACTTTTCCTGCGAATTTACGTTACCTTGTGGGGACAGCTGACAAAGTTTATGGGAAGAATTTCTGGCCTGCCGGCCGGGGTCGTCTCGGGCATTTGCACAAAATAGCCACTGACTAATTCTTTGGAGGCGACTTGTAGCATATCACTTGTTACTGCCTTGGTCAAGTGGAGAGTTGCGACTGAAATGACCCTTTAAGTAGCCCTGGTTCGCAATAGTGAACTGCGTTATGGTGGCGGACGACGCAATCCAAACTGACCTGCGCAACCTGATTTTCTATCGCATTAAACATAGATTCGTGTTGTTCTAAGTAGTTCAATAGTTTGGCTTTGTTAGAGTTTGCTTTTGTCTCGGTAACGGGAAGGACACACAAATTAAGTTAACTATATCCTACGGGTAGGATCACAGGTTCAAACATAACCGACGGCGGTCAAAACACGACCTGTCGGTTGTAGACGGTGTGCGCTCCTATGATAACCGGTCTGGGCTCCCGCTTGGTGGAATATTGAGCGTTGACGTGCGTGGTGGAATTCTCGTGAGTTTGGCGAGTGTTATGGTGATGGATGCTAATCTAGCTGCAGCTAACTAGTGATGAGTCGGATTCGTGCAATACAGAAATCATCTGATACTGCTAAGCGCACTCTCTCAAACGAGTGTAAAAGGACTGATATGCACTCTAAAAATAAGGTTAATGGGCGTATAGGTTGCATCATACATTTTATTAAAATTCCAGCAACTGAGGCAACGATGGTGCATGCAAGACAATCGTGTCGCGGTAGATCCACTGAACGTTGCTCGTGAATTGGAGTTGGATAGGTGTACGTAGGTAAAGTATGTCGAGAATTGTTGGTAGTAAATCCATGAAGAAAGGAGCTGCAAATCTTTGTAAACCGACGGTAGAATTGCATCAAGTGGCAAGCGTTGCCTGCCCTGATTACGTGGCTAAAGATTAGTGATTTCGGCTTACAGCACAATGATCCTCGGCTCGCTGATTGCGATCTCTAGATGAAAAGAGCAGGTTAGTTTTAAAGCATCGTGGAATGTTGTGTTTCAGGGCGAGGAACACCCAATATCTACGTGAGACAATTTTGCTCCTATGTCGCGTAGCGTTCCGAATGCGTTTTGAAAGTAACCTATAGGATCTCTGGATTTACACGCCGCATCACTTATTACGTTTCTCAGATGAGCGAACTGTTACAAAAGACAAGTACTTACCAATTGATAATCTTACAGTCTGCATAAGAAGCCACTGAAATTCATCGCTCCATAAAAGGAATATTGTAAACTAAAATTCAAAGTGGATACATTACCGAGCCTGGGATTTTAAAGCACCAATTGTGCATTTCACAACAATTTTTAAGTAGACAACAAAGGAAGTATTTTTAATAGCTAACTCGTTCCCGTGCATGACAACGACATCGTAGCGGAAAGTTGGATTATATTTTGCTGTCATAGTTTCCAGTGAAGAACAATTTCTTATACCAAGTAGCAGTATGCTGCATTTCGTAATATTGTGTCAGGTCCCATATGCTTTTAAGATAGTATAATTAGAGCATTCACCAATATTTGGGGCCACTAAATCAACGTGGTTTAGAACTTAACGGTGTCATTAAAAGCAGTTAAGACTGTTGTAAGTGGTGGTCGCATTTGCTTGGTCTCTCATGAAAGCTCGTGGCATAATTTCTTCGGAATAACCAGTTACGGATGTTACAAAGTGATCCTAATGTATCACACACCAGATGTGAATTAACTAACACTGTTTGCTTTAAGAGAAGCTAGTAACGACCAGTAGTATTGTTAATAAAATAGAGCTTAATTTCCGTCTTATGATAACAGGCACTGGGTAAACCATGCATATTAATTGAAAATCATATTTCCTAATTACTGGAAGATCATTCTTTCCCGTGCAATTTTTCCTCACATCGACATAGGAAAGACGATCGTCTGCTTTACCTAAGAGCAGTAAGCCAGTGTAACTTCTATCAATCGCATATTGTGAAGACGCTGACTTCCACTCTCCGTTTAAGATAGACAGATAATAATTTAATGGCAAGCATTATAAATAAGTTTAACTCGAATGGATCAGACCCGGTTTACACCCAATGTTAAGTTTGCCGTCTGACTAATGCTCGCATTCAATTAAGCCTTTGTTCTATTAAAACGAAGTGCATATTCCGCTGAAAATATATAGTTAAAAGGGGCTGGCTGATAATTATTGATGTAGTGTAGATCGCAATGAGGCTGGACCTTACCGTGGTGCGATGGTTTGTGTGCCTCTGTGATCCATTGAGCTATACTGGGTGGTGCATTTTTGCACCTTCAGAGCCACTCATACCAGATTGGTCAATGGTTAGAGGCCAGACAAACTCAGCCTCCTGGTCCTCCAGGTTGGGGGTTGGAATCAGGGTGGCACCTTATTCCTTAAAACGGACTCCCTGTAGCCCAACGCCAAACCCGCTGCCTTGCGGTCAGGTTTTTAAACCAAAGGCTTTGGTTGAGAACCCTAATCGTTCTCCTGTCTAGGTCTGGACAACCTGACAGTATCCTGCCCACGCAATACTATGAATCACACTTCAAACAACTTTCTCATGCGCTGGCTACCGCAGAGGATAATCAACGGTGCCCTATCTACTCCATCGAGCAGGGTGGATGGGGGTTTGGATGTTATTGCCCATGCCTTCCCGTCTTCTTATTCCCCCTCTTACGCTTTTTCACTCTTACCGTCCCCTTCCAACTTCACTTATATCCCCCCAGTTTTCAACCCCCCGATTCTTGGCCCTCCCCCAACATTCTTTGCTAGGCATTTATCTTCTAATTTCAACTCACATGTGGACGCGGAGCTTCATTCCTCTCCTGTAGACAAGCCCATGTCCAACCAAGCGGTACATTCTAGTTCATCGGCTTCCATTTGGAGCCCTCGATCCTCCTTCAGATTGGCATGCCTTAATGTACGCACACTACTACAGATCGGTCAACAGGCAGCACGTGCCGGAGCATTGGACACTCTCTTGATCGATATCTGCTGCTTATCAGAGACTCGCCTGCAAGACTCGAGCACTGTGCTCACTCTGCGATCCCCTTGAGGTGACGCAAGCAGTATTTTCTCCTTACGCCTATCCGGTGACGATGCAGCTTCGAGCACCGGCCAAGCTGGTGTTGGCATTGCCCTGAGTCCCCGGGCTGAAGCTGCTCTGGTTGATTGGATTCCAATCAGTAGCCGGATGTGTGCGGTCCGATTGGCTGGCTCGTGTAAAGCTTCGAAGTCGCGCGGGACTATTGGGTGTCTATTCAACATCGCTGCCTACGCGCCCACAAACTATAGCGATGATTCGGTAAAGAACGACTTCTACCGCCAACTGACTCAGCTCCTTCGCCACAGAAGAAGCACAGACACTGTTGTGCTGGCGGTGGATATGAACGCACAAGTTGGAAAGTTGTCCACTGGTGAAATGCATCTGGGCGGTCAGCACGGTGTAGGCTCCCGTAATGATAACGGTGAGCGGTTACTTCATTTGTGTGAAGATGCTCGCTTATTTCTTGCGAGCACTAATTTCCGACACAGCACCGGCCAGAGGGTGACTTGGCGCCCACCAGCCTCGAACCAGCCTTGGACGCAGATCGATCACATTGCTATTAGTTACCGCTGGAGAGGCTGCATCCAGAATTGTCGCTCGATTTGGAGCACATGTGTGGACACCGATCATGCACTTGTATGTGTTGACATGCGGATGCGCTTTGGTGGACGCCCACGGCGACGCTGTGAGCGCATTGACACCAGCCAACTGACAAAGCCAGCTGTTCTGAATGCGTACCGAAGTACGCTCACACGCGAGTTGAGTAATCGCTCACTGGAGACAATTGATGGTCACTGGTCACATGTTCGCCAGACCTTACTAGCAGCAGGCAAATCCTCATGTGGTATGTCTAATCGCCAACATAGACATTGGGTCTCTTCTCGGTCTCTGGAACTTATCGATGCTCGCCGGCATATTCCGGCTGGAAGCGAGCACAATGAAACTCGCAAAGAGCTCCGGGCAAAACTCCGCGCTAGAATGAAGTGAGACCGCGAAACTTGGTGGTCTCATCGTGCGTCAGAGATGGAAGTGGCCGCTGCCCTTGGCAACCAACTTAATCCGTCTGATACGGGAAACGAGCAGCAGGAGACCTGGTGTTAGTGAAACAATTTGTGATGAGAGTGGACAGCCTATCCACAATTTGTCAAAACGTTTGGAGCGTTGGGCTGAGCATTTTGAAAAGCAATTTAATCCGCAAGAATTGTTCAATTCGCCGGTCACTGATCGCCCTGCTCCGTGGGCTGTCCCTTTGGATCCACCCTCTTGCTCAGAAGTCGAACATGAGATCGGGTTGTTGAAGTTGAGCAAAGCCGCGGGACCAGATGACCTTCCTCCAGCCCTCTTCAAATTCGGAGGCTCGGCTCTTGTTAACGATTCACATGAATTACTAGTGAAACTGTGGGAGCAGGAGACTGTCCCAACCGACTGGAGCCGCTCCGTTATTGTTCCCATCTTCAAAGGAGGCTCGCGCTCGGAATGCGGCAACCATAGAGGAATCAGTCTGATCTCCATCGCCACCAAATTACAAGCCTCCATAATTCTTCACAGACTGACTGGCACTCGTGAAAGCCAGATTCGTGAGGAGCAAGCCGGGTTTCGTCGAGGTCGTGGCTGCATCGACCACATCTTCACCTTGCGTCAGTTGTTGGAGCACCGTCACACATATTGGCGGCCCATCTTAGGCGTGTTCCTCGACATCAAAGGTGCCTTCGATTCGGTTGATCGATGTGCCTTTTGGAATTGTTTACTCAGGAAAGGTGTGCCTGAGAAATATGTAAATATTATCCAAGCATTATTTTTGCGTAGCACTGGCAGAGTGAGGGTTTACGGCAAGCTGTCGCCACCCTTCAATATCTCTAGCGGTGTGAGACAAGGATGCCCGCTGTCACCTTTCCTCTTCAACTTCGCTGTTGACGAAGTCATGGAGTTTGCATTTACAGGACATGAATTGGAAGGTGTGGAGCTACTCCCAGGAGAACGACTTCTTGACTTGGAGTATGCAGACGACATTGCCCTCATCTGTGACAGCTCCCAGACGTGCCAAGCCGCGCTGGACAGATTAGCACTGGCTGTCAGCCGCTTCTGGCTTTGCTTTGCACCACCGAAGTTCAAAGCGTTCCTCCAAGATTGGCAGGGATCGCCTCCTGCGCTGACTCTTGGTGGGGATCAGCTGGAAGTGGTTCAGAAATTCAATTACCTGGGAAGTTGTATCAGCGCCCTTGGGATCGCAGACGAGATCACGAACCGTATAGCGAAAGCTCGGAGTGCTTTTGCTAACCTTCGCCACCTATGGCGGCGGCGCGACATCACTCTCGCCCTGAAGGGTAGAGTGTACAATGCAGCGGTACGTTCGACCTTACTGTACGGTTGCGACACCTGGCCCATAATATCGGCGGACTTGAAGAAGCTAGCTGCGTTCGACCATCGGTGCCTTCGCAGTTTGGCTCACATATGGTGGGAACACCGCGTGAGTAACGAGCGTGTTCGACGCCTTGTTTACGGCCCAGGAAAAGGATCTGAACCGCTCAGCACCGTTATTTCCTGCACCAGGCTCCGATGGCTCGGCCACGTGTTACGCATGCCAGCCCACCGACTCCCGCGACGTGCGTTCGTTGCTCACCGGGAATGTGGGTGGAAGAAGAGGAGAGGTGGCCAAGCGATGACTTGGTCCAGAGGAATGAAGTCCATCGCTTCGGAGCTAGCCTCCGTTGGAGCTTCACGGATCCCTGGTTGGGGTCCAAAAGACGGTGAACACGTTTGGCTGGATACACTTGCTGACATGGCAATGAACCAACCTCAATGGCGTTCCTGCTGTGAGTTTCTTTGTCCCTCCCCATCCCTTTTAGCCTCACCCTCCATCTACGATCTCATTTCATAGGGTAAAACGTAATAAAAAGTTTTATGTATTTTTGCTTAGTAGCTGGCTGGAAGCTTACCGGAACGATGCCAATCCGTTGCTGGTAGCTCAGCTGGCATGCAACTGTTGTATCTATTTTTCCTTTGTGTATTGTATTATATGTATGTATGTATTTACTTCATTTATTGCGGCACAATAGCGGAGGTGTTTTCCAACCTCTAGCTGATGTGTATAATGAATGAATGAATGAGTGTAGATAGCGTTGATGCTTGAACTGTACTTACACACTCTATCTGACAACGTCAAGTACAATCATCTTACAATCTTCTGCTCACAAATAGCTGTTACCTGTGCTGTGTAGGAACGCAGTGGAAGAGACAACGACGAACCAGCGCATCAGTTGGCACAGTGAAGCATTCGTTCTAATCTTGAGGCAGGTAATCCAATTATAACGTTGGCCATGGATTTAGACAGATGGCCACCATGGGAAATTTGGGCAGCAAGTTGGTCGTTGTGTCAGTCTTGATTGACGTTATCTGCGGTTGATTTGAACCAGACTAATTTCGAACCAAACGATATGTCATAATTGGTTTGCGCGCCGACCACACAAGTTTTGTTTTCCAGGCTACCGTAGGAAAGCAATCAGCTCCCAATATTACCCAAGACTGGGCCTCAAAGTGTTAGAAGCAGTTATGCCCTAAGTGGAGGTTTAGCCCTTCAACTTAAATTGTTGAGGGTTCTGCTTCAAATAACTCAATCGCAACATTACGTAACGTCTGTAAAAGGTCCGCACCGTTTTCTGTCTGCCATAACGAATAGCTTTATGATGGAATTGCTGAAGTAGCTGTGCTTAACTTCGCTAGGGCTTTAATTTAGTGAATTTTTAGACCGACATTTGGCTTTTTCCGGAAGCGCATTTTTTCCAATTTTCCAACATTGTGCCATGAATGTTAACATTTTATTTGTCCTTCGTTAAGCTACATTTGCGCATTGAAGCTGGAAGCTGTGCATTTCACTTATACACACTACCATCTTTTTCGGTATGATTTACGTGTTGATTGATTAAATGTTTTAATGCCAATTGCTATCCAGATTTAATTGGGAAACACAGTACGCAGGCAAATTAAGTCTTCAAAACAGTGTTACTTGCGTTTATCAAGCAGGTCCAGTATTAATAATGATAAGAATGCTAATAATAATATATTTTTCATGATCGTAGAGACCGTGTTTGTTACAGCATAGATCAATATGTGGAAAATCACCCACTCACTTGCATGTGGGATATGCACATGTGCAACGTTTGGGGATGCGATTCTTATGATAACCTTATGGTTGATTGTTTAGGGGATGGGGAGGTTAACGTTTGGGATTGTGCGTGTTAATACGATTTGACCCACCTTGGAGTACTTAATCGGGGATTTGTAACATGATAACCGGTATGCAAGCCGAATTTATTTCACCTTGAAAGAACAGGAAAGGTGCACTCGAAAAGCGCGCCGTATCTATGAAATAGCTGAATATAGCAAACCAAATTTTATAAGTTTTTAATTACCACGGAGGTAATCAGAAACCTTTAATAGCACATACCAATAAAAAAACTCAAGACGTTAGTACTCAATATGTTGCTTTCGGCCGTTGCCTTTTGGTCTTGCTAAAACACCCGGAATAACGCTTTTATTTAAAATGATGACCGTGTTTTTTATGATTATGTGGAGCATGAAAATGTTCAATCCTGTAATTGCTAGATGGGGCTTTATTTCGCCCGGCGTCCATATCTAGGACAAATGCATAGCCCAAACAGGTAGTTCTGCTTCACCAGTGTAGGTAAACCAGGTGATTGTTTTAGGATTCACAGCCATTTCCCAGAGTAGTCAGTAAACATGAATAAATTCCAAAATAGTCACGTAAATGAAATCCGAAAAAGCCTTTTTGAGCATCGTTGTTTTATTCAGTGTTTTGGCAATAATATATATTCAGCTGACTAACTTTACCTTCCTACAGTAATACAAAGTAAACCTACGGTTTCGAAGCTCAACGTCATTAGCAACGCGCAACGCGTCACTAAAAACTCACTCATTAGCTCTTAACCTTTGTGACAAGCATTGCCTACCGCTACTGTGGATCGTTAGCGTAGGTTGGAGATTACAGCAGACATTTTAAGGATACCGCCATCTGCTGTACGCTATGTTTTCTCCACCTGGATAGAGCAAATAATTAGGATGTCGTTTTTAGAGTGCATGGAAATAAGCGGGCAACACCATATACATCGAAAGCGATATATATAAAAGAGATTATACATGGTGCTGCACTCACTTTGGGTTGTTGTAATTGAAGAATCTATGGTTCTGTCATGTAATCGACTTGATATATCCCGATTAAACCAATAAAATATAAATTTAAAAAGTTTAATTCCACACACCGTGTGTGAATTTGTCTCATCAAGTTTTAGCTAACGATTCTCTTGGTCACTCGTTAGGGTAAACTAAGAGGCCTTAAAACCGATCTGCTTTAAGTATGTTATCCAGAAAATCGTGGATTTCCGATATTGACAGATGATCTGCGGGCTCAAACGAACTGGTCATACTTTCATCTTAAAAACGGATATTTTACTCCTCATCACCTATGAAACCGGTAAAGAACTGTCGCTTTGAAAAATCCCGTATGCTTTTGAACCTGAATATTAGAGCACCCCAGCATAAGTTATCGATGTAAGTCTTCCTAGGTAAAAGTACACAGGCCGTCAGAGTAAATGGTTGGTCATTATTGTGATTTTCGCTAAAATAAGCCACAAAATAACAGAAGGGGATGATCTGAAACTGCCAACATCTCAGATCGGCGAAAGGTCATCAGAAATACTTGAGAGAATTGTGAAACCAACAAGTAAAGCCCAAAAAATCAAAAGGAATGGGGCTTGCAAAAGGTCTGAAATAACACCTTTGTTCTAAAGCTCTATAATTCTATTTCCAAAGTGACTGCATTCACGAAGCAATTGCGTTTATCCGTAAGGCCGACTTCCTTCCTCAAGGCAGAGAATATAATCCGATGATCCTGGGACTTGCATCCAGGAGCTCAGTACGTGGTCAACTGCTGTCACCAAATAGCACTAGAACAATACGCCAGCATGTATGTTTAACCTAGAATCAGCAGCAGCACAGAGAAATCGCGCATTACGGGATGGTAGCAAAAATTGGCCCCACTGAAGCTAGCCCAACACAAGTTAGAGGACACACGCGTTGTTAAACAAAATGGGTGGTAGTTTAGACGTCGCTTCACGGACCTCGGTCATCCGCTCGTCTATCTGCGCAATTAATCGGCGTGCGCTAGCTTCGAACAATTGATGTGTGAAAGCAGGTGGTGGTTCACGAACTGGTCTAAACCACAAAGCCTGGAATGTAGTGGCAAGGCGAATTTAGCCCAACTAAGGAGTTAAGACGGACATGGCCGCGGCAGTGGACATGAAAACAACATGGGACCAAAACTGAAGTGGGCAGGGAATGTGATGAGACCCGTTGTAAATGAGGAAGCAGCGGTCTCACAACGAGGGATTGAGCCAGCAGACGAGACGTACGTCGAAGGCAAGGGCACAAGTGAGTCATGAAAGACAAGAGTGATTAAGTTTGAATTCCTATTGCTAAATGCATTATGCAAGCTGCAGGATAGATACTACATTTTGATGCCATCTCAGGCTATATCGACAGAATTCTCTCTCAGTTTGTGGCGTACTGCAAGCTACGCTTTATTCCATATCGTAACAAGGTGATCGATGGCCAGCGCAAAGGTATGTCTACAGTGGGTTCAACCCAACTTTTCACTTCAGTCGACTAAGCATCAAATTAGCTACTGCTCCTTAGGTCTAGCTGTACCTGGGGTGGAAGGTATTCATATGCGAATCGGTGGTCCCCTAAACGAACTACACCATTCAAGTCGGGTCGAGCTAGTCAGAACACCATCTGATAGACGACTGAAAACAGCTTTGCAAATTCCCTTCAAATGTGATGTTAGACAATCAGTTTTTTCACTTGCATCTTCATTCTGCAATACGCCCACGTCGGAACAGTAGACACACTTGCATTTTGCTGAAAACGGATTAGATTACAGTCAGTTGGTCCCGTGGAATTATGGGTAGTGACTGCTATTGGACCACCATTAGCCAGAAAATGGAGTAGGCTTGGTAGATGGTCAGTGAGAAAATGCGTTAATCTAAGGTGTAAGAAGTGGATCAACGGACCAGTTTGGTAGTTTGCCACTGAGGCAACTTCTACATAGACGGCTTTTGCTGCTATATGGAGTGCCGCGGGGCTCCGGATAAGAAGTCAAGTTCCGCGTGTTGTCGTAATGCCGGTCTAACTAGTCCTCGTCTCTGACGCGAAACAGAATCTGTTTTCTTAGGCGTAGGCACTTGTGTGATCAAGCTGGAGCTCGGGTACCGAAGGCTAGCGAATCGAAGAACAGACAGTTTTGTCAATATATCTAGGGCTTCTTTCTCAGAAATAACGTCAAAGATGCTGAGGGCTACAGCTGTTCCTGTAAAAACTTATGGATCTATATTCGTTCAAGCGGCCGGTTTGACTTTGGGTTTCTTAAAACGTCGTTTGCATTGGGTTATGATCGAGGTACCCCTCCTGGGTTGGCAGTGATGATTGCTAATTGTTTAAGCATAACATGTTGCTGTGAAATTAGTGGCTACTGTGCATGTGTTAGTTTGCAAGATGATGCTCCATTTGGCTTTGCGAACAAGTTCTGCCTTTCTGGCATATAGCGTCAATCGCAGTAAATGTGTCCTCAATATTTGGTGCTTGGTATTGTGTTACTTCTAAGTAGGCTTCCTCTCCGATGAACACATAGTTTCCCAACAGAATAGTTATTGTGGCACATTCCGGAAAACAATTCCCTTCGAGTTATTCATGCCATTAGATAAAAACCCCGTGACTTAATATGAGTGTAAGCCGCTTATGAACACCAAATGGCTGATATAGTTCGTTAGCAAATAGCTTATGGCCACAGTAGAGTACACGTCGATAAGTACAAACGGTTTAGTTGGACATTTACACTACATTCCGAACACTGTTTCAAAAGTCGCATGTTTGACACCGGGCAAAGGGACTTAGTTGATGTCACCTGCAATACCAAAGGGTGCGCATCAATCCTTCTTTGAGTAGATACACATACCTCAGGCAGCAGATGACCGAACCGGTCAGAGACACAGAGAGCCAGAGGTGGGCAATGCATCGCATTCGCATGCTGTGTGATCATCTCCCCCATTAGCTACTCAAATCAGACTGTACATGTAGAGGGCAACACCTAAGTGTATACTGTTACACTGCACCGGTAATTTAGTTATCCTTCTACCTGGCAGTTGCTTCACTACTGCTATACCTGGTTGCGTCAAATATGGATGGCCACGATTTAAGGCGGTCACGTCTAAATGCTGAAGAAGACATCAAAAGTTCGTATTCGGGAACTTTTTGTTATTCCTGCGAAAGTGGTTGTTAGGCTGACCTCCAAACCAAACCCATACACGTTTGTCGTACCATTGATCATGAAGTCTACTGTGCCTCTATCCAGTTTGTGACAGCTCACAATTCAGTTTGGATAAACGCATGTGCATATGTTGTATTCGAACTGCCAGTGGATATGGATGACGCCAATATATATATATATATATATATATATATATATATATATATATATATATATATGCATACCGAATGAATTCGACAAGGATACTCATACCGCATTTGTACGGCTAACTTAGCGCAGGGAAACGGCGCTCAAGCAAACCGGAAAGAACAGTACCAGAACATGAAGGTGAGCTTATGACAAACACATGCTGATTTCAGGTGTTGTGAATCCAAGGCAAATCTGTTCGATGCGAACTGCGTGGACTGATAAAAAGGCGGTTGTTCAAGTTCAGGAAAAGGTACTATTGCATGTCGAATAGAGGCATGATGCATACGCTGCCATTCGATTTACTAATCAAGGCCAATAAGGCGGCGTATGTGGTACGTTTGCCTGCGTGTTGTGTAATCTTGCATTTCAGAAGTAGATGTCGTTTTAGCTTCCCGGTGTAGATGCCCTTGATGTGAATGTTGACAAGGTGCCTACCTGTATATTACCAACTACCTCGTCCATACTGGCTCCAGGAGACAGTTGGTCGTCGCTGGAGGGGACGGAGTGCACTGTTCTCATGACGGTGCTAGGCTTAAAGTGGTTCCATTCTGCGTGGAACGGGCTACGGTCCAGTCATCGCCATGTGTATGTCTGGTGTGCATGATTTCCCAATTAGGCCGGAATGCTTCCGTTCTGCTTATTGAAGGATTGTGGGCCGGCTCCGTTGATGAAACATGGCTCCTATTCACATGCCTCCCGGTCTTATTCCTTCTGGTTTACACCGGATATGGGGTGTATGGGTGGAACTGTGGGTGGTGCAGCGCAAGCCACCCATGGTCCCCTTTGCAGGCGCAGGCGTCCTGTGGCTGTCCCCATGGAAGCCACAGTGACAGGCAAATCCGGCTACGGATGCCGCCATACCAAGCCGCTTAATCACGGGAGAAACCGGTTAAAAGGAGAGCGAGCGATTAGCTAGAACAGAGCTCCAGTATCCTTGACACGAACACAAGAGATGACTTTTCGGAGGCGCGTTATCACTGGTAAGTACAATTAGTTTAAGCTTCCGTTGTTTACTGCCATAATAGGTAATGTTACACATCCAACAATGGGTTTCATCACCACCGCTATGCGCGCCGATGTCGTAGTAGTTTATTAATCTCCAGGAATCCACAGAGGGCTAAGGTAGTTTGGTGTGGAAGGATGCCGACCCTTGTGAGGGGCTAATGACAAATCGTTGACAGCTTAATCTGACCAATGTAAGTCCTATTCCTCCTCCCGATTTGCTACTGAAGCGTGTAAACGATCGAGCAAGTGAAGCTACTGTGTACACGCCATTAAGTCTGCTGATACCGGTATGCTCATGCCTTGCGTTCGCAAGGCTTCTGTAACTTAGAATGGAAGTCCAGATGGAAGCGATTTCCCAGTGCTGAGCCAGCGCTCTAGCACTTTCATATAATTTTATCTCTGACTTAACCAGAACTTCTAAGATTTTCTAACTGTTTCCTCTCTAATGTGGCAAGAGAGGTAGCTTTTCGACCAATCGCGTGAGGACATTTTCCCAAAAATTATTTCACGACGAATCGCAACTGTTCCAATTCGTGAATTTTGTTCCTTTAACTAGCATGTGAAGGAAGCTCTGGCAAGCCATGAATAAAGATTGGGTCTAAGCCAGCTTGCTTGTTGTGCCCTTCCGTGCTGTTTCTTTTCCACTGTTGCGTGCTCCAACGGATGTAAGGATAGATGCGTATTCCACAGGGTCTGTGTTGTAGCACCCTTAACGAGAGTAAAAGTTTTGCTACATTACTGGCGGATTCTGATGTTTCACTAATATGTGTGCACTCGTTGTATGGTGAATATTTCGTGTGAGTAGTAACACCTACTGGTGTTTTACAGGGCACCATCCTATCACCCATTTTATTCTGTTTTTATGTCAAAAGTCTAACCATAAACTGAACATTTATTAGGATGTAGATATGCTGCTGATGTTGTTTTGGGGGCAAATGTCCCTCCATTGCGAGTTCTATGTTCCAATGCGGTTTAAACGAAATTCTGTGTGATTCCTGAACCAGGTCCCTTAACCCAAATGCTTTGCTATGTACCGATATAACCTTACAATTCTCCGCTCTGAAAAAGTGTAAAGAATATTCGATTCCTCTGTTAATTTTGGAGGACAAAATCATCCACCGTCAAATATCTCAGTGTCTATTTTTCCCAAAATCCCTCCATGCTCCACGCATAGTTTGGAGACTTTTCGCAATGTTAGAGGATTATCTTTTTATGTTTTCCGACTTAAGTAGCTCTCCGTACCGCAAAGCTTAATTTTTTGAACAGTACTTGCATGTATACTATCACACTGATTTTACTGTTTCCCAGTGATCTTCCCTAGACTGCTGGAAAAGAACAATGTTTTGATTGCGCGATCAATTAAACATATTTCTAGCTGTTGTGGCTTGTCTAGAGATTTCATAGTTGATTTTATTGCTCGTAAGCATTTTGAAGCTTGCATGAATTTTTCTTCTAAGATCATATCTGACCACTCACATGCGCCACATAATGCTCGCTTACAAACTTTATCTGCCCCTCACACGCGTATAAAGTTTTAGATTTTGTTTTCTCGCACTTCTTCGTATCGTAACACAATCTTGCCTTATTTGGCATGTTTTCTTCTCCACCCGCTTTAAGCCTGCGGGTAGTTGTCTAACATTCGCATGCCTTTCACTAGTTAAATCTTAAATCTGTGATTATGTATTTTTACTGGTCCCATACCTTCCGTTTATCCGCAGTAATAGTGTAAATGCTAATAATACACTTACTTAGGTCTACAAAGCATATTTCGACTTTACTTGACTTGATTCTGGTCCTCCGTGACTGACGTATCGCCTCGCCTCAAACGCGCATCTCGTCTGCTGGCTCAATCCCTCATTGTGAGACCGCTTCTACCCCATGTACAACGGGTATCATCACACTTCCTGCTCACTTCAGTTCAGGACATGTTCACCGCCACGTCCATGTCGGTCTTAAATCTGGAATTGGGCTAAAATCGCCTTGCCACTGTTCTCCAATATTTGTGGGTTGGGCCAGTTCGTGAACCACGACCTGCTTTCACACATCAATTGTTCGAAGCTACCACACGTGGATACATTGCGCGCCTAGACAAGCAGATGACCGAGGTCCGTGAAGCGAGATCTCAACTACCACCCACTTGTGTTTGACCATACGTGTGTCTGCTCTCATGCGAGGCCAACTTTTGCTACCATCACCTAATGCGCGATTTCTCTGTGTTGCAGATGTGTCTAGGTTAAACATGGTTGGCGGCATCCGGTTTCGGATTTGCGTGTCACTGTGACCAGTCACAGGACCCCTTCGCCTGCAGAGCGACCATGGGTGGCTTGAGTTGCGCCATCCACAGTTCCACTTAAGCACCACCTGTATACTGTAAACTCGAAGGAATAAGACCGGGAGGCAGGTGAATGGGAGCCACGTTGCGTTAACGAAATCATCCCACACTCCTCCGCAGGCAAACACACTCACGCTGTATTTGGGAAACAATCGCACATAAAGCGGCAGCTGGACCGTAGTCGACTCCACACTGAGTGCATGGAACCACTCTTTGAGCCTCGCACGGTCTCAAGAACCGTGCAGCCGTCCCCTCCAGCAACGACAAACTGTCTCGTAGAGCAAGTATAGACGAGGTAGTGGGTAATAGACAGGTAGACACCTTGTCAATATACATATTAAGCGCAGCCTCACCGGGGATATCAAGCAACAGCCAATCACTTGAAATAACATTACCAATAAAATATTTCTGTTAAAGCATACGGCTATGCAGGCATAAATATTCGCTAAATTAACTTATGAAGTGAGTTGGTTAGCAATGAATCCGCGACAATTAAAAGTGTCCAGAATTTACTCAAAAATGCTACAAACGCAATAAAGTTAACAAAGATAAGCACAATTAGCGTAAACAACGTGTGCAATTCCATAGAAGATTATTGGAGTAGGCAGAACAAACCAATTACAATGGTATGGCACGACAGTCACACAGTCGTAAAAGAAGCGTCCTCCTGCGTTATTCGCCTTTAAACCTTTGGATTTATTCTCATAGAGACCTACTTATTATCATTCGATTTGGCTCCGCGAGCTCCTCCTACCACTGTTCATCATTTGGATCTGTCATTCGCGGATCACCAGCAAACTGTGCTTTTGCAATTTCGAAGTCAACCGTACTTGAATCTTTTCGGAGAATTTCTTTTTCTTCTCGTCGCCCAAGAACTCTTGTGGTCTTATTTTAAACATTTTTAAAGTCACCTGAACACCTTACTAACATTCCTTCTAGTCGCTGTACAAAGCGTTATTTGACCATTTGGTCCACCGTTGGAACAGCCATTGAGGTGGGTAGACAGTATTTTCCAAGTCAGCTTGATTTGCCTCAATCCTACGCTGCATCGTTGCCTATCGAATTACCCGCTGAATGGATAGCACGCACCTCGCCCTTCTACACTAAGTGACGTGTGACCCATCTGGATGCGACACGCCTTACCGCCCTGACCTCAAACCAGTGCCGATTGCCGTGCAAAGAAAAGTGAAGCAAAGTCAAACCCGGTGCGTCAGTATCTCTGTCCTCTTGCAACGCCTGTTGTAGTGTACATCAAGTTGATCCATTCCATCTTGATATTGTGGAATCTTTACAGCATATCATCCTCAGCTGCGGTCATTCCTAGTCCGCTGCCCCATAACAGTAGAATTATTGCAATGGTTCAACTTCGACTATGTTACGCAGACATTTGCAGTAAAGTCCTTAAGATCGGAATAACCTGTTCTAGCTGCATTAGATCATACTGTCCGTAATGTGTAGGCAAATCCGTCCGAGAAGTGAGACAGACGAACAAAGTTGCTGGCACAATTTGGTTTTGTCCAACATGTCAAGTCCTTCCATTTGTCAACTGTTTATCTTTGCACAGGAAAAAGTGCGCTAGGATGACTGAGCTAATCGCGCATTTTGTAAATACTAAGATCGATCCCACGGAGGCAAATATGGCCACGATAATACCTCACCCAGCCAAAGCAAGCTCCGAAGCTAAGTCAAAGACGAGAGCTAGACGCTATAACCACACTGCAGCGTCTGTATCTCTACATCCACTGGGTCACCTCACTCCCTTAAGCGGACAATCCTCAAACATGCCTGCTTACACTTCTCCAACCATAGATGCTTCACCTACAGATTAAGCTATGACACCGACAACTCAGAGCCAAAAGCAATCCGGTGCATATAACAAGCAGGTAACGTACGCATCGATTGGCTCGACAAACACCCTGGGAGCGACACACGTAGGTCCATCTTCTATACCGAGCACACGTGAAGCAACGCAGCTTTCACCGTCAACTCCAGTGGTGCCTTCTAAACAGCCCAAATTGCCGGCAAAAACTATAAAACCGACACTCGCTAGACAAAACCACGCTGCGTTAACTCTCGTGTGCACCTATGTTCCCGAGTCCAAACATGGCGCAATAAAAGGCAAGTTGCAAGACAATCGCAACCAGTTGGGTTCCATCTGCTAGGCGATTGGTATTCGGGTTGAGCCTTCTGTGTTGCAACGCGTAGCGCGTCACCCGACCTCAGTGCACTCTGGTAAACCTCGAATTCTTCGAGTAACACTAAACTCAGCAGATGAGACAGAGGCTGTCCTGCTCTCAGAAGTTCGTCTTTGCAACGCATTGAGCAGAGTGCGCATATTACCCGATCTACCTTGGGAAGCACGCCCAAAAGTAGCAATTGACCAACGCAGCACTCTTAATAGCGATAGCAATGTAACAATGTTTGTTCATAGTGTTCCCGTGCTTTTGCATTCTTCTGAACAGGATGCGAAACACATGACCGAGAGCAATGGTGTTACATACGCGAAGCCCTCTCTGTTGGCAATGTTATTGCCAAATTCTTGACAAGAGTTCCGTCATCAGCTAACTATAAGGGCTACGGTCCAAGACTAATGAAACTAATAGTACACTCCGAAGGAATGACGCAAGTTCTGTTGGAAAACTGGTTAAAGTTTCTAGTCAGGTTGCCAACAAAGATCCGTCTAAAGGCAGCAGGCGAACCGCCAAGAGTCGTAAGCAATTCGATGGGAGTTGCAAACGATACAAATTCTTTATGTGCAAGTCCTGCGTAGAGACCGACAGAATAGCGCCCACGGTACACAAAAGGACAGAACAATGCACGAATGAAAGGTCTGTCCAGGAAAGCTCAATAATGTCATGCAAATTGACTGAAATTCAGAAACCAAAAAACGATTGATGGCCGGCCACCAAACCGCCGGCTTAAAAATGGACACAAACTTGACATGCATCAATGCACTTCTAACCAAAAACCCTATCTCGCATGTACACAAAAGCCAAAGGCCTTATAAGCAAATTTGCCGAACTTAAAGAAATATATGCCTAACAACTGCGGGACCTCGTCATGATTACAGAGACCTGGTTAAACCTTGCGATAACCGACTCTGAACCTTAGCAATCCCCGGACATAACATAAAAGCAGAAGTTGTGTAGTTAAGTAAACCTATTTCTTTGGCTCTGGACAATGACCGTGACCAAGTGGGATCATCTTTATTGCACCGGCTGACACAAGTGTGCCTCCGTTCTGGGCCTTTAAGATCTATCGCAAAATTTACAACCTGAAACGATGAGTCTGTATGGAATCCGTGTACTAGTCAATAATAAAGAAAAATGTCGATTATTTCGTATTTAAACGCATCCCGTGGATATCGGTGTATAAAGTAAAGCAAAGAATCCATACACACAACAGCATATCCCATGTAAACAAGCCGGGCCAAACACAGCTGTGCAAATGGGAATTCTAAAGCTGGTATACCGACAAGGGCATAATTCTGCCGACAAATCATTTGTGAGCGAAATTGCTACTGCAGTCATCCAAGAGGATTCATTGCTGTTTGCTGTTTAATATATAGTAAGGCATACTCCGAAGTAACTAGTAAGCATTTCTCTCGCGAAAATCCTTGAAAACAAAATATCCCACCGTTTCCTAATGGCTGACTTTCAATAATATTGCATGAGTGCATTAATAATAGGCAACTCGTGTATTCGTAATAATTGGCGTCAGTTGTTTAAATGAATTCAATTTGTCTGTCTATATGAAAGTTCGCTATTCTGAAGTTGTTCTTAGCAAAGTCAGCTCAAATAGCACAAGAATATACTATTAGGTTTGTAATAGTTATTGGGGGTTTCTATCTTAAAATTCTAATGCACATATCTTTGCTCAAACCTGACATTTTTTGTAAAGAAAAGCCAGTTGAATGAACACACTTTTGCCAATGGGAACCAAGTTTATTTATCCCGGATGAACAACATTCCCGAGTTCTGATGGCGGTGAAATTGTGGAAGGCGATTTCTGCATCTTCTTGAGTTATGCAACTTTTCTCTCGGAAGAAGTTATTCACGTGCTTGAAAAAGTGGTACTCGGTAGGTCTTGAATCAGGAGAGTGTGGTTTTTGGGGCAATGTTTCGTAGCCCAGCTCATGCAGCTTCCGCAGGGTTGTTCTTGCAACGTGCCGCCGAAGATTATCATGGAAAAGACTTGGCACCTTTCTCTTGACCAATGCCGGGCACCCGGGTTGAAGTTTTCGATGCATTTCAGCAATTTGTTGACAATATTTTTTGCTCTAGTAGTTTCACCTGGATTCAGAAGGCTGTGATGGATTAGAACAGCCGTAGACCACCAAGCATCATATAATGTATGGGCACAAGTTCATTCTTGGAAGTGTTATTGAGCTTGATGTTGGTCCAACCATTAAGGGATTCGTCGTTGTTTTCATAAAGGATCAACTTTGCATAACAAGGCACAATTCGGTCGAGAAACGGGTCGTTTTTGCTGCGTGGAAGAAGGGCTAAAGAGACCATAAAACGACGAGTTCTTTGATTTTCATTTACTTCATGTAGCAGCCACTTAGCAGGCTTTTTCGACACGCCACTCTCCCGTAAATGTTTTAAAAGCGGTCCCATGAGATAATGCGAAGTCAGCAGTAACCTCTAGAATAAGTTTACGCGGATGCGCCTTAACTAAGGATATTAATTAAGCGTTGTTCACTGCCAGTTGCCATCAGCAACGCACTTCACCTTCAAGTCTCTCATAATCTTCACTAAATTTTTGAAACCACCATTGTGCAATACGATTACTAGTAGTCTCCGCACCAAACGCACGGTTGATACTAAGGGCTGTTTACTCTGCATAGCGATCAAGTATATATTTGTACGAACACTTGTGAATTATTTTCCCCATTTTGCATTAAATGTTGTGTACAGAAATAAAACGTGTTTCTGTGCTAAACTATCAATAAAGCTAGATAGAGTGCAAAACAGGCGACAAGGTCAAAGCAAGTTATTAATAATTATGCAAAAACACTGTTGTAAAAATAACAAGGTTAGTAACGGCAATAACTTTATTACTAACCTAAACGCAGAGCCATGATCGTGTATACTTCGAACAATGCGGTGTCACTGTGTAGGTAAACCAAATTGCGACTATTCCACTCCCTTATCCATTTCATGCATCCACGTCACTGCGTCAGCATTTAGACAGGTTCTGGGTTCTACGATACAACAAAAATAGAATGATATCAGGAGCAGATAAAGGCAAATAAGGGTTTTGTTTTAGTGGGAAAGTCGAATACTTACGCAAGATAAGCGCAGTGCTTGGCGATTTCTTCAAGTTCAGGAACGGTAAAAAGAAAGCTGGCAAAGTGCCAACTTCTGAAAAATTGATAGCTAAGTCCATAAGATATATAAAGCAGGTTTCATCGATTTAATTAGTTGCGAAAACATTCGTTCGGTCGTTACTATGCTTCCGAGGCTTTGGGGCTACAAAAAGCACTCATAAATCTAGCAGCTTTAACGACCCATTCTAGTTACGAGCAACTCTCCGTGCCCCGCTGAAGCAAAGTGGTGTACCGAAATATTGGAACTGACAAGACGTGAGTTTACCGCTCACAGCCTAAGCGATACGTTTGAGGTTACCGTCGCCGTTAAGATCTAAATGTAAAACGCAAACAGCTCTTCGCACTTGTTATCACGTCGCGGTTGAGCAGACAATTGATTATGTAAGTAAACCATGAATAGAAAAACCAAACGAGTTGGCTTACCAGTGAGAGACAGTGTGTTGGGCGGAGCCTGGGGTACTAGTCGGTAAGCGGCGACACGTGAGACCTGTCAAATACGAGACAGCATAGAAGTCGGAGGCGAATGAACCCAACGTATAATGTGCAAGCTACAAAAATAGGAAGCGAATCAGCCAGAGCGAGAAACGGTGCAGCAAGGTACTCACCAAAACGCTTTGTGAAAACGGATGTTTTGTCAGTAAAACAAGTGGACGTTTTGCAGTTTAAAAAAGCCATAAGTGCTTATGTTGCAAACTACTTCAAAAGCATGTTTTCGGGTAAACTACAGGGCATCCCACTAGAAGGCTGAAGGATGGAAGCCTTCGATGGAGCTGTTAGTGGGGGAAAACGGAATGTGAGGATGGGTGCGAATAGTTGCATGGACTTGAGGAAGGGCTTCCAAGGTAGGGTGTGTAGCAGAGTTTGCTGGGTTCAAGCTTTTGTCATTTATTAATTATGATGATAGTGTAGACCAGAGTACATCATGGGTGGGCCGTTGGGACTGGTTGCTCGGACTGAAAAAAACTGACTAGTCCAGGAAAAAGGTCGACAAGACCTTCCCTTTGCTTCCGACCCGACGGTGCCCTTGGGAGGTGTCAATATCCCCACTGCACTTCAGTCCACAGTCCTAGTCCCATGAAAAACTCCGGCGTCCTCGTCGGCAAACCCCTAGTCAAGCCTTTTTGCATCAACCCGTTCGTGGCTGTCTGTGGCCGTGGGCGAGTGACTGTTCCTTGGGTGAGAAAGGAGTCCTTGGGTCGGCTGCCGAGTCAAGCGAGGGTTGCATTGAGCCGATTGGCGAGTCACCCGAGGGTTGCCTTGGCAGTTCCGGCTGTTGAGAATCTGGAAGGCAGAACTCAGATGGTTGAGCAAGGGTCGGGGGAAGTGTCTTGAGGCCGGAGAGGGAACATGGCATGCATGAAAAAGCAAATACACTTTTTAGGTTTTCAACAGATTTTGGGTTTCTTTGTTGCTTTTGAAAAACGTTTGTAAACAAGCCGCACGATAACCACTAAAGACGAAAATGGCATGTTGGTGGAAATAGCAAACGTTTATAAAATCTGAAAAGCGGACAGGATGTTTGACCTGTCTACCCGTCGGTCGGTTTTAACGGGGTTGAGGCGGGGTAGCTTGAGAGTCAGGGGGAACGGAGGGTTTCGGAGTATCCAGTGCTCGGGAAATAACCGCAGGTGCGGGTGCTTGTGTGATAGCATCAGAATGGGTTGCAAGTGGCTCGTCAAAGAAAGTCACTTTGAGGCGGTCGATTGACACCGTTGTCCGGTGACCATTCTGATCTAAAGTAACATGTTTCGGAGTCCCTTGCAGAATTTACAAATGGCCAGTGTAGGGAGGCTGGAGAGGGCGCCGCACTGCGTCGGTACGGAGGATGACGTGAGTGCTGGTGGAGAGTCCGCTGTGTATTTGCACATCTCTAGTCTGCTCGCAGGGCGGAGTCGGCCGTAGTGAACGCAAGCGTTGAGCTAGGGAGGACGCAAAGTTAGGCGTAGGCATACCCGGCGATGAGGGAGGTGAAACGAATTCTCCTGGTAACTTGAGGGTTTTGCCGTAAACCAGCTAGACTGGTACATATTGCAAGTCAGCTTTGATGCTGCTGCGAATGCCTAAGAGTACGAGCGAAAGGTTTTCGCTCCAGCTGGTTTCGGGGGAGCTGCAGATCGAGAGTTTAACCTGTCTATGAAAGCGTTCAACTAACCCGTTGGCTGCTGGGTTATACGCTGTGGTATGAATGCGGGGACAGCCTAAACATTTGCAGAACGTATCGAATTGTGGCGATTCGAAAGGCGTTCCTCGGTCAGTTGTAATGGTGTATGGGCATCCGTAGTGCGAGACCCACCGGTTCAAGAAGGCCCGAATAACAGTCTTAGCTGTGCAGTCTGTTACAGGCATGGCTTCTGGCCATCTGGTGAAGCTGTCGACACATGTAAGCATGTATTTGAATCCGCGTGACGGAGCCAAGGGACCTACTAGGTCTAAGTTTACCTGCGAGAACCGAGAGTCGACGGCAGGAAATGAACCAAGGGGACTGCGGATGTGACGATGTATTTTGGAGCGCTGGCATTGAAGGCAGGCGCGAGCCCAGGTACGAACATCTTTGTTTACGCGTGGTCAAACGAAACGTTCGGTGACCAGTTTCAAAGATGCATGGATACCGGCATGTGATAGTGAGTGCAGTGCGGCAAAGATTGTACGTCTGATGGAGACAGGCACGAGGGCTCTAGGACAAATTATGGAAGTGTCGCAGAGAATGATTCCTTCCGTGGTTTGGAGAGGAACAGTTTGCACATACAGTGAAGTGGACTGCAGAGTGCGTTGTATGTCTTCATCTTGAGCCTGAGCGGATGCCATGGCGGCAACGTCGAGGGTAGGCAAAGACTAGAGAGTGAGGTGGACGGGTAAGAGGGCATCGGCGACGGGATTGTCGATACCTAAGACATGACGTATGTCAGCAGTGAACTGCGTGACAAAGTCTAGCGAACTTACGTCCATTCACCCTGAGTAGGTCGGTCAGGGGCTGCATGAGCTGAGCGCAGCGCAGAACGAAGCGTCGATAGTAGTTGAACAAACCACAAAATCGACGGAGGTGCTTGAACGAAGTTGGAACTGGGAAGTCCTTGATTGCCTGGATCTTATCAGGAAGGACTTCGATACCAGACGATGAAACGAGGTGGCCTAGGAATTCTACCGTTGATTTGTTGTTCGCACTTAGTCGGGTTGACTGTGACACCGTGTTGGGTCAAGCGCTGGAACAGAGTTCGAAGATGTTCGAGATGCTCATGTTCGGATGAATTGGCGATTAAAATATCATCGAAGTAGGAATAGGCGAAGTCTAGGCCGCGAGTGACATCGTGGATGAAGCGTTGGAAGGTTTATGCGACGTTGCACGGTGCAAATAGCATTCTTAAGAATTCAAACAAGCCAAAAAGAGCGATGATGACAGTCTTAGGAATGTCATTTTCTTCTGCAGGTATCTGGTGATAGGCGCGAACCAGATCGATCTTGCTGAAGGTCGTCTTACCCGTGAAACATGCGTTAAGGTCCTGTATGTGTGAGATGGGATACCTATCTGGGAAGGTTAGCTGATTAAGTGCGCGGTAAGCACCGCAACGGCGCCAGTCACCAGATTTCTTTGGGACCGTCTGCAGGGGGCAATGACCAGGGGGCTTTCGGAATGACGGATTATTCCAAGTTCAAGCATGTGCTCAAATGTCGCCCTAGCTACCTTGCGTTTCTCGAGCGATAGTCTGCTTGGACGACATGACACATGTGGACCATTCGTCCGCTTGTGGTGCTTGACTTGGACAGCCACAGGAAAAGCTGCGTTCATTGACTGCACGAGCTTCGAATACTGATAAAAAAGGTCGGTGTAGTCTGGCGAGGTCTGAGCAAATACATAGACCGGTGTTATAGATCCGATATCGGCGGTGATGTCACGTACCCTGAGTTTCGTTGCAATGTCGACTATCATCTGACGTTTCGCATAGACCAAAAGATTGAAATGCCCGAGAACATCAATGCCGATAATGGCAAAGGGGACTGCAGCGACGGTGAATACCCAGCGGAACGTGCGCCGAAGACCTAGGTCCAGGGTAAGCGGCCGATCACCGTAGTTGGCTATTGGCGTGTCATTGGCGGCACTGAGGCTTGTCGACAGATAAGCGGTAGGCTCACCTGACATATGAGGAATGACTCGGACTTCCGCCCCAGCACCAACTAACAACTGCGTCTCGGAGTCATAATCCCTAATGTAGATGAGATGACTTTGGGCTTTGCCGACGTGTCGGATCATCTATATCGAAGTAGCTACATGGCTGTACGTACTTACACGCCTTAGTACCGAAACGCGAGTGGTAAAAGCAGTAACCTAGGGCACCAGGTTTTGCGCGATGGTGGAAGATGATCCAGAGCGGTTATGGTGTTTACGATTTAAAGTGAGTTCCTCCATCTGGCGCTGAAGCGACGCTATCTGCAATGATAATGCGTCTATTGTCGACGGCTGGCTAGTCGCAGGTGTCGGTGTCGTTGCGCCAGCACAAAACTGCATAGGTGCTTTGGTTTTAGTCTTTAGCTGGTACCGTTCGATGATGCGGTCTGCCAGATCTGAAATTGCTGTGATTGGCAAGTCACCTGCTATTGCAAGGATAGCCTGAGTGCTTTCAGGAATGCGTTGCATCCACATCTCGCAAAAAATCACTACGTCTGCGGTGGACGTGCCGATGAGCTGTTGCATTTCGCGCAACAAGACTGAGGGCATCCTACTCCCTAGTTACAGAGCACTAAATAGTCGCTGCAGTCGGACCTTGTCAGAAGGCGTGATTCGCTGCATATTAGCATTTTTACGAGTCTCGTATTTCATTACTAGAGGAGGGCAAAAAATAATGGCTCGCAGCTGCGAGGATATACATTGAGGAAGGCGAGATTTTAGCTGATTATACATGGCGAAATAAGAAGCAAGCCTACAAATGTAAAAAAGGATTCTAGGTGTAAATGCCATAACGAAGGATCATTGTACCAAAAAAGTGAAGGATCTAACGCCACATAGTTGAGCAGGACAGGCTCAACGGCGTTAACCGCGTATGAAGATGGCTTATCCTTTAGATAATCTATTGCAAAAGGCAGATAAAATATGTGGTAGGTGCGGAAACAATATGATCAAAAGTAATGAATCGCAAATTCACTGGAACAAGTTCACCAGAAGGAAAATGCGAAATGGCGGAAGGCGTGTTCCTGACAGGGTTAACAACTGTTGGGCTGAGCCTGGGATACCAGTCGGTAAACGATGACACGTAAGACTTGTCAAATACCAGACAGAATAAAACTCGGAAGCAACTGAACCCGAGGTATAATGTGTAAGCTACAAAAATAGGAAGCGAATCAGCCAGAGCGAGAAACGGTGCAGCAAGTTACTCATCAAAGCGCTTTGTGAAAACGGATGTTTTGTCAGTAAAACAAGTGGACGTTTTGCAGGTTAAAAAAGGCGTAACAGCTTATGTTTCAAACCACTTAAACAGCATGTTTTCCGGTACACTACAAGTGGCGCGGCTTTGGCAGTGCCGTCACAGCGTCCGGTATGGTTGTGCTGAATAACTATATGGACAAAGATATGGAAAACAACGAGCTCACCACAGGGTCTTTTGTTCGCAGATGTGTTCATAGCCAAACAGGAGAAGCACGCAACAAACAACTACTGGAATTACTGTCACAGTTGTAGCGCTATGTTGACGGTATCATGTGTTTGCCGAATGATTAAGTGAGCAAGGCTGAATTGCTGCGCAAGTTCAAGCATGCTAAGCAAAGCATTCGCCTCAGCCTGATTCGGATTAACAAACAAATTTCATAGATGCACGATTGTCGCATTCAACGAAAACAAACATTATAAAATCCAAAGAAGTCAACAAAAACTGGTCAGTGCACTAACTGATAGCCTTGCGCCGATGTAACAGAAGCAAAAGTTAATGTTACGCGCATGTTTGGTGTACAAGCATGTTAAACTTCCCGTCATTATTCGTTCTGGAATTTTCTAACCCAACCTACTGGTCGAGGCAGCCCAGCCAAATGCATGCCCCCATTTGTCTGTGTCCCTAGCGTTTTCCGTTTGCACATATTCATAGTCATACACAGTGCTATGTACACGCAAGCAAAACACACTTTGACGGTTTCTGCACTTCCCAATTCCAAACAGCCAGGATTTGATGTTTGAAGATGGCTCGTACAATTGTGAATTTACTCGCGACGCATTGCCGTCGGACTCTTGTTTGGGTGGACTGGTAGATTGGACTATGCGTCTGTGACACAGCTTCGTCAGTTTGTACCGGAGGTTTTGTTAAGCTGGCGCAGAGCTGGGAGTGGCTGCACTGAGGTGCTGACGTACAATCCGGTACGCTGAATGGCTAACTGTCCAATGGCGCAAATTGCTTTGCCGGTAGGGTTGAGATGAGACACAGACATCACATGTGTGCCTACGATCGCAGAACGCACTGAGACGTTCGGCTGGGAGAAGTGAACGTTCGCCAGACACCACAACCGCAATGAACGCGTCATGCTTCGACCGCATGGCGTGACCTATGGAACGCACGCGGTTCAGCTGTGAAAACTGGACGTGAGCCGGCTGTGTGGTCATAGCCGCACTAAGCGTGTCATGCTTCGATCGATCGGTAGTTGGCCTTCATGCAGGTGAAAAACCAGCAAAAGAGTTTCCTGCGAAGTGTGTCGCTGTGATAGCAACTGCAAAAAGCACCCTGGCCGTATGTGATGACCGGTCGATGGGCGCCGTAGTGCTTTCGCCACGAAAGCTGTTATCGCCTTATGACTGGCTTCCAACAAACTCGTAATATTTCATTAGGCTGCTTTCACTGCTAAAGGGAATCATACTGGCACGAGCATATTATAAGGTTACAGTGTTGTTCGCATTACCGTTTCGGTCGCGTATGTGTGTGTGTGTGTGTGATAATTTGCCCCTCATGTGTGCATAACAACGATTTCTTGACTTGGTTTGAAGTGACAATGCTCTTAGATTTCAGTCTGGCATTGGACAGTTATCAATTCAGCGTCCGGTTGTACATCAGCACCTCAGTGCAGCCGCTCTTAGCCCCGGGCCATATTAACAAAGTAGCCGGTACTTGCAACTGGTTCGTGTCAGTAGGCTGATCCTTTTTAGTTCTGTTGATTTTGACTATTGCAATTTGAGAAAGGATTGTTGTACGCCTTCGTTATGGACACAGTTGAGATTAGCATGTCCCTTGTTACTCCAATCCGTTATAAAAACAGCACCGCAGCTAATATCTGCTTTGTTTTCTCAATTGACCCGGGGATTTTCCGAGTCACTTCAAGTCAAGCTCGTGCTGTCCTTAACACATACGCTGATACTTAATCTGAAGGTCAGTTTAAACATCCACAGAAAGTGAAACTTGACGGATAGTCGTAAAAATAACTAAACTATTAGTTACTAATAGCTACCCTGAGTAATTCTTTTTGATACACATGGGGACCTGCCCCGGAACCGTTCAAATGCATACGGTGGAAAAGCAAACTGGGTATCTCCAGGTGTCCTTCACAGGCAATAAACTGATGACACATACTAGCAGTTTTTGAAGTTGTGAAATTATGAACGTCTATATTCACGCTTAGATACCGATATTTCTTGATTCCGCACACGTGCTACCTCTACAGCTAAAGGACCAATTGTTTGTGGTTTCCACCTCTTTTGTATGCACCAGTGCAGTGATGGGGGATAACAACACCGAATCACTCCAATTTGGCTACGGTTCCAGTGATCAGAATGACAGAGTCTGAGTACAAAACTAACAAAGACCGCAAATGAGCACGTGTGTGCAAATGCAGGACACACTGCGGGTCCTCTAAAACCCAATATTTACCAATTTACTTGTTTCATTGGGACACGCTATATATCATGCTTGGCCAAAAGACAAGATCATTAGACATGGTCTGGGGTCAGCTTGCTTTTAGCGATTGCTAAGGAACTAAATCCGTATATGAACATCATTAACTTGTTCAATATTTTATTTAATTTACTAGCCCATCTACCTATATGCCTCTTAGTTGGAGTGCAGTAGTTACCGTATCAGCTAACGCACTATATGCCAACTTTTTAATTGAACATTGTCAATTTATAGACAGACCTGCTTACCAGGCGTATGTTGCATCCACAAAAACGTATGCTTAGTTGGAAAGCCTACACTGTTACGCGGCGACTGAAGATACCTTTGAGATCCGCATAAATGTTAGCCCGAGAAACCAACCAAAGAATCCACCCTGGACATCCAACTAGCTTAGCACTTGTTTTTTGGTAGAATACAACATGCTGCGTGCTGCAAGAGGTCGAAAGATACGCAATTCCATCCACAAAACCATCGACTATCTGTGGATTTAGCGGGTAGATCTAACAGCCCAAAGTACGTCTTTAGTACGTAACTTTGCATCGCACGGAGCATGTCTTTCTGGATAAGTATCTTACGCATGAGCCGATATAGATTCTCCAGGTCTACTGAACATCCTGATGAAACACATGGTGCCTGCACTTAGAGTCGAGTAATACTGATTGTATCCATGCTTTCATTAGCAACTCTAGGCGATAAAGTATCAGATAAAATTATGACATTTCTGCCCATCACTGCCAACTAGTAATTACATATGACCAATATCCTGCACACTCGTGACTGCATAACCTTCAAGACATGTAGGTAATAAGTTTGAACAGCCCAGTTTCATCCCTTACATTCAATGTTTGAGTTTATAAGTTCGCGAACCAAGCTGAAATTAGCCGCGACGTTAACGACTTCTTTATGTAACACGCTTTTAATTAGATGTATTTTGATTCGTGACTCTTAAATATAAGCTACATTTTACCACATGTTTCTTATGTGACATCATATATTACCAAAGTTACCCACAATCTTTGTGACATAAAGTTTACATGAAACTTTGATGAGTCCTAGATTCACCAGAAAACTTTAGGTATTAGGCTTGCTTGTGTTCCAATAGGATGTTAACAATCTTTCAAATGCAAAGCGTTTTCGATCTTCCGGTACTGTTTACTGCACCGACGGTTACGGTTAGTAAGAAGAGGAAGGTGGACATCTGGTTTTGCGTGTTCAACGAAGTAAAGCAGTAAAACATTCTATTCTGTAAACTATGGGGCGGAAAACCAGTAGTGCAACATGCGGTAAAATTCCCGCTGTTTTCAAAGTAAAATGTCCGACATAATTATGAAACAAGACGCCTGTTAGTATTTCGAAATCTTTTGATTTAGGAATGACTGGAGTAATATGAGTGCATGAAATGTGGTTTAGCAAATCCGAAGAATTCCCTTCTCTAGCAAGTTCTTTGAAAATGAAGCTGTCACTTGTATCAGTTACAAACAGAGCATCAGAAAGCAGAAAACCCCTTCCTAATAGCCAGTTAACCATAAAGTGCATACTAAAAGTTATGAATGATTTGTCTAATGCGAATACAGATTTGTTTGTAACTGTGAGACTTTCGGCAAGTTTAATAGTGCGGAGAACAAAAGAACTTGGATGGAACGTAGTGCTGCGGATAACCGAGAAACGTGAAATCGTTTAAGGTATTCTGCTGCGTTGGTTACATTTACTGATCTCTCGACTATATCACAACTTCTCGTACTCATACGCGACGTCAATTCTGCGTTTCGGGTAACGAAAGAGTTGGCATCAGTCGGCAGCATGCATGGAACGACAACTAAAAACGACATTTTCCTGGAAGTATACAAAAATTTCCAAGACTATAACCTTCCGTGAATTCGACTTCGAAATTTTAACAACGATTGAGGGAGAAAGATTGCTAGAGTGAAGAAGGTACTGGTAGGGCTCTGTCGGAATATCTGCATATTTCGGTCGTTACTCTCATACGCTGTATCCTACATCAGCGCGCGCTTTGGGGGATAATGTGGATATTTCTTGAGTACTGAAACCTCTGGTTTCAATTGTTAACTTCATTTGTGACATACGCTCAATCATTTTCAGCTCCAATCTTTTCAGAAGGTATTAATTCCGAATTATGTGAGTATCATTAGGACACACTAGTGAAGTGGCTCAGTTACGATAAATTGGTGTTTGGATTTACAAGCTCAGAAACAAAAACGTTAGAGTTGACGCACAATCGTCACATACTACCTGGCATCTCTGGCTGACACCACGTCCCAGGTGACTGAAATTAACTCAACACTGAAAGAAAAAGCACTTCATTTGTGAATCCTACAACAGCAACAACGGATTTAGAAAAAGTCGTCTATTTTTACAGCACAATTAGAAGGAGCAACCTTTGTTCGTTTGTGCTGTTTCAAAGAGTTTAGCTTAACGATCATCAAAGATGTCCTGCTTAATTTTCCGCAAACAGTTGTACATGAGTTGATGACAAATTATGCATCGATTCTCATCATTTAACAAAAATCAGAATAGAACTCTTCTGCTCCAACACCAGTTTGATTGCACACTTGGTGGTGTCTCTCACTAATTAGAGTTGGGGCTAACTGACTTCCAGACATATCAATTGTTGAAACAGGATCCAGGGAAGGAAATATGATCTGAATTTACCTTTGCTTATTTGAAGTTGACTTTCCGGAGCTGAAGAATTTTTGTGCTGGTATGATATCAGTGCTTGGAACAAGTAATATCTGTGATTAAACACTCGCAAAGGGAAGTGTGTGAAGTCATTCATCAAACGAAACTAACTGGTGAATATTTGGAAGACATTCTGTTGAGTAGACGCAGCTATTCGAAACAAAACATTGATGAGCATTTGAAAGTTAACGTTCAGTTTTATAAGTCTCATTGACCTATTTTATGCTTAGTTTAGACTATCCGGAGATATGTGAAAAACATCCGGGGTAACGGTCATTTTGTTAACATCGCCTTCGCTGATAATTCCTTCACCCGATAGGTTCTGCTTCTGAACGATAGAATCAGAAGTGGTGATGGTGTGATTCTTTATAATAATAAAAACCTCTGATGTGAAGTTATCAATCACCTGAAAATCCACGCTCCTGATTCGCATTGGTGCCGTCTAGGGCTGCGAAACAACGACGCATGTCTACTAGCCGTGATTTACAGCCCACCAAATTCAACGTCGGAAACAGACTCCAAACCGCACCACGTCTTTCACTTTGCTTTGAACAAGTCCTACACTCACATTCTTATGCTGGAGAATTTAACGTATACGATACAGAAACGCCAGCAACCGACGGTACGCAGTTTAAAGCCTGCTTGCAAGAGCTAATTGCTAGCCACCCTCTGTACAACCACGTAACCTCTCCCACCAAGTTTCGAACTGCTAGCAAGCCATAGATACTGGATCTTGTGCTCACTAACGAAGAACTCATAGTTGACGGGATAGTTACAAGCACACCACTGAGTCATAGTGACCATGTCACTCTACTAGTTGACTATATGTGATATACGGAGTATCCTGAAAAGAAGGCTGATAAAGTGCATACTGTCACGCACCATAATGTGTTATCTACGCTTGGTAAAGATACACCTTAAACTTTCTAAACCGAATGCTCCCAAGACGTTGCCTGGAAAACCTTTACAAGGACGTTTAGCACACTGGTAGCACACGCATGGGAGAAGAAGTCCTTCCAACGACAAAACAAGCATAAGTCATTTCTGAGGAGCAGAACACGTAAACGTAAGTTCCGGATAGATTTGAAATGGCGAGCCCACAAATACTGTTCAAATGTCAAAACCTGGACTGCATAGGTGGTACATCGTAACTGCTGTGGAAAACTGATCCACGAAGACAAGGGCACGTATCAGTAGGAGTTAATGAAGTGATTCTGCACGGACGGCAAATTTCTGTATAGGCACGTTGACGGCCTTCGAAAGGTGAAGCGGGAAATTCCAGCACTAGTCACGACTGATGTATGCACGCGATCAGCAATGGAATGAGCCGATCTCCTACGGCTTCATTACTCCCAAACTTTCCAGCATGTAAAGAGCCCAAATATCCTCCTCGTTTCTATTACTCCACTGTCGGGTTTAGACCACATCACCACTGCGGAAGCTGTGTTGAAGAAGTTGTTATCGTTGCGCATTCACAGTTCTCCTGGGGTCGACAACATTCGACCAATGCCTCTACATGCGGCAGCTATTGATGTAGCAGAAATACTGGCTGTTTCCTCTCAGCCATGTTTAGAAGAGAACCATATTCTACCAGTATGGAAGCGAGGAGTTATCACTCTTATCCATAAAGGAGGTAGCCGCACAGACCCTACCAACTACCGTCCAATAACACTGCTTCCTCTACTATCCATATGTATGGGATCAATCATCTCGGATGCGCTGACGCAGTATCCAGAAAGCCACAGCTTAATAGCCCAAGGGCAAAGTGGCTTTCGTCAAAGGCGCTCAGGTACTACTAACCAATTAATTGCACGTAATAGCTGGACTAAAGTTGCTGATGATGAACTATTAGTCGATGTTATCTACCTGGTCTAATTAAAAACCTTTGATCTTTTCGACCATCGAATTCTTCTTTGGAAGCTTCGGAACTACGGCACTGGCGACCCATTGCTAAGTCGGATTAGCAATTTTCTACACGAAAGACGGCTAGTAGTGAGAATCCGATAATCAGTGTCTGATGCAATTGATGTGGTGTGTGGTGTACCAAAGACTCGGTGCTTGGACTTCGTCGATTCTTAGTGTTCATTAACGATTTCGCAAGATCAATTGATTCCGATTTCCTATTTTTCGCCGAGGATATCAGGATATGGCAAATGATAAGAGGACCGGATTACCACGGACTGCTCCAGTGCACTCTTAACACGGTGTCGAACTTGTCAGTTCAAAAGGCCCTAGCATTCAAGGTCGACAAACGTCGCGTTGAGTAATTACGCCAGAGACATAGCTACACCTATTTGCTTGGGACAAACGGATTGTATACCAACTCTCAAGAATGTGACTTTGGGGTGCTGGTACAGAGCGACATCAACCATTCAAAACAGGCCGAGGTAGCTGCGAAACTATGCACCAAGCACGTCGGCACACTGCGAAAGGCATTCGGGAGATTTGACCCATCAATCTTTCCAATGATGCACAATTCCTACGTGCGTCCGCAACGTGAATACGCTATCCAAGCTTGGCAACATTGATTAAAGCGCGACCTAGCGGAGTTAGAGTCACCACAAGTAAGAGCAACAAAGTATGTGAGGGGCCTGCGCTATCACACTTACCACCGAAGGCTGAAGTTGCAGAGAAGTTGCGGCGGACGCTATCGATGGCTGCGCGGCAATCTCACATTAGGGTATCAGATATTGAGTGACCCCAACCATGTGTGCCGCCACTTGCTGACATTTAGCCACAACTCGCAGCTCTGGAGTAACTGTTTAAATTTGAAGGAACAATATAGCCGTCTAGAATGTCGATGTAATCACTTTTCCTTCGGCTTTGTCAACCCTGGAACGTACTCCCAGACTCAGTTGTGTCCTCCCCTACCTTGGGTCTTTCAAGAAAACTATTAGATGTTGCTGTTAGCTCCTAGAACTTTGTTACCTAAAATCGCTTATTGTGGATTACGCCAAGCATACTTTTCTACATGAGTTATGTAACAAATGGATCCAAGTGAGCGACCATATTTTACTTTTCTCACGCCTTATATCAATGACCGTTGCACCCCAGAGTATTTCTGAATGTTTGCTCTCAAGTTATTAAACTCTAAACCTATTTATCAAAGTATTTATCTTGGCAGCCGTTTAACAGTTGACTCACATATATTTTGAATTCATCGTATTTATCCCAACTATCCAACGGGACGGATCAAGCACTTGTTTTTATCCCGTGATAAAGCATGGTGTATTGTTTATAGTTCAAAGGTCGTTTGTTTGGTTTTTGTACATTGTATTGCATTCACACTTGTGGTAAGCATGTAAGGTTAAAGGTAGCTTATTCGTATTTGTGCTTGGACCTACCGTTTTGGCCTGTGAGCATTGTACAGAAATAGACTACCAACGCGGTCGCTATTTTGTTTGTTATCCAGCCCACAGTTAATCAATAAACGCACTATAAGACAAGGATAAGTGTACCTTCATAGGTTACTAGGGGATCTGCTACAGGCTCGAGTTACATAAGAATCCCATGCTCCAGAACTTTATCTTGCCCACCAGAAGAAGCGGCATGATGGCGTTATTCGTGGAGTTGAGTGAACAAGGCATGGTTTATCCGTAAACAAACGATAAATGGACCTGCAGCGATATAAAGCTCCAATATTCGGCGAAGAGTTTGTGCTGCGCATGCTGCAGTTGGGAGCTGAACGGTGCTTGCCTGAATATGAACAACGCCAGAATCCACATGCCGAGCTACACCAAAAGGATACTGTGCCCTTACTTTCTTCTTAATATCCTTTAGCCATCCCCTTACATAGTAAATCCAGCAAACACGTGATTTTGTACCTGAGAGTGTCTACAAGAATGTAGCTGAACTAGCCGACGCCCTACCGCAGGCTGGGTGCGTTCATTCAGGCGGGCATCGAAATATTACTGCAGCATGACTGCACAAATTGGGCCCACAAAGTGATAATGAACTGAACAAAGCCAACAACGGAGTAGCTCATCATTAACTGACCGTCTTTAAAGTCGTTCATTTCTTCCCCTCTGATAATCCGCTTAAATATAATAAACTGGCAGTAGGACTTGTGGGTAATAGTTAAGCACTCCGGCTGTGAATTAATTGCGACTAATAATCTCAGTGTGTACCGCGATACACCATGAATCAAAATTTGATCAATATTCAATAATGTCCAGTGTAATATGAAATGCTTCCAAACTGTTTTGATATAGATCCAGTTCAAAGTGCAAATTGTGTATCTACCTATATACCCCAGTATGCTAAAAAACACAGAAACACTGCGTGACCAAGTCAGATACAACGTCATCGGCAGTTCAACTACCTCGTGTCAACTCCTTTGGTCCATTCATCCGCCAAGCCAACAATTAGGAACTTTCATTTTAACTATTTGCACGTCCCGCAAAAATGAACGATCAACTGTTACAAACGAGATCTATTGAAAATATGGTGCCGAAAGCCGTGTCATTGCACCGGGGTAGGTAAATACCAACACATCGCGCACGTGCAGATCCTCTACCCGAAGGACACATGAACGGTGCTTCAGACTACCGAAATAACTGCTCGAAAACTGGTGTGTGGACAGACAGGCGCACGTTAGGCAAACGGGCCGTTAAGATGAGGGGGAATGTGGGCAGTGGGACAAGGATGCTCGATAGAAGTTTACGGCAACCCACGAGTATTAGGTTGGCCAGGCCAAACAGGGTTATTGCGGAGAATCGTTGGTGTTTTGATACAGTGTCTGAGCGCTGGATCATGCTGAAGCACATACCACGGTGACATATCAGTAACCGGAGTTACAATGCTTGACTGTTGGTCAGCGTATGCTGAATCTTCGGTTGGTATGGTCAGTGCGGGTTAAACGCAGCAGAGACGTGTACGACGACAAAACAGCATAAACCCTGTAGTGCGGTCTGTAAGTGGGCGTTACATGCTGAAATTGGTGCAATACTTCGAGAAAACTTGTAGTGTTGGCAACGCCAGAAATGTTTGTCGGCCTCGCACCACTACGCAGGAGTTTTCGGTTTGCGGTTTTATCTGCGAAGTGACCGAAAATGTCGCTGTCAGCATCAGTACGATCGCCCAGCATTGTGATGTCACAATTAACTTGTTCAGCGGATTTTAAGGGACAGGAAATATCGTCGGTATGGTGAACTTCAAGTGCAAGTGTTGAGCACTTGCTCTTTAGAGCAATAGCACGTATTTAACCGCTGGTTCTGGGATCACATGGATATTCATTCCATTAGTTTTGCCCATGAATCAGTGTTCCATTTGAGAGGAATAGAGGAGCTATATTATTGGGCAATATCTAATCCACGAGGTTACCAAGCTTAACGTACGCATTAGCCCAAAGCTCATGATTTAGACTGAACAAACTGGTCCCAAATTCATGGGACCATTTTCCAGTAATGTGCGCGGCAGTTTGTTTTCTGTGCATTACTAATGAAGCGCCTTTCCTAATATCCTCTTACAAGGAAATTTTACAGACCTATCTTCTTCTGTAATTGGATGCTGCTGGGTTAAGCAGCACCAATTTTCGGAAGCATAATTGTGCATCTGTACAGTATGTCCAAGCGATCCGCGATTATCTGAGCGAGATTTTTTACCACTAATAGATTGGGCAGGGCCGACCATCGGATTAATCTCTTCAGTCACCCGATTTGAACCCCTCGGATTTTTTCTATGGGGCTATTAAAAACGAAGAATTGTTCACCCAAGGTCGCGTGCATGGGAACAACTGAAAGCGAACATCGTGAAAATATCTGGCGCCATCATTGCAGGAACATTGGAGAACATTCTTGCTAATTACGGACATTTGGTCCGAAGTGCAGCATGTTAAGCTTTACATACACAAGCACGCTATAAGAATGTTTGATCTACTTACTGTGACAATAAATTGAAAATATCAATACTTCCCTTCTCATATATTTTAGCTGCTCCTAAATTTCGCGAAATATTTGATCTTTCAGAAGAAACGCGGTTGATTGGGAACCGTAGGCCAGTGTCGAATATACTTTATCCAGTAACTAATACACAATTGCGCTTGTTAGATCAGTGGCGGTGATGAGTGATTAAGAAAATATTGTGGCTTTGCTAACTGCCGTCCACACCAACGTTTGCGTGCACTGATCAGAAAGAAGCTGACGCACAGATAGGTAAATGACACGGAATAGCCTGTTTTATATTGCCAAGTATTTTAACTATACCACATATTAACCTATATCTTTTTATTTCGGAACAGTTATGATACTTAACCTCTTACCTGCCCCTGCGAACCTGTGGTCCGATGGGCGTTCAGGAATCATGAATTACCGACACACGATTAAACGTCCCCTGGGGGCGATACCTAAAAGCTGGTTATATAACACAGCGAACAACAACCTAGTTTATACACCTTCCATGTATCCCAATGTTCAGTAATATAAACTATGTTTCTTGCTTAGGTACATCCTTCTTTTCTGCTCAGGAAAATCTATATTGTATCTTTCACAAAAACTTAAACAGCCATCTGTATGCAAGCCGACATAAAACTAGACAGCTTCTCCAGACTGTTGTAGCGTGTGTGTTTGTGTGTGTGAAATTAATCACCCTTTCGTCTCACATGTCGTTGTTTCGACAGCCATTTTTCTCTGTTCTTGTAAAAAGCAATACTTTACGAATGCCGAACTAATTAGTGACTTTTTATGTTAAGCACAACAATAAGCGCGGAAGTTCATATGCTTAGGTGCAAGTGATGTAATATCTATACATTCATGAAAGCGCAGTACCATTTAGTTAAATAAAAGGTTGATAAAAAATTTCTATCGCTCCCGAAATGGTTGTCCTGATTTTTGCATTCGATTCCATTTTGCATGTGCTATGGTCTATTTCTTTCTTTAGCCTTTCATAATAGAACCGAAAAACATTCCTCTGTATTGAGTTATTTATGAGCACCAACTTATTATATACGGGTTTTTTCTGCTAAAAGTTAACGTGTACAAAACTCTGAGGCTACAGTTATACTTCCTGTCTAAAACTTAGTGTGCTTCTTGTTTCGGAAAGGTCAAGGTTGCTTTGTAGTTTCTTAGCAGTCCGCAGTTCGCGTCATGTAAACACGCCTACCTTAAATACTTCATAATCAAAACTCGGTTTGAACTCTCTACTCAGGTATTTATGAGTTATTAGATCCGATACTTTGGTCATAAATAGTAGTTGTTCTAACAGATCTGAAGCTGTTGAACCTGTTTCTCGAGTGGCCGTTTTAAGCGAGCACAGTCCAGTTACAGCAACCATGCGCACTGAAATCTGAGTATTTAAAAATGCTGCTGTAAAAGAAGTGTAAACCAAAGGCGAACCGGTTATTCACTTGGAAAAATAGTGTATACATATATTACTAACCTATTAATCGAATTCAGTCGACAACCTTCGTTGGACCACTGTCTTAAAATGTAGATCGATTAAGGCAACAATATAAATCTTATCGCCATTCCTTGGCTAACGAAAATCCAAACGAAAGACTGTAGTCAATAAGTAACGTCATTTCGTCCGGTGCTTTGCAGAGTCTGATGCTTGCCATCCGAGTTTGAAAACTAGGTCAATAAGCAATTACTTTCTAATCGAGTAAGCATGCACGCAATTACCGTTACACTGTAATTCCTTTTGTAATAAATCATTTCATAATTTCCAAATTACTCCAATGGCATTGTAACGCCTTCGTAAACATCGCTGCAAATATACTACAATACGACTGTTCCATTAGGTTAACCAACAGCCTTAGGCAGTAGAAAAACATTAGGGGTATGTGTGTTATCTGATAGCATTTACGATGTATGTATGTACGAAACCAGATTTTTGCTTCTGTTTATCTAGAAATAAGTTCTGCTTTTATGATTACTTCAAATTTGACAGTAGACTGCACCAGACAAGATTAGTTACTTCCAAGCAACGACTGAAAATGTAACTTCATTCATTTGTACTATAATGAAACCAAACAAACACCGATTACTTAAGGTCGTAAGCTTAAAATTGGAGAGTAAACTGGCTTTACAATGTACGTACTAAAACGGTATGTGAGTGTATTTAAACCCCTCAGTAGATGTGTGTGATCTTGTAAACTCATCAACGCGATCTATGTTGGCTTAAACCGTCATCACAGTAGCGAGCACATGTGGTGAGCCAGACAGACTAAAGTTACTCCTGCACCAAGCATTACGTGGCAGTGTTTAGCTGCATGTCAAACCACCGGGCGCAAAGCCTGTTCTCATGCGATTCGTTTGAGTAAAGTATCTGGATGACAAATCCATTCAAACCAATAGATTATGTAAAAAGAGCATCTGCCAAGTATGCAATTGCGTTATTTAAAACGGCATTTTGTTTACCCATTTCATTCCACTGGCTCTAACAAAACAACACAACTATAATAAGATGTTCTATAATAACTAATATAGCACAAAGTTCATGGGATGTGATCAGGTTTACTAAGGTATTGCAAATGCATTCATGGCTAATAACAAAACGAAAACATGGAACAATCGTCTTTGGGTCTCATTTTCCTGTAATTTATCCTCTGATCAAGCTTAGTGCAACTTGTAATCCCCTTACTAACACATGACAATGGTAACAGGATGGCGCTTTGCTTGGACCGCAGTGTGGCAGGCAGAACAAATCTGGACAACACTTGGTTTATTCCTCAACTGAGACACGGTACATGGTTCATGGAACTTGCGTTTTAAGTCTGGTGAATGAGAGGTGGTTTGTTTGCGGTCGTAACGGTAACCAACTTCCGCACAGCCGAAGTAACCCATTTTTCAGCGGAGGACTTAGATGCTCTCTAGTATCTATAGGTAATAAAAAATGGTGGGAAAACATTCACTTGATGGTTGGATTTTTGAAATTTGTATTGTTGTAGAAGATATGAAGATTTTCCTAACTGACCCTTTTTACAGCACTCCAGAAACTTTTCACATCGTGCCATGGGATTTCAAACATAAGTGCAAAACTGTATTTTCTAAGAGTGTACAAATTGTTTTGCAGATTTGCATTGAGTGTATAATAATATCCTCAAAGGTAGCATTTAACAGGCAGTAACTCGAAATATACACGAATTATGTGTTAGATAGTTCATACCTGATATGCTGCAGAGCAGGCGCCATGTAATTGCACATCACACACTGGACAGAATTGGCTTTCTTCCCACAGTGACCGCATCTTCCTTGTTTTGGCATGGATTCTAAGTGGTGTCCAGAGCAAAGCTTCCTGACCATCTTAAACTTTTTGGCGTTTTCATAAGGAGTTTACTAATATTTTGTGGCACTTAAATTTCTGCTACCTACATCTATTTTCAGACTTACGCGACAGCTTGTTTGAAGGAAGGCATGTCATGTTGCTCTCGCTCATTTGCGTGGGATTTTATGTACAAAAACCAAGCATTATTTTTTGCAGCATCAGGGAGAAAGCGAATAGCGTCACCACCACATTTTGTTTGAAAACTGATTCTCTATGGAGCGATATGTTTGTCCAATCAATCTACTCCTTCCATGCAAAAGTGATACTTGGTAACCATACCAGGGTGTTCAATAAGTATGTGCTTTTTGTCCGCCGCTGACCACCTCTCTACATTTTTCAAAGTCGCAACGGGAATATTATTTCAAGAAAAAACGAACATATCTCGCCTGTCAAACCAGTAGTCATAAGTACCCCTGTTTAGTTTTTCCAAGACCTTTGTGTCAATGGAGCACTTATCTTTTCTGTTTACTCAAACTGTGCCCGTTGTTCTGATGCCTTTATTAGTTAAAGTTTTCAAGTGAGGCAAAACTGTAAGAAAATCGTCAAATAAGACTTGATTTGGCTGCCCCTTCTGGAGCTTATCCACTAGGTCTATAAAAATGCCATGTCCCAAGCCTAAGTCATGTCATATTTAGCTCGAGGTCCTTAGTAGAGATCCAGATAGACAGCATAGACTGGTTGGCTGCATCCGGTTTCGGATTTGCCTGTCACTGTGATCAGCAACAGGACGACTGCGCCTGCAGAGGGACCATAGGTGGCATCCGTTGCACCATCTACAGCTCCAACCACACACCCCATATCCAGTGTGAACCCGAAGGAATAGGACCGGGAGGCAAGTGGATGGGAGGCAGGTTTCATCAACAGAACCGGCCCACACTCATTCACAGGCAAACAGAAGCACACTGTAATTGGGAATCAATCGCACACAAGACGGTGACTGGACCGTAGTCCGCTACACACTGAGTGCATGGAACCGCTCTTCGAGCCTAGCACGGCCACAAGGACTGTGCATCCCGTCCCCTTCGGCAACAACCAACTGTCTGGTAGAGGTAGTATGGACGAGGTAGTGGGTAATAGACAGGTAGGCACCTTGTCAACATGCACATCAAGCGCAGCCAAACAACAGCCAGTCACTTCAAATGACTTTATCAAACAAAATATATCTGTTAAAGAATACGGCTATGCAGACATAACTCTATCCTAAATTAGCACATGAAGTAAAGTGGTTAGCAACGAAACCGCGATAAGTACAAAAATCTAGACGTTACTCAAAAAATGCTACAAACGCAATAAAGTTAAAGAAGATAACCACAATTAGCGTAAGAAACGTAGCCAGTTAATAGAACGTTAGTCAGGTAGGCAGAACAAACCAAATAGAGTGGAATGAAATTTATCCAGCTTAAAAAGATCCAGTCTAAGTGTAAGTTGGTTTAGCCCAACTGCGAAGGAGAAGCATCATGAATGCAACATCAGCCTCAGCATAGGGCACACAGCATAGACTAGAGGTGTTGCAATGACCCACTGTGTATTACCAAATCAAGTAGGCTTTCCGCTGATGCATTGCTTCAGTCCATGACGACCGTAATATGATGTCATGCTTTCATCCACACACAGATATTCCTTTGTGGGCTAGAATATCATTAATCTTTCATTGTGAAGGTTTTACAGTGATAAAAAGTCTCCAACTGTGTCATCTGTATTAAGTTCGTTATTGTTTATCAGATGAACATATTTCATGATTGTGTCAAAGCTCTTCTGATTAACTGATCACTAATTGATGCACTAGAACCTATTGAACATCTACATCGTTGACGTTTATGAAGAGTAAGTTGATTTATTAGCAAAACCGACGCTTGAGATTTGTTAGCATTCTCCTATAAAGGAAGCTCACGGACCTGTTTCATTCCGCAGCTGCAGTCCGAAGGAATAAAACTGACTATTGTCAACGAACGTCGCGGTATATCAGTGGACACTTTGTAGAAAGTGCTAGTGAGTAGCATCCAGCGAGTACTGCTTTGCAAGTTATTGTGATTTTTTTGTTAAAGGCACTGATGAGACAATACGAAATGCGTGCATTTGCCAGTCTTCGTCGTCTTACTGCGCTTTTCAAAGCAAAGATGGTCATGTTGAACATGTATTATGTTGATTTTTATGCTCTTGGGACATACTTCATGTAAATATGTGTACATTGCATAGAAATTGCTTTCACTAACACGTAGTTGCCATGGGTAATGGTGCGCATATTTCGTCGGGGTTGAATGAACGCAAGAAGAAAATAAAACAAGGTGGGTACGTGAGAAACGCGCGACCGCTGAACTGTCCGACGGGATGCTGGCGTCGTTGCTGATGTTTACTGTAAATCTGACGGCGGTGGACGAAAACGTTGAAGCTCAGTAGGTTGTGTTCTGCGCTTCTTGCAAGCCTGGGTCACGAACTTCCGTTGATCATATGGCGTTAACCTCGTGTTTGCCAAGTAACTTAATTATGATTACCGCCAATCCTCTTATTATCACGATTCTCCAGTGGTAAGGAAACTGTCAATGACAAATCACGTAGGATCCACCGATTATCGTTTGCTGCTTCTGACTTCGCTTCAGCCGCTTGGGGTTCAATATATTCACCTGCCCATTGTGCACAAACGGTGCAGTATTATCTCAATTACGTGTCCATTCACCAATGTATCGGTTGCAGAGGTCCAAAGGATTGGCCTGCCTAGTCACCAGATTTGTGCCGAAGGTGCTTTTGCAACATAATTTCTCAGAAGTTATCACAGGGATAACCGGGTTGTGCTGCACAGTCTGTGTGAGAACACACATGCTTGTGCTGTTGTCCTGCGATTTGTCAATCCTTTTTTCAAGTCAACGAGCTTCGCGCTTTCTGCAATACGTGATTCTCAGTATCCTTGTGGATTAGATTTTGCCTGGAAATTCAGCTTCTCAGTTCCCTGCTAAGAGAACATTGCCTCATCAGTGAATATCTTGGAAGAAACGCACCTGATCTCGCCTGAAACAAATTGGGCAGCGTAACCACACTTGTTTCGTGCTACGGCGATCAATACTGAGACAAGAGCATAGGGTATGCGACAGCGAGTAATCTGTAGGTGTCATAAGTTTGCACAACTTTTTCAAAACGTCACATTTCATATTTACTTGGCGTAATTGTAAGGAGTGTCTATTTTGATAAGGTAGGTTGTTAGAAGATAATTTTCAGTCTACAAGAGCGTAGCCAATAACCGTGTTGTTGCTATCTGGGATAACACTAAGCACCTATTGCACACTCCTTGCTCATGCCAATTACGCCTGTCGATGCGCCACTACAATTCTACGGCAGTAGCCGGGTTATGATGGCGGTTTTCTTTTTTCACACCTATCTCCATTCCAAACAGCCAAACACACCGCATGTATCGCTCGGTGAACTTACCTTCTATCGTGCCGTAGGCTGATTCCAACTCAACCCTCCGCGCCTGATCCAGCGGTTTCAATATGGACGACACTGGTAAGTACACATGTACCCACATGCACTCAAACGGTTGGTCACAAGCATGTGAGATACACCAACATCTATGCTTGGACAGTTGGCAATTTATTGCGCTCTACCTCATACCCAAGGGAATGACCCCTTGTCACACATTAAAACTGATAGTCCGTTTTAAAGAGTACGTATTGACGGTGCCGACTTATAGTTACTATCAGAGAAACCATTCAGATATTTATTTCTCTAGGTCATCTGCAAGGGTAGTAACCTTCGTGGTAGTGGAAGAAAGGGGGTGTTATATCCCAGTTATCTTGCAAATTAATGAGAACAGCTGCCGTTAAAAATGGCTAGGTGGCTTAGGCTGCCGGCTATCTGGCCTCAGCCTCTAGCGGTCATGGGTTGGAGCCCCAGTAGGGGACCGACGGAATGCGTACTATGGTGAGCCCTAATAGGACGAAACTCATATGGTGCTTTTTCGCATTGTAGTTCAGCTGTGTAGCTTGTAAAGTGCTGGGACGAATACATTTACAACTAGAATTAAAATCCTCCTACTCATAGGTAATCAGGCGTTCCTTGAATTCAATAAGCCATGCACAACTGATAAATGCTCGTTTCTCTACTGCATACTACTCAATGGATCAGTGTTAAGATTCGGATACAGCGGGGACAATTAATCCGGTTGCTATTTGTGCGTTAAACTCGCCAGTTACTATTTCCTTATTCAGCTTTATATGGGTACATTTTGGTCAGGACTGGTTTTTGTTGCACAAAGGGATCTGATACTTAAGTAACATATATGCATCTGAGTAATTGGATGAATATTCACTAATAGGAAAACACCTGCTTTGTGAAAATCTGTCGATCTAGGGAAATCAGATGACACTCTTGCATATGCCTTTATTTTAGGATTGAGCTTGCTGCCAATCAATTTTGATTAAGCAGCTATTCATGATGTATCTTGTATACAAGCTTTTCAAGTTGCATTTAAAATTTTACTTGTGTGACACTCATCAACCTTCATTCAAAGTCTCGTGCTCTTGGTGACCAAACAATGAGCATAAAATTGTCTGTTTTAGACAAACGCCGCTGAGCTTGGCAATTTTGTTACTAACGTTTTGTTACCAGTCGCGACGACATCAATAGTACGCTAGTGTACAGTGTAGCGTAGCGTAGCGATACGTATGCAATTGTGAACCGGGTAGTCACGCGCGCGCGTTTTCTGGGTCGTAATATTAGGTCGTTTGAGCATGTGACCTATGAAATAGGCCTCTTCGACCTAGATCTCGTGATCACGGCCCGTTTGCCTACGCAGTTGGAAATGCTGCCTGAGCTGCTTTTGTGGTGTTCTTTTCCAGTAAGGCCATTCGCTACGCTTGCAGTCCTTTACCCGTAGATTTTCATATATTACGTCAACTTCAAAGCTATTGATTGAAACCTTTGCGTAGCGCCCTGCATCTATGAATTCTTTTGTCAGCTTCGTATTCCGATATGTTAGTTATTACCTTCCCCAAGCAATTGATGACCAGCTTCATCTTGGTGTATGGAACAAATTGAATACACGGATCCTGCATTCTTTTGCACTGTGTTTAATGGAAAGATCTTTCTATATAACCCACTTAGTGCATATCACATTCGCCTTCTTAACTGGTAGATTATAATGGTTTGACTGCCTTGTTTAATTTTGTCCTTCAGTCTTACTGTTCCACGAGTTGTGTGCTACGGCGAATCTGTGTGGCTAAAGTAATCGTAATGGTAGGTCAGAAACGATCTTGATGCATGGTATTGAAATCGACGCAAACTAAAGACCAACGATCACCAGTGCAGTCGAATGACTTTATTGGAAAAAGACACCACAATAGCAGCTCAGCTGTAGAAACAAAGAAGCCATGGTCTGTAGGAATAGGTCGAAGAGGTCATTTCCAAAAGTCAGATGCACATATGACCTAATATGGTTGGTGGCATCCGGTTCCGGATTTGCCTGTCACAGTGGACAGCCACAAACACCTGCGCATGCAGGGGGACCATGGATGGCTTGCGCTGCACCACCCACAACTCCATCCACATACCCATATCCAGTGTAAACCAGAAAGAATAAGACCAAGAGGCATGTGGATGGGAGCCACGTTCCATCAACGGAGCCGGCCCACACTAATTCACAGGCAAACACAAGCACGATATATTTTGGGAACCAAGCGCACACCAAGCAGTGGCTGCACCGTAGCCCGCTCCACACTTTGATCCTAACAGAGCCACAAGGACCGTGCACCCTGTCCTCTCCAGCAACCACCACTTGTCTGGAGCCAGTAAGGACGAGGAAGTGGGTAATAGACAGGTAGGCACCTTGTCAAAATGCACATAAAGCGCATCCACACTGGGGTTATCAAGCAACAGCCAATCAGTTGAAACGACAAGATGAAAAATATAAATCGAATAATGCATACACCTACGGTGACATACCTCTTTGCTGAATTACCATACGTAGTATGTTGGTTAGCAACGGATCCGCGATAAGTACAAGTGTCCACAAGTTAAGTAACATACTACCAACGCAACAAAGTTAACGAACATAAGTGCGAATAGGGTTAGCAACGTGACCAGTTAATAAAAGATTATTCAGGTAAACAGAAGTAGCCAAATAATGTGGAATGAAATTTATCCACCTCAAATGTCCTAGTTTAAGTGCACTTTGGTTTAGCCCACTGTGGTGAAGAGGCCACATGAATTCAACATGAGGCATGGGGCAGCATGGGGCACACATACATACCTGGTTGGCGGCATCCGGTTCCGGATTTGCCTGTCACTGTGGCCAGTCACAACCGCCTGCGCCTACAGAGAGACCATGGATGGCTTGCGCTGCACCATCCACCGCTCAAACCACACACCCCAAATCCAGGTGTAAACCCGAAGGAATAGGACCGGGAGGCAAGTGGATGGGAGGCAGGTTTCATCAACAGAACCGGCCCACACTCATTCACAGGCAAACAGAAGCACACTGTAATTGGGAATCAATCGCACACAAGGCGGTGGCTGGACCGTAGTCCGCTACACACTGAGTGCATGGAACCGCTCTTCGAGCCTAGCACGGCCACAAGGACTGTGCACCCCGTCCCCTTCAGCAACAACCAACTGTCTGGTAGAGGTAGTATGGACGAGGTAGTGGGTAATAGACAGGTAGGCACCTTGTCAACATGCACATCAAGCGTAGCCACACCTTGGATGTCAAACAACATTCAAACACTCGAAATGCCGATATCAAATAAAAGATATCGAATAAAGTAAACGTATATGACGACATGAAAACGCACTAAATGAGCATGTGGAGTAAATTGGTTATAAGCGAATCCGCGTTAAGTACGAAATGTCCGAAACTTATTTAAAAGTTACCACATGATATAGTCACCCAACGTTACAACAATTATCATGAGCGACGTGTGTAAGTTAGGAGATTATTAAGTATGCAGAACAAAGTAAATAATATGGAATGACCATCAATGAAACACACACTCGTGACTACCCTGTTCACAAATGCGTACGCGTAGCTGTGCTACGCGACATACTAGTGCACTGATGATGTCTGGTGAACAAGGTTTACAACATAGTTGCCAACCTCAGCGAGCAGGTCGTCTAGAAAATGAACAACGTAAGCTATCCACCATTACCACTATGTCAAACGGAATAGTTTGTACTCATAATTCTGGCGGAGGACTATTACACGTTCGCGTGCTGTAACGTTTCTGAAGAAGCGAAGTCAAGCTCACTGCACTGTGTTTAGAAACACTGGCCAATCTTTGCATATAGAGAATACTCAAAAATCTTTGCCCCTAACAGTGCACCACACAGCATTTTTGTTACAAGGAGTCATGAAAACAACTTGTAAGTTAAGGTTAAATTCCAGAGTAGATTTGGAGCCTACCAGTATAATCATCTGAAACACCTACTCTTCGTTACAACTGGTTAGCCGATACAGGGCACGTGACAAAGTTCACCGATTCATTCAAACTAAGCTATCAGGCCCCAAAGCACCGCTCGAACTGCGTCCGTAAGCGATTACTAGAAGCCGCTGAAGCAATTGCGATCAGGCTGTATGAACCGTAGCTATGTGTTCATAAGAAGCTAACTAAAGGCTTGGAACTGCTCTGGCCCAAACGGCCGGTGACTTCTAACACACGAGGTCACACGCGGTCGATTGTCGTGGCTTAACAGACAGCGATGTCAGCATCCAATTAACTCGCTCCACTAGTAACGACTTGTAATGTCTGTCTACATTTTGATTTTGATTTCGCATATAATTGTATAAGCCTGAAGATGAATTATCGAAAACATATGTTCGCTTACCCTGACTTCACATCATACTCTGGGATTTTTTAAAACATCTGGTTATACTTTATCGACTGGTAAAGAATATGCTGATGGCCGTTTATAAAACAAATCGTGGCAACTCAACTGATAACTGTTTTGGTCGCGCAATGAGGAACAGATTTTGATAGGCTCCCACCGACTCTTAGCCATGGTATCGTCAGAACACTCAATACTGGTTAGTACTGTGTATCGGCAAGGTGACACAAAACCGGACAAGGCATTTGCCAATGGGTCAAAACTGCTGTGCCATGGTCGAGACATGTGTGATATTATAGCACGTGGGCTTTTCATAAGTGTTGTGCGTTCTGTGGACCAGTTAATAAGAATACGGTTCCGTTACACAAAACAAACACAAGATTCGTGGGTTTTGGTGAAAACATGCCAATTCTGTGTATACGCACATGTAGTCAGTTGTACACTCGATTCAGAACATGTGACTTCTTCACTTTTTGTGGCATAGTAACAAATTTCGATCACAGTTCCGTGAAGCCGTCCGACTCCGGTTTTCCAAAAAGTAGATTCTACTCGGGTTAGTTTGACTCTAACCCTAGCAACGACCCTTTATGTTATGTGCAGTTTTAGTGCTGATCTGCACTTCAATCTTCCTTCTTGTTTTGCTGCACCCTACCCTCCGTCCATATCGCCTTGCTCTCGTCTGCTAGGTGAGGTCCTGTGCTGACGTTCGTTGCTGTCTCACTTCATCCGTCCACCACTTCTTTTGGCCTGTTGAAGATAGTCCGTTTCGTTTGATTTCATTTACCTTCTGATATTTCGTACTCGACTACGCTCCTCGTCTCGGACTGGTATTTACTAGTTCTATAAATTGTTGACCGATTCGCAGAAGCGAATGTGAAACGTTTCATCGGGTATGTTTCAGTGAGTTTGTTCCTTCCTCATTATTCTTTACTTGTGTCGATTTATTTATTATTCAGTTTTACTAATTCTATATTTTACAAGGTGTTAGATCTCGCTATGCACAACTCATACATATAGTATGAGCCGCGTCACAACATAACAATGCTAACTTTGGTTGTTTCTAATTTAATGGAACCCGGTCTAAATATTTGGTTTGCTATTTCCAGATCGAGCTCAAAAACAGTTGACGGTGGTTTAGGATATTCTACTTTACTCACCGAAAGAGGCGACGTATACACGGATGAATTAAGCGATATTAAAATAGTCGCAGCCCAACGCACGAGCCCCATTGAAAAAGCGCAATGATCTCAAGCTAGGCGACACCAATACCTCTTTAATGCCCTGCAAAATTCACCGCATCGCATGTCCTTTATTTTTACGCCAAGATAAGATGAAGTATTTGTAGCTTGTACATCGCCCTGAATCATTACCTGTGATGTTGTCCATGTTTCTAGACAATTCCCTGAAAGTTCTAGCCACTAAAGCAGATGCTACGTTCGAACATCTTCCACAGCATGTAACCACTACCTTCGGCAACCTATGGACAGCGATGAAAAACAAGAGTCACGTTTGATCCGAATTGTCAAACCAAACTTACTCTCGAGATGCTACTTCGCAGTAGGTTCACACAAGAAGGTTGCGAAGCAAGGTACATCCAGTTTTGACTACCGTTCATGCTAGCTGGTCTGTAGCTACGTTAAATAAGTCTTTTTTGACACAAAGACTCAGTATTCACTCAAAGCGTTCTCAGTCCGACAGTACTGAACCCAATGTCTTATTGTGTTCATAGCACCGTCAACATGGCAGAAATGCTGAAGGATGTCCGGCTGCCAACTTTAGACACTACTCGTCCACCTCAAGGTAACAGTATAGCTCACACGTTAGCAAGAGCAACGGGTCTACTGGTAGCAAAACTGACGGCCTGTTTTTTGATAAGGTCTGACGTCTTTGCATTTCGTTCATCGTCGCTACGGGAGCGGAGGTGAGCGATATCCCTGCGAACGCAAACAATAATATTCATGGCCTACCTGAATCCTGCGTACAGTCAACGGTCTACCGATAGCTTCACGACCAGTGTTTGGTTAACCTGCACTTATATCTCCTCTGAGGTTTTCAGTGGGTTTTCAAGATTGCGTCTGCACTCTTTGCAATCCATAATATCGATTTCCTCCTCCGCTTGTGATTGCTTGTTGATGTTGGTCGCCACAAACTTTTAAGCGACCGTACTAAACTAGGGTTTGGAAGCATTTTTATACACCTGCGTAATTAGTCGCGTTCTCCGAATCGTGATAACATCCCATATGCGAGCATAATCTCCGTTACCGTTGACTCGAGGGACCAAATGCAGAGCTTCCACCAGTCCCGGTAGATGTTTCCTATCATATAGGCACTCGTAGTGAGCCAATGATTGCCCGACCGAGACGAATCGTCCCAGACAAACGAAATTCGGTATGGTTAGACCAACTGGTTTTACCCTTCCAAATGATCCCAAAGAAAATCATTGGGTGCTGGCTTCCACTTAGCGACTGTCGTGCCTTGCGCACTGTTGCAACGTCTGATCGCTACCTGATCCTACACTCTTAGATCTCACAGTTTTTCTGGTAGGTAAGAAAGCATTAGGTACAGTCGAATTGTTAAGCGTATGCAGCAAAATTCCGTTAGCGGAGGCGGACATCGCAAAAACGGACATCAAGACTCCCTTTTGTCTTGTTCTACTCTCTGCGCATGCCATTTGACTTTAAGGATGTCGTACAAACCATTCGGCATTTTATCAACCAAGTTTGTTGTTGCTTAGACTTCATCTACGTAAATCTCGACGACATTCTAACCACCAGCACCTCCCGCACATAGCACCCGAGCCATGTACGGACATTTTAACTGTTTATCCTAACCGAGTGAAGAACAGTACAACAATCTGCTCTTTTGGTACGAAGTTCGTCAGTTTTCTCTGCCATCATATCTCTCCCGCAGGCATCGTGCCAATAGTTGTTAAAATTCACGTCATCGTCGACTACTCTGAACCTCATTCGTCTATAGGTTTTGACAAGCTCACAAAATTTTAGCACTTTTCATACCCGATTGTGCGTTGCATATGCAACACCTCTTGGAACTTCTCTAAGGGAAGTAAGGACAATTTGATTTTTCTGATGCAGTACGTATGGCTTTCAATATTTAAGTGGTTAACCCCAACATATCCTGTATAGCTGTCCACGACTCGACAGCCTCATTGTCGCTCAGTAATGGCGCATTCTACATGGCAGACGGCGCTCTCTTGCAGAAAAATGTAAGTGACACTTAACAGCCTTTGGCTTTATTCTCGAAACACCTGCAACCTGCAGAACCTCAGTACAGCACTTTCGGAATAGAACCGTTATCTATTTACGTAGCCAAGCATGATGTTCCACGTCGTAAAAACCCTACTTTTCTGTCTTTACTTATCGTAAACCACTGATTAAAGTGTTTGGCTTGGCTCGTCAAGTGACTGATACCTTCCAGTGAGTTGCGTCACTTAGTCTATATTACTCGTACAGCAACTAAAATATACGACTTGTCTCAGGTGTGCATAACGCTGCCGCCGATGAAATTTTTCGAGTCCGAGCGATCTACTCGGATGGTGGCACTGCTACCAACCTGTCAGCCATGGCGGCCGCACCAATCGATGATTCTGTGGTAGCTTCATTACTCAAGTCACTCACACTGAACATATGGCCCATTCCACTGACATCATCAGACGGAACTACTCTGTGCAACAAGTGACTGAGCACACCACACCCAGTCGTACCGCTTGACACTTGGCCGACCAGCTTCGGCACGCCGTATGTTTTGACACATCCAAGCGTTCGTGCATCGGTTGAAGTCAAAACAGAAGGATTCATTTGGCGTGATGGCAATCACGACTTACTTGCTTTGCTTGTGGATTTTGTTAGTAGTGTAATTTTCGTAGAAAGTAGAAGCCAGGATTGAACTTCGCTTCTTACTTTGGCAGCTGCTTGCCTTACGTGCCAAAGTGTGAAGCTGCGAAACCGCAAAAGTCCAGTAAGCACATTCTGACGCTAGACACGGTGTCCTCCTAGGTACTCTGCTGCCTTCGAAAGACTCGGTAAATTTATTAAATTGCATGGCCTGCTACACCAGGTGGCTAGAGACTATTACGCTTCCGAAATTCTCCTCGGAAACAGCAGCAAAGGAAATTCTGGGGCACTGGGTAGTTCAATACCGCTGCCCCACCACGGTGACCACTGTTCGTGGGTCACATTTTGTGTTCACTTTCGCTGTGTTGCTTATGGATTTAGGCGGCCTCCAACCCCAGGAAAAGAGGTATCATCCGGCCACAAACGGCATTGTAAAACGATTTCAACGCCAGTTGAACGCAATGTTCCTAGGTCACGCATAACCTGCATGGTGAGAATCTCTCTCTCTCTCGTTCACTTTGGCTCAAGGAACACCGTGTCTACCAATTTCGACGCAACACCAGTGCGGCCACTCTATAGCTGAACGTTGCGTTTGTCCACGACTTATAGCACAGTAGTGTCCACGTCATCCTTTGACTACGGAAATTATGTTTTCGGCTAATTCAGCAATCGCTTGAGGTACGCTCACCTGCTTCACGCTTGTAGAAGACACCAATTTAAGTGCCGCAAAACTGTCTGCTTGCTCATACGTACTGTTTCATGTAGACGGCTTCTGACAGCCTCTGCAGATAACGTACATAGAGCCCTTTAAAGCAATCAACCATACAAAGAACAGATTTAAAACGGGCCGGGGTCAAGATCGTAGGCCTAAAACCAGTCTTCATAGAGGAAACTATCATGCCTTCATTATTATATTCTGTTTTCCCGGCGACCTTAATAGTAGCAGCACGAAGTTTTAGCCTTCAAGACTTTTCGAATCAATTCTAGGAGCTAAGCTCACACGTATACACAGGTTCACACTACATGTTCACCATATAACACACCACGGTTCAGCAGTTCGATGGGTGAAAAAGTCACGTTCGAAGTTCGTGGAGAACGGTGAGTCACAGTAAAATTGTGGCCAGGGTAAATGGAGCTTTTGTACTAACATCCTCTGCTTGCATAATTCTGGTTGCATCAGATGGATCGAAATAGCCTCGGCCGTCATGAGTAGGCGTCTTTTAACTCCTTTTGGGTAGTGTTTCGGCTCAACGTATAGCACTTTAAAAGCCTCTGTCCTCACGGCTTGGTGCCCAATTTGGACTAAATATTTCAAAACAGCACTGCTGGTTCTTTGACTGCGTGCTTCCATAACGCTGCTGGGCAATATTCTGCTATCCGATCCGCCAAGCGTCCGGTCGTGTGTCCGAGGTATCTTACGCCACAGGTGCAAGTAAATTGAAACAGGATAAAAGATACGGACTGGACCGAAAGTCGATTCTTTGTCTGAATGTTTTACAAGTGTTTCGGATGAGCACCCAGGCGTACACATTACCGGCCGAACGTCGAACACCTGCAGCATCCTGCGACGTTAGCCAAGTACCAGACTTCTTTGTCAATACTGCTTGCTACAACCTCTGACAATGGTCTGAATGAATTAAAATAAATTACATTTGTATATTTCTTGGTTGTGCGAGACATGGACCAGTATGTTGGTCCGATCGAATTATACAAGTGTTTCGCAAATTTGTTGTTGATACAGCTAAATGGAAAAAAGAACGGTCAATCAGACTCTTTAGAAGAACAATGTCAATCACGTGTTGATTTTTAGTTTGTGAAGGTATTGCAATGTAGCAATTTTGTTAGTCAAATGCTTACATATTCTAGGCACACAGTGTAGGCTATCACAGTACAGTAGTCAGGAGCGGCTTGAGCTTGATTATTTCTTCATGTAGAAGAACTCAATCACAACGCCTTGCATCCAGGCGCGTGGGAATATTTCTCCGTAGCATTTGCACAGGGCTTGAAGGAGGGGACATGTTGGGAAGATAGAACGATGGACAGGTTAATCGATTTGCACGCAGAGAAGACTGCCGTAATTATGTCAGTTTTAGAAAATTTAACGTACTGTAAAGAAAATATGATACAAGGCATTACTAATACGATCATCAGCAAACAGTGATAAAACATAGGTAAGGGAAGCATGCATGTTAGCTAATGATATCACATTCAAGATTGTCTTTCTTCACAATGGGTCAGGCTTGTCTTCTTGTGTATTGCCAATATGCCTGCCACTATTTCGGGATCTGTAGCGGACGCGGTACACAAACACTAGTTTGGGTTGGGCGCACAGCAGATCTACCATTTATGGTACCTTGATACGCCTGCATGCGTATCGGTGTCAGATTCGTTCGCAATCAATTTGTTTATACGTCTATTTAGTGAAGAGTTATGCCTCCGTATCTGTCTGCATTACATAATTTATTTTATTTAATCGTGTCGTTTCAACTGATTGGCTGTTGCTTGATATCCCCAGTGTGGCTACGCTTTATGTGCATTTTGACACGATGCCTACCTGTCTATTACCCACTACCTCGTCCATACTGGCCACAGACAGTTGGTCGTTGCTGGAGGGGACAGGGTGCACGATCCTTGTGGCCCTGTTAGGATCAAAGAGTGGTTCAATGCACTCAGTGTGGAGCGGACTACAGTCCAACCACCGCTTTGTGTGCGCTTGATTCCCCAAATATATCGTGCTTGTGTTTGCCTGTAAAGGAGTGTTGGCTGGCTCCGTTGATGAAACGTGGCTCCCATCCACATGCCTTCCGGTCTTATTTCTCCGGATTTACACAGGATATGGGGTGTGTGGATGGAGCTGTGGATGGTGCAGGGCAAGCCATCCATGGTCCCTCTGTACGCGCAGGCGTTTGTGACTGTCCACAGTGACAGACAAATCCGGAACCGGATGCCGCCAACCATATATGCGTATCTTGACAGAGTTAGCAAAAGAAACCACCGCTGTTGGCAAGGTGATTGAAAATGAATAGTGTACTATTCGTCGGGTAGAAGAGGATGAGTACTCGGTTGGACTTCTTTATAGGCATCTATGTGGTAATGGAGGCCTTGAGATAGGCATGGCCGGTTAATGAGAGGATATAACAGGGGTCCAAGGAGTGATAACGAGGACTAAGTTTGCTTTCCATAGTCGACTTCCATGTGGGCGTGAAAGCCTCGAGGTCGGCATAGCGAAGAGGAAGAAATATAACATTGACCGGATGAATGAAGTAGTGGTCTCGGCTTAACGCATCTCTTTAAATACCATATTGATATGGAGGCCTTGTGGTTGGAATGGCCGGGTAAGCAAAGTGACAAATTTTGGAAGATTGGGCATAAAAACTTTGTCTTTTTTCTTTCTTTTTTGCCTTATGTGATGTCAATGAAGCTAATAAAATGCCACTACAACGTATAGAGCCTATAAGATACAATAATGTCAAAATTGTCATTTATATAAGCCAAGTAGTGAAGTGGTCCCAGAACGCTGCCTTGAATGACGTCACTTGTCACAGGGGTGCGATCTGATGTGTGACTGCCTATCTTGACTGCTTGGGTTCTGTCGATTAAGTATGAGAAGAACCAAGAAAGTAGAGGGTCAGCAATGCTACACCATGCTAGAGTGGCCAAAAGTCTACCATGGGACTCTTGGTCAAAGGCCTTTTGTATGTTAAGGAATATGATAATATAAGCTTGGAATGAGGCTTAAAACGTCTAATTGGTAAGATTGACAAGAACGCTGTTTAATAAAACCAGATTGTGATTGGCTAAGTAAGTTTCATGATATTAGAAACTGGGAACTAGTAGCCTTTATAATCCGCTTCATAGCTTTAAGAAGTATGGATATAAGGCTAATTGGGCGGTAATTTGCAATATCCCGTTTTCAGCCTTTTGATATCTTGGTATAACATAAGCGTGTTTCAAGTGATACGGAGCAGTGCTGGCCTTCATTAACAAGGTAAATATGTTTTGCAGAAGACTAGGGGTATCCGGACCTCCGTATTTCAGTAAGGCTGATGGATGCGCTTCAAAGGCGCCTTAATTGCGGCCAGTACTGTCAGCTGTGGAGTTGCTTGTCCATCGCTGAAAGCTTGGATCATACCGACCCCTTATAGCTGATAGACAGGCGCCGCCTGATTCCGGCCGACACCAGCTGTAGTGAGGAACGCGGATCACTGGATCGAGGGTTGCGTAGGAGCTTTTAGAGGGACAGTGAGACCTGGTAGTTCAAACGGGCTAGTGAGGTTACCATCATTATCACACTAAACGTTAGCTAGAGGTGGGAAACACCTCAGCTACTATGCCGCCATAAATAAAAGAGAAAGAAGGGAAAATTGCAACTGGCACAAGCCAGCTTAGCTACCGGTAACGGATGAGCCTTTTTCCGGTAAGCCACCAGCCGCCTACTATGCACCAAAAAATTTACAATGCAAAACTTTTTAAGGCTTGATAGTGAGGTCGTGATTAGAGGAGGAGACCAAGTGGGATGGAGTGGGGCAAAGAAACTCACAGCACGAACGCCACTGAGGTCGGCTCCTAGCCTTATCAGCAAGTCTATCCGGTCAAACGTGTTCATCGTCCTTCGGAACCCAACCAGGGAGCCGAGACGCTCTAACTGAGGCCAGCTTCGAAGTGAGGGCCTTGATTCTTCAAGACCAACCCATCGTTTAGCCACCTCTCCTCGTCTTCCATCCACACCCGCGGCTCGCAAACAGCACACGTCGCGGGAATCGGTGAGTTGGCATGCGTAACACGTGACCAAGCCATCGGAGCCTGGTACGTGGAATAACGGTGCTGGGCGGTTCATTTCCTTTTCCTGTGCCGAACATACTGGTTGCTCAAGCGGTGTTAACACCAAATATGAGTCAAACTTCCAAGGCACCGATAGTAGAACGTAACTAGGCTCTTCAAATCCGCCGCTTTGGGAGGCTAGGTTTCACAACCGTGCAGTAGAGTCAAACGTACCGCTGCATTGTACACTCTACCCTTCAGGGCAAGAGTGATGTCGCGTCGGCGCCATAAGTGGCGAAGGTTAGCAAAAGCGCCCTGAGCTTTTCTATACGATTCGTGATTTCATCTTCAATCCCACGGGCGCTGATACAACTTCCCAGGTAGTTGAATTTTTGAACGACTTCCAGCTGATCCTCACTAAGGGTCAGCGTAGGAGGCGGTCCAGACCAATCTTGGAGGAACGCTTTGCACTTCGATGGTGCAAAGCAAAGCCAGAAGCGGCTGACAGCCAGTGCTAATCTCTCCAGCGCGGCTTGGCACGTCTGGGAGCTGTCACAGATGAGGGCAATGTCGTCTGCATACTCCAAGTAAAGAAGCCGTTCTCTTGGGAGCTGATCCACACCTTATAAGTCGTGTCCTATAAACGCAATTGCTATGACTTCGTCAATAGCGAAGTTGGAGAGGAAAAGTGACAGCGGGCATCCGTGTCTCACACCGCTGGAGATATTAAAGGGCGACGACAACTTGCCGTAAGCCCTCACTCTGCCTGAGCTACGCGCGCATAATCATCGGATAATATTTACATATTTCCCAGGTACAGCATTCCTGATTAAACAGTCCCAAAGTGCACGTCTATCCACTGAATAGAATGCAACTTTGATATCGAGGAACACGACAACGGTGGGCCGGCAATCTATGTGACAGTGCACCAACAAGTGACGCAATGTGAAGCTGTGGTCAATGCAGCTACGACCTCGACGATACCCGGCTTTCCCTTCAAGAATCTGGCTTTCACAAGTGCCAGTCTGTCTGTGAAGGATGACAGAGGGGAGCAATTTAGAGGCGATGGTGATCAGACTGATTCCTCTATGGTTGCCGCATTCTGATCGAGAGCCTCCCTTGAAAATTAAGACTGTGGCGGAACGGCTCCATTGGATGGGGACAGTTTCCTGCTCCCACAGTTTCACTAGTAACGCGTAGAAATCATCTACAAGAGAAAGTCCCCTGAATTCGAAAAGGGCTGGAGGTAGATCATCTGGTCCCGTAGCTTTATTTAATTTCAACAGTGCGATCTCACGTTTGACTTCTGAGCGACAGGGTGGCTCCAATGGGACAGCCCACGGAGCAGGGCCATCAGTGGCCGGCGAGAAATCTTACCATTTCGACCAATTAAACTGCGTTTCAAAGTGCTAAGCCCAACGCTCCAAGCGTTTTGACAAGTTGTGGTTTGTATGTCCACCCTTGTCACGCATAGTTTCACTAACACCAGGTCTCCTGCTGCCCCTTTCCCGTATCAGCCGGAATAACTTACGTTGGTTACCAAGAGCATCGGCCATTTCCATCTCTGATGAACGATAAGACCACCAGGATTCGCGGTCTCTCTTCAGGATGGCACGCAGTTTTGTCCAGAGCTCTGTGTGACTTTCAATGTGTTGGCTTCCAGCCGAAATATGCCGGCGCGCATCAATAAGTTCCAGAGACTGCGAAGAGACCGATGTCCATGTTGACGATTAGACTTACCACATGAGGATTTTCCTGCTGCTAGTAATGAATGGTGAATATGAGACCAGTGAGCTTCAATTGCATCCAGTGAGCGTTTACTCAACTCGCGGGACAGCGTACTTTGATAGGTATTCGGAGCAGCTGGTTTCGGCAGTTGGCTCGTGTCAATGCGCGCACAACTTCTTCATAAGGGTCCGCGAAAACGCATCCGCAGGTCAGCACATACAAGTGTAAGGTCGATGCTCATATGTGTGCTCTAAATCCAGTGACTGTTCTGGACGCAGCCTCTCCATCGGTAACTTATCGTAATGTGATTGATTTGTGTTCAAGGCTAGTGCAAGGCTGGTGGGCGCCAATTCACTTTCCGGCCGGTGTTGTGTGGGAAAATAGTGCTCGCAGAAAATAAGCGAGCATCTTCACACAAATGAAGTTACCGCTCACCGTTATCATTACGGGAGCCTACACTATGTTGGCCACTCAGATGCAGCTCATCTGTGGATAATTTGCCGACTTGAGCGTTCAGGTCCCCATGCAGCACAACATTGTCCGAGCTTCTTCTGTAGTGGAGGAGCTCGTTCAGTTGGCTATAGAAGTTATCTTTTACCGAGACCTTGCTAGAGTTTGTGGGTGCATAGGCAGCGATGACGAATAGACACCTGTTACTCCCGTGTGGTTTCGAAGCCCATCGGAACGCAGACAACCCCTACTGATTGAAATCCAATCCACCAGAGCAGCTTCAGTCCGGGGACTCAGGGCAATACTAACACCGACTTGGCCGGTGCTCGAAGCTGCATCATCACTAGATAGGAGCAATAAAAAAGTGCTGTTGGTGTCACCTGAAGGGGATGGCAATGTGAGCACAGAGCTCGAGACCCGCAGACACTTCTCCGATAAACAGCAGGTGTCGATCGAGAGGGTCTCTAATGTTCTGGCGACTGCTGTCTGTTGACCGTTCTGTAGCAATGTGCGTAGCTTGAGGCGTGCCGATTTGAAGGATGATCCAGGGCTCCAAATGGAAGCCGATGCACTGGGGTGGACCGCTTGCATTGACGTGGGGTTTGTCATTTGTGCTAAATCCTGCTCAACCGAGTCACTGAAGGTTTTCGAGCTGGAATAAGCGAAACAATCTGCGAAGGGTGTGGCTTCCTAATCACTAATATTCAATGACGGCTGGAGCGATGTGCCAAACATTTTCACTCACAGTTTTCCTGGCCGTCAGCACCATCTGTTTTCCTTGGGGTGCACGCGGGTGTTGACTGGACTATCTCCACTGATCAACCCTGTCACCGAAAAATCTGGCGAGAATTCTGTTGCCCAAAGCGTTATAAGGCACCCGACCCTGATGGTTTACCTCATGCTGTAATTAAAGATGGGAGCCGTTCGCTGGTCTGAGCTCTCCGCCTTTTTACAGACGTCTGGGCGAATGAGGAGGTACCATCCTCCTGGAGTGAGTCGATAGTCGTACCCATCTTCAGAAATGGCCTGTGCACAAACCGCTCAAATCACAGGTGCATAAGTTTGGTTCCTGTTGTTTGTAAGATTCTGGTGTTCATCCTTATTCTCAGGTTACCCTGAACGTGTGAATCACTACAGCGGGAAGGACAGACTGGGTTCCGCCCTGCCGCGACTGAATCAATCAAATTTTGACACTACGCCAGATTCTTGAGCTCCGCCATGTGTATCCACAGTCAAAGATTATTGTCTTCCTTCGATTCTGTCAACTGGGCTGCATTGTGGCACTTTCTGTTGAGGAATGACATTTCCGAGAGATTCGTTTCCGTACTGCTGGCTCCGTTTAAACTGACCTAGGATAGAGTTAGGGCATATGGCAAGCTTTCGCCTTCCTTTGTTTTCACCAGTGGAGTTCGACAATGATGCCGTATCTCTCTATGCCACTTCAAGTTTGTCATCGTGAATGTCGTCAGAAATGCTCTAGAGGACTTGTTGAACGCTGGCGTTGAGCTCATTCCAAGTAGTCAGGTGGTTGCTTTGGATTACGCTATTGATGTCGTCTTATTGGGTGATGGTCCGCAGGCCATCCAACTTGAATTTACCCGTCGGGAGACTGAAGCGTCAAAGTTTGGTATGCACTTTCATCGAAGTGCAACGCCTTATTCTATTACTGGTGGTGAAAACGCTGAAAGTTGTACGGAGTTTTGTCGACCTAGGAAGCTGCGTCACTGCTGGGAGGGCTGTTGGAGACGAGATTTCGTTGCGCATCTTAACAGTTGGTCTCGTCTTCTCCAGGTTTCGGCATTGGTGCCGCCATGATATCCCCTTCTCCATCAAAGGACGGATTTGTGGTGCGACTGCCTGCGCTGTACTGTTGTACGGTTGTGAGACTTGGCCTGCTCGTCCTGTTGACCTGAGCCGACTGTCTGTTTTCGAAAACATTGTTTGTGGTCCTTTGTTCGGGGTAAACGGCACGGTTGTCCATCGGACTGTCGACAACAAAGACAATATGCAGCAGTTTCGGGCAGATTGTTCACTTGACGCGATTATGAAGCTCGGTCATGCTTCTTTAGAATGGGACTTAATAGAGGAACAAGGCCCATTAAAATAGCGGATGAGTCAGAGGGGAGCTAGTCTGAATTGCATTTCATATGGTCGAATAGAGTTCTCAGCATGCGTCCCCCCGTACATCCTGGATCTTTCATTTGAGGGATAAAAGCTGCGGAAGGAAATCGATAAGGGAGCATCAGTGACGATAAATAGCAAAAACTCTCTGCATTGACTAATGCCCTTATCCGTTTGCAATTCTGTTCTCCCCATTGACACTGTTGAACCGAGGTGCCGTTAATAAATGCTTGTTAAAGTGCCAATACGGCGGCTGGACAAATTCGATGCCTGTATATGTCGTCTCTGGTGATCGAGCAAAACTGCTTGGGAAGGATTTGATACACGCATTTCCTTAAACCTTTGTGGTAGTACAGTCACTAAGATTCCAGGAGTAAAAGCATTACTAAAGCAACCTTCAAATCGGTCGATCGATACGCCCTTTGGGACTGTCTACTGTGGAATGGTGTGGCTGTGAAATGGATACTTATTATCCGAACCTCCTACACGCATAGCCCAGACAGAGTGTTGGCTTACGGCAAGCTGTCGTTGCCCTTCAGTATCTCCAGTGGTGTGAGGAAAAGATGCCAACTGTCAGCTATTCTTTCCACTTCGCCAATTCCAAAGTCATGGAGACCACGTGCACAAGACAAAACTTAGAAAGAGTGGGGATGCTCCAAAGTGAACAACTTCTGGACTTGTAATTTGCTAACGATTCTGTACTAAACTGTGACAGTTCCCGAACGTGCCAAGCGGCAATGATGGTATAATAATAATAATAATAATAATAATAATAATAATGATAATGATAATAATATGTCGCTTTCTTCTGATGTGAGCAACTGTCTGTAGCGACATAGATCTATCTGTACAGAATTATCCATGCTCTTGCATGGGTGACATGCATATGTGGAATATTGAGGTATGCGTTTCATGTAGTTACCGTGTGTTGCATGGATGAAGCAAAAGCATATTTTTGCAAACATTGGTGTTTAGGTGTTTTTGGGTCCGTCTTAGAATAGATCATCGAGGGATTTTCCTACGTGAATATAGTGATTATGTTATCTAGATCAAGGAAACTAGAGCTTCTGTTTCGAAAATTTGCCACATTGTCACATGACCTGAGAGTTACTCTTAGTTTATTCCGCAGATAGCTCTATCTGAGCAGGATGAAAATAAAGTGAGTGTTCCTTCATGCCATTCGGTATATTCAGTCTATAATCTTTATTCCGACGCGCTCGAGTTGAGTTATTTGATAATTCGACTCTAGGCAGGTCGAAACAAGTTTTTGTGTGTATCAGGTTGAAAAGCAGCAACATGTTGTGCTTCAATCTTCGAGTCCAAAGTGGTTCGATTTAAAGTTCATTGCAGCCTTTTCTGTAACTCATATCAGAGTGCTTACCAATCAGATATTTAGTAAACGATTTCTACAGTAATTCCGTCACTCTTTTTCATATTGCCATATATTATTATGCTGAAGTATTCGAGGATGGAGCAAGTAAGTAGATTGAAAAGCTCAACTCTAGCGTGTGTTATGGAGATTTAGTTTGATGTGTCGTAACCAAATTGCCTATTTCGGGCTACTTGGTACTGGGCCTATTCGGAGAAATTAAAGGTAAATGAGTACCTAGTTCCGAGATCACGTGTGGACAGCTAACTAAGGATGCTTTCATTGTTTAGGGAGATGGACCGTTCGGGTATGGAGCAGCCAAAAGGCATGATGCCTGATTGCTTTGCCGAGAGATTCATCACGCATTTGTGGCCCTGGGACTCAAGGGAATGTAAGCCAAAAAAACAACAACGGTCACAATAATAATAATAACAACAACAATAATAATAATACGTGTATTTCTCATCAAGTGGGAAACCATGTCCATATTTGGCACCGATCATTTGTTACAGAAAATGCCATACTCATGCGTGGCTGCTAAACAGTTGCGTGATTTTCAAGGTATTTGCCGCTTTAAGGGTATGTATTTACTCACAGGTGTGTTTCAACGCAAAGTTCCCTTGTTGGATTAGTGGATAGTAACAGCACTAGTAGTGCACCACCTTGCGTGAATTTTATTGTTTTTGTGTTCTTTCTAACCCATCAGTTGTTGCTTGGCCCTTCTTGGAACAAATCGTCAAATCTTCTCTCGCAAGAGAACGGGGTCATAATGGTGTTCAAGTCTAGGTACTTGGATAGCTTAACGCGAAACGTCGTTGCGCTCTCACACGATCTGCTTGTGAATGAGAGCTTAATCCACAGAACTGCATGGCTGGATGTCAGCCATTTCGGTCTACGCTTTGCATAATCGAATATCAAAACCTTCCTCCAAGTGTGGCAGAGACCACCTCCTGCGCTAACCCATGGTGGGAATCAGCCGGAAGTAGTTTAAAAGTTCAACTATCTGGGACGTTGTATCACTGCTCTTGGGATCGAAGACGAGATCACGAACTATATAGCCAAGCAAGAGGCGTTTCTACTAGCATTCGCCAACTATTGCGCCGGCTCGACATCACTCTCTCCCTAAACGGTAAAGGGTACAGGCCAGTGGCACGTTCAACTCTCCTTTACGGCTGGGAGACCGGACCCAATTAATCCGCAGTTCGGCTCACATCTGTGGGAACACCGCATGAACAACTAGCGTGTTCGACTCCTTGTTTATGGCACAGGAATGGGCAATGAATCGCTCAACACCGTTATTTCACTCGCCGGGCTCCGGTGGCTCGGCAATATGTTACGCGTGCCAGCCCACTGACTCCCGTGGCGTGCGTTGTTTGCACGCCGGGAGTATAAATGGAAGAAGGGGAGGGATTTCAAAACGGTCACTTGGTCGAGAGGAATGAAGGCCCTTACCTCCATGGTGGCCTCGGTTGGAGCGACAAGGCTCCCTGGTTAGAGCCCGAAAGACGATGAACTACTTTGGATGGGCACACTTTTTGACTTGGCCAGAAGCTAACTTCAATGACGTTCGTGGTTTGAGCTTTTTTGTCTTACCTCATACCTCTTAGTATCTTAATCTCCACAAACCGCGATTTCATTTACCAGCATAATACACAAATTGCATTGTCCTTTTTTTGCTGCACAGTAACCGGCTGGTGACTTTCCGAAACGATGCTTATCCGTTAATGGTAGCTCAGCTGGCATGCATCTTTTGCATGTTTGGCTTTTCCTTTTTTAGGTATTGCGGTACATTTGTCAAGGTGTTTTCCACTTCCAGCTAAGGTGTGTAATTATAATGAGGAAAGTAACCTTCATCTGCTTTTGCCCAGGTGCGGAAAAATTAAAGATGTTTTAGGCTTCGATATTGTTAACGGTTATCACTCGGCCCAAATCCATTAAGGAGCGCACACTACCGTACGCCATAACGCCTAAAGAGGAGGCAAAAGTAACACGTCTACAAAACCACGGAGTTATTAGCCCTGTACAAATTTCTGATTTGGATACAACACTTGTACTTGTAATCAAGCCAGACGGCTCCATACGTATTTGTGGTGACTACACAATGACTGTTAACCAATCCTCTATGTTAGTCAGGTATCCGTTACCACTAATTTAGGACAGTGTAGCGAGGCCAAAAATAAGAGCAACATTCCAGTGTTAGCCACCCCGACACTAGTGGCTGCTCATAAAGTGCGTTCGTCGCACATTCTTCTTTAGAACCAGGCGCTACATCGAACACTGTTAAAAGCGCGACAATTTGCGCGTCCGCTGTTTCTACTCATTTGACAGATGCATCTCCCATCGTAACCACGCTTGTTGCCAATCTGGTTAGTACTACCAACACCCCTACATGTCTCAAGACGCCATCAGTCATCCAACCGAAGAAAACAGCCACTGGTACCTCCAAAAAAGAGAACATAAAAATAGCTGACCGTTATGTGCTCTAATGTGAATAAATCCGTGGCGCACTCCATGAAAGATAAGCTACTAGAAGAAAAGAAACAGTGGAACTCCTTGTGTCAACTAATAGCGGACAACTTAAGCCAGTCAATATGATGCGCCTCGTCCGTCATTCAAACTCTGTACACTACGGCGAACCGCGGTTACTCCAGATAACACTTCAGTCAGGTAAAGATGTGGTGTTAGTTATCTTGTCAGCCCGTCGGTTTCATAGGACCCCATGCACACTTGGAATGTTTCCAGATGTTCTTTGGAGCGAATGCTAGAAACGCAAACAAAATCCGGATGACTTTCATGAACAACAAGATGTACAAGATATACTTTTACATGGTGTCCTCGAGTTCTAGACAAAACGTCAGCTAGAGGCCAAAGTGCATGACTGGTATAAATGGCGTTTTCTTACTGTAGTCCTCTAACACGAAAACATGATCGCTAATTCGACAGCAAGGTTACCGCTAGCACCTAACTACAAACTGTGTGGTTTCCGAATGATGATAGTATTATTGCATTCAGGATTGATTGCAGGACATGCGCTAAAATGTTGCAAATGAAGCGTAAAATGCTGCCATCCGAAATATCTGTAGAGACGATAGACGTCGGACCATAACTAGATAGGTTAACTATCGTATCCGGAAGCTTCACCCAAATGCTGTATATAACCCGATGTCAGATATCCCCCGATCCAATCAAACTGTGCCACTGCCCAGACAATCATCAATGAGTTAACCATTAATTAACCGTATAACTCAGCCATTGCGAGACACATATTAAGAACTTGATTTCTGATCACGTTGTATCAATACTACCTGGTCATATCCATGACCCAGTCTTTTATCCACCTACTTGGAGTGGTTCAGGGCATATCAGTAACACTGCGCAGGCAACTTATCAATACTATTCCGTCACCATGCCGCTCAGAACGGAGACAATGATAAAACGCGCCAGCAACTGAGGGCGGACAAAGTGGTCACCGTCCTGCGGGTACTAAAACCTCTAAACCACAGCCTGAACTGGTCCCAGGGCCTACCAATGGGCGACCGGCAGCCGAACGCGCAATGGTCGGCATGGACCCTAACCAGAAATCAGTACACAAACACGCTTCTAATCACCGGTGACCTCACCTGCTTGTGTACCAATGCACAGGGTCATCTCAGCATACTAACGGAGATTCGTATTGGTTAGGTTTTCATGCCTTGTGATATAGCTGTAATCGTCGAAATTTAGCTAAAGGCGGAGATCGCCAGCGCTGAGCTTGCTCTGCCCGGCATGACGTCCGTGCGAAATGATCTACCTGCAAGAGGAGACAGAGTGCTCTTGTATTGTCCATCCGAATTTATTATTGATAACAACGATACTCATAAACGAATCTCGCTGATTTTCTTTGATGCCGTATGCACTTAAGACGTGGTGATGAGTGTTTACTAGCAACAGTTTACTGCCCTTAATAGACCACCTTAGTAATGGATCAGTGCCTAGCTTCTGCGATGAAGCGAATCTTGGCACGACCAAACAGTCACGTATTTTGGTGAGAGCTCTTAACTTTCACGCTATCGAAGTCCTAACATCTCTTCGAAAAATGCAAAGCTGACTTGCAAGAGGTGATTGCCGATGTACCTCCGTACAACCAAGTCATCACTCCTACGCGATTCTGAACCTTGTGATCACCATCGAGGAACTAATGAGTGACATCGTGACCATACATGCACCACTTGGCCGTAGCGACCTCGCGTTGTTGCTCTTTCCTTACATTTGCTACTCGGAGTGCATGAGCGAGAACCATGACGAAACCTGCCGTTACACATTACGATATCCTGTATAACCTTGTTAAAGAAACCGTGTGGTCCTTCCAGGCCGAACAGCCCCCCGAGGTCGCTTGGATGGTGTTGTCAGCCAATTCACTGAGCTGATGACAAATGCATCAGGAAGCAAGGTCTTTCGCACGAAGCAAATGAAGTCGATCCTGAGGAGCCGTACTCGAAAACGCATGGCATCAAGAGATTCGCACTGGCGTGCTTACAAAGTCTGTCCAAGTAACCTGACCTGAGGTGGTTATGCAACTCAAGAAAAACACTGCGTCAAGTTGATCTGCGGAGCCGAACTCCAGCACCAACAGAACTTGCAGCGAAGTTCAGTACAAATCCCGTTCTGTATGGAGACGTCACCAAATTTCGGAGGCTGCAGCTGGGAATCTCAGTTTTTACGTGCAACGGATGGTCTGACACCAACTACACAAAGTACGGCCAACGTGCTTCGCCAACCCTTCACCCACACTTGCCAGAGTAAATTATCAGTTCACCCGCTTTAGATACAGCTCCCATCGCCACCAGGTTTAAATCAAGCCAATGGGATGAAGAGGCTAAAGTTTTTGCACGCGCACAGCTCACCTGGCGTGAAGGACACCCGACGGAAGACATTGAACACAGCGGCCAAGAACTTTGCCAAACGGTTAGTTCGGTTCTATCAACGTTGTCTCGAGGAAATGCAGGTTTCGACAATGTGAAAACATGGACTAGTCACTCTTATTTGCAAAATTACTAATTGTGTGAAGCCACCGAACTTCCGTCCAAATACTTTCACATTCAGTGTTATCAAAAGTAGTGGAAGGTATAATAACAGAGGCGCTCTTGGGATGCCTTGAGAACAACAACATCCTGGTGTCACAACAGCCCGGATTCAGCCGAAATCCGTCTTGCACTACAGGATTGCTTCAAGCACAAGAAAGCTGAACAGAAATAGCTGGAGCCATAGTAGGCCTCGACGTCGTCCAGCTGGATGTCTCCACAATGTTTGATCGTTTGGACCACCGCATTCTGCTTCCCAATCTTCGAAACTATGGAATTGATGCCCCTTTGCTAGCTTGGATGGGCAAATTCTTCATTCAACATCAGCTGAATGTGAGAGTCCGCAGCTCCATTTCTGATCCCATGGACATCCAGCGTGGCGTGCCTCAAGGATCGGTACTGGGGTCACTTTTATTCCTAATTTTCATTAAAGATGTTGCTAGTGTACTGCAGTCGAATTTCTTGTTAGTTGCGGTGATTTCAAAATCTGACATGATATCAAGACATCGGATGACCACAGGGCATTGCAGAACCATTTCGACAAGCCTTACGCGTGGTCATCCGATAACATACTCCAGTTCAAAGTAACGAAATGCAACGTCGTGAGCATACGCCATCAGCTTATTCATGATTATCGACTTAGGGATCAGCATTTACAACGTGCTTCCCAGGAAAGTGACCTCAGGGTGATCGTGCAGGATTATCTTGGTTTTTCGAGAAAGGAGGAAAAGGTATCGAAAAGAGCCAGTCAACATCTTAGACTCTTAGAAAGAGCTTTCGGAAATTTCGAGCAACCGATCTTTCCGCAAATGCTGAACGCCTATGTGAAACCGCACGTGGAATATGAAATTCATGCCTGGCATTCCTGTCGCAAGCGCGACATTGATGTACTTGAACCTCCACAATGTAAAGCAATCACACACGTCAGGAGATTTGTGTGCCTCCCCTGCCAGCGCAGACTGCAGTCACCGACATGGTACAGTGGTGAATATCGACGTCAGTAGGGAGACCTCATCATGGTTTACTTAATACCAACTAAACCCAACTCACCCATGTCGCAGTTAGTTGTAACTGAGCCAAAATACTAACCTGACAGACCATCAGCTCAAACTTACTACACACTACAGTCGATTTGAACGTCGAGGAAATGTTTTCTCCCTCCTTGTGTCTCGTTCCTGGAAAGCCCTTCCAACTCACGTCATCCCTGCCCCTACAGTAAGGGTTTTTAAAAATCATCTTGATGACACACTTTCTAACTTGCATTACTTTATGTACTTCGTTTCACTCCGAGGACGAAGTAATGCCAACCAAACCATGTGCCTAACGGCCCTCAATGCTGCATAGCGGTTAGGGCACATGAATAAGTGCCTTTGTGAATAGCATGGGTGTAGCTAAACTGAATCAACCTATCACATCGGTCAAAAGAAGCAACTTACGAATGAGCGTTTTCATTTCCGTTTTCTGTTCCCACGGAGTTACTGAACTATAACAGCTCTCCATACTATTTTGTATGTGCACATCCTATACCCCTTTTCAAACGATCGTTATGCAGCAGTGCATTTAAAACAGGAAATGCTTAAAGTGACAATTTACTTATTTCTTGATGCTTTCAATTTCAATTTCCACTCCAACCATCCTACGAGGGGTTGTGAAGCATATGATATTTTTACCCAGGATAAATCATTGTTCTTTAATTTTCTCTAATGTGAATGTCCCACGAATTCGATGAAGATATAGGAATTGTTTACCGAGGGCACCATAGTGAGGGAATTATGTATAAGACGTCCATTTAGTAGCTATTATTTGTATGTGATTACGTCTTGCTAAAAGCCTCCACAATACGCTGTAATATACCATGATAATATTGGTTTCATCCACAGTCAGCTGAGGTATCACCATGTACCCAAGTAATATTGCAGCCTCATCGGAATTCGCTAGACTTGCAGTCGATATGGTTAATACAAATATGTGTAGCAAAACAAACTCCCCTTCGGCTACTCCAAAAGTGGGTTATCTACCAAAGTCCGATTTGCGTATTTATGAATTATTGGAACGTATTGGGTACGATAGGCTGGAATGCCGGACTTGGAAGAATCATCAATTTGCTGTTGACAAATAGTTGAAAGAAGTAAAAAGCGATGGAGCTAGTTTTAACTAACTATGATCATGAGACATGCACCTTACGTAAGAAGCACGTCCAATGTTAGGAGCGGTTTAAACATGAATGCACACAGATGGTTGTGCCAAAGTAAGACGGAACACCTGACATCCAAATAATGTGCATACGTGCGTCACAAAGTAGGATTAAATACCATCACTGTGATCTTCCGCGTGGTTTGATGATAAACTCCGAAGGATTGCTACTTGAGCTTCGGCCAAGTCGCAGTGTGTTATTGAGTGAAGGTTAAAGGAATGCCACAGATTTGAGTCGCAATTTTAAGATATGCTCTAGGTGAATTCAGCAATAACATGCATCAATTCCGGGTGCTTTCGAACTAGGCGAGCAGGGTACCAGCAGTGGAGTACTTGGATTAAAAAGCCGTCGCTCAGGCACACACAGAAAAACTAGTGCTCGGGCAGAAAAGTTCTCAGAGCCGTGTAGTCAAATGCAGCTGCATACTAGCTGGTCGTTATCATGCCTGTTCCTTTAAATCATAAAAGTAATCTCGCAATAGCTCTATCAGTGGTGCTATTGTATCGTCACAGACTGTTCACACCCCACGACCGCAGAAAGAACACGTAGACAAGCTAGGAACGAGTTGTATGCATAGAAACACTGCTTCTGTATATACAGTACAATAGTGCGTGAAGCGAAGTTACTAAAGCACATTGAAGCCAACCAACAGCACAAGAGACCCTAGATGATGCAGGCGAATAAGAAGCGAAACAAATAAGAACAACTCAAGTCTGGCCTTGGAAACGGTATTAGCTGAAAATGAACTCTGCGGAAGCATCTACCGCGTTTGATGTTCACTACCCAACTGAGTTAAAGAGCTGACGCGTTTAAACAAATGTCAATTGCCAGACGAGTGCAAAGCGAATTCAGGCAACTAAGAATTACCACAAAAATATCTGTCCAACAGAAATCCTCCCTATTGGTTTTGCGTGTAATTACATTAGGCACATTTTATCAACGCTAAAAAGGTGCAGCTCATAACTAGGTTGGCTCACGTGCCCTGTTTACACCATTTTGTCGGATATTCAGTTAATCGCCGCCACATCTGGATATAATAAGACAGTCATCACATTCTTGTGGAGCTTTCTGCACTTATACCTGTGTGTGTTCGCTCTCACATTTTCTACGTCAGTGTGCTTCATTTTATTGCGATTGCTGCTGCTATTAGCAGAGTGCTCAGACGTCTGATTTAGTCATCTTGCTTATCGGCGCAGGACATCGCTTAGAGGCACGGTGCCTGCAGTCTTCAGGATGACGTTAGGCACAACGATTTTTTCCACGAAGCAGTAGACAACACCCTAACCACGGCACTTTTTACGCCTGGAATATTTGGAGGGTCAATTTGGAATACACGTTGTTTGGATGCATTGCAACCCGCAATCTCAAAGTAGACCGCGATTCCCAATGAAGTGAAGCTTGGCCATTCGATCACTGGATCATAGCTGATGGAGCAGCAGCAAATTGGGTGTTGCCCACCTGAAACCACTGCACTCCATGACGCGTTTCGAGGTTATTTCCTCTCATCAGATAGAGATAGCAGGCATCGAACCCGGGACCATTGAGATGTTAGTTGTGACCGCCACCCCTAAGCCACCGGGTCACGACGGGCAAAGCTTGGCACAACGGCAAATAACAGATTGGCAAGTGAATTTGAAGTACACGTTGTGTGGATGGATTGCGACGCGCAGTCTCAAAGTAGACCGCGATTCCCATTGAAGTGAAGCTTGGCCATTCGATCACTAGGACCGTAGCTGATGAAGCAGCAGCAAATTGGGTGTTGCCCGCCTGAAACTACTGCACTCCATGACGCGTTTCGAGGTTATTTCCTCTCATCAGATAGAGATAGCAGGCATCGAACCCGGGACCATTGAGATGTTAGTTGTGACCGCCACCCCTAAGCCACCGGGTCACGACGGGCAAAGCTTGGCACAACGGCAAATAACAGATTGGAAAGTGAATTTGAAGTACACGTTGTGTGGATGGATTGCGACACGCAATCTCAAAGTAGACCGCGATTCCCATTGAAGTGAAGCTTGGCCATTCGATCACTAGGACCGTAGCTGATGAAGCAGCAGCAAATTGGGTGTTGCCCGCCTGAAACTACTGCACTCCATGACGCGTTTCGAGGTTATTTCCTCTCATCAGATAGAGATAGCAGGCATCGAACCCGGGACCATTGAGATGTTAGTTGTGACCGCCACCCCTAAGCCACCGGGTCACGACGGGCAAAGCTTGGCACAACGGTTACGGACAGATTTGAGGGTCAGTTTGAAGTACACATTCTGTGGATGGATTGCGGCGCGCAATCTCAAAGTAGACCGCGATGCCCAAAAAGGTGAACATTGGCCATTCGATCGCTAGGACCGTAACTAAAGAAGCAGAAATAAATCGATCACGACTAACATCCCAATGGTTGGTTTGATGCCTGCTATCTCTATCTAGTGAGATGTAATAAGAGCGAAACGCGCCACGCAGTGCAATGTTTTAGGGCGGACAACACAAAGTTTCCGCCTAATATATTTTTTTTGCTAAAAGGTCTACAGCTAAGCTGGGTGGCAGTCGAACATCTTGGAACTGACTCCAAGTCACCTGTGACTCCAGTCTTATTGCTCGTGCCAACTATGTTTGTGGACCAGTGCGTGGTAATATGCGGACCGCTTATTCTCTTTCTGTGAGGCTGCTTACCATCAAATATCGCTTATGTGTAACTGGTTGCTTAGTTGGAGCACTTTGGGAATCATGCACAATTAAGCAAACGGGCAATGGTTATCTGATAGCCAGAGAAGTTTAACTGGATTGAAGATGTACAACGACTGAATCAGAAGGATATGCCATTAACATTGATCTTCCGTAAATGAATCTTAATTTTACTGATAAATGTGGATTCCTAATTATTTTGGTGAGCTCACTGCACACAATCTTTATTGGTCTTAATTCAGTATAAGCCATTGAACTGTGAACATCGATAACGCCTCGCGAAGCTATTCCAACAAGCTCCTCCTATAGAATGTTCGCGCTCTTTGTTGAAGGGTATTAAAACAAATCAGGAAATACAGCTAGTATGTAAACAGAAGCCTGTAGTAAAACAGAGCAAAACTAAGGATAGAATTTTTCACAATATACTGTTGGCTTGTTCAGGATGTGATGCGATGACTGCAATGGCATTGCTTATCGTGGAGCCGACGCTAAAATTGTAAGGTTGTGCTTGCTGCGTTAGTTAAGAGATAAGTGGTCAATGTAGGACTGACATGCTGCTTATGAATGCGCTTGTCGGCGGATCTCACCACGGGATACGTGTGGACTTCTGACAGCGACGACCAGTAAATCCATGGTTCAGATGTCATGGAAGACAGGGAAGATTTTTGTAGTGCTAACCTTTGGTCTTCTCTGCCTGGTGCTCCTGTCCGACGTGCAAGTAGAAAATCAAGACTCGGCTAACGGTTTGAATTCTGCTATGAATGACGTCTGTAATCCTAGTCCAAACACACTCCCCAAATAAGGGAAGCAGCTTCTTCCAGTCGCCCGTCGTTTGATCTCATCGGCTGTGAACGTATACCGCTTAGTTGACTTGCTACGGTGGGAAATATTTGTTCCTGCGATTGTATCCATATACGGGCCAGCGCGCCCTGTTGATACGCACCGCATTTCGCCGGTAGTTCAAGTCGTCGATCTGCGGCTCACGTTTTTTCTCGCTGGCCTGTTCGTGAGTGCAGGTTACTTCAGCTTCTGATGTGACTTATCACAGATTTTTGCATGATGTCGACCTAGTTACGCGTTATAACACCGTATACAGGTGTTCGCTCCATTTGCCCCCCCCCCTAACAATAACAAGCCAATGCGCAAATACTGATGAACTACTGCCACTATTGCAGGACTGTTCAACACAAAGTGTGTGGATAGGCTAATTAGATTAGAAACTCCACCGGTCAAGCAACTAGACCGACGTAGTTAACATACAGTGATGTCTATATACGTTTTACATCGTCTTGGTTTAAAAAAGGAAAAATAACACGGTCAAGTTGAATAGGTAATCAGGATATAGAAGCGGTCAGTCTTGGTGGTTATATTGTATGCAAGATGAAAGGACTCTTGGAAAACTAGTAGTAGATGGTGGAAGGTCATTTAACGTCTTAATCACAAAAACAGTAACTTAGTTGCGAGTTCAAAAAAGGGTAAAATAATATTAGTATCTTGTACAACTTACCTACTTAGAGCTGAGATAGTTCCTAAATAGAGTGCAGGCTAATTAATGTAAGCTTATCACTTACCTCCTTGGATTTAGTTTTGCCTTGCTCACATGACGTAGCTAGTATAGACACACTGAATTCTACGAAGGAACAAGCTTCGAATGATGTAACCCGACGGCATTTAATAATTCCGACTTGATTTCTAATGGATGTATATGGTGTATTAACTACCTACAACAAAAGTCGCAGCATCAAATTTGATTGCGTTATTATTACGTACAAGTACCATGGGGCTTTTCGCAACCTATGTAATCAATTGCCGCAAGCCGATTTTGTTGAGTATACTCAAGCTAAATTTTGAATAACCATGTGTTAGGGTTATGTGCTTAGATCAGTTTCGTAAGTACTAAAAAGCGTATTAACTATGTAGTACACTAGAAAACATTCCTGTAGCATTCACCACGCCATCCTACTCCGAATGAATGCTTACTTTGTGTATAGGGAAATATGTTCATCCCCAGTTTCAAAGCAGATCACCACTGCGCTTTTGCCTTCCCCGACTACCCCACATCCCACTCTGACTTACCAGCCTCAACGATGCACAATGCTTTCATGGTAACAAACATGTGTTGATATGTTTGAAAGCCACCCCGTTGTCGTTATTTAGTCTAGACTTGCCTATTTTCACCTGGAATCATTGGTTCATCTTGAGCGAATGAAGTTAGGTATGTAAAACAACCGAGCTCGATATCTGTTTTGACTCTTTCTAACGCGCCGCCACCCATTCTCCTATTTGTACTTAGTTTGTGTATTCAAAATTTGTCCGTGACAAATCAAGTTCGTGAACATTTTTCAGAGTCACTGATTTTTTCATTCAACGCTTTCCCACACATTTATTTATCTATATTTTACTCGACCGATTATACAGTACGTCCGGTGGAAGAGGGCCGATGAACGCATTCCGGAATGTGAAGGGCGGTTCACAAACAGACCGCGGCTCGCTAATGGTGAATGCCGGTCATTTACGATAGTTGTCCCCGCCAGCAAATGCTTAGCGGAATGGCGTAGGTGCGCGAGTGCAGACACATTAATTGCTCTCTTACCTTAGTGGCGAGGACATATAGCATCCTCCTCATACAAGTGGTTTACTTCAGGCATCGGCTGAGTGCAAGAGTAAAACTGGTGAGGTATTGGCCGGCACGCCGGCAGTTCGAGCGAGACAATTAAAGACAGCCACATGACACTGTCCTGCGATCGCTAGCTGTCAGCTAACCTCGCTCTGAATGCTGAGCGCGGAAGGTCATGGCAAAACGTTACTCGGCCCTCTTCCATCAGACGTACTGTACAGTGCAATTCTATCGTCTGCACGGAGACTAGAAACATGACACTTATTGATACCCAGTCTAGTCTTTGTTTTTTATTTGGAAACACGTCTTCACTTAAATTTAACGTCTTGAAGCAATCTACTTGTAAGTAAAAACAGAAAGACGTTCCTTCTTTTCCTAGATTTTTTCGACTGGCACGTCTTAGCAGTATGTAGACTCATCAGGAATTATTGTATTTTTGTTGTATTCAGGATGCGTGGAAACAGTTCCGTAAGTCCACTCCGTTTAAGTTGTGCGCTCTCGTCTGTATGCAGCAAGGTAGATTTTAAGCTACACAGTTAGAAACGTAAATATTGAAATAGAACAAACATCTGTTAATTCAAATGGTCCATTTATTGGTTGTACAAATCTCAGCAGCTCCCCACCGTTGCTGTTATATTCTACCCGACCTGTGGTAGGCATAAAAGCTAAGCAGTTTTTAGCACGACAATTCACCTGTTGCCTACAAATAACGATTCCCTGCTCTTTGCCGCGGTTTCTGTTGTCCCAAATACCCAGTAGCGCTGGTAGTCTGGAAGCATTCATAATCTACTAAATAGTCTTTCTCCTGAGATGCTTATACTTCTGTATATGTATATAGTCTAAATCTTCGCCTACACATATTCACAATCGCATTCCAACAATAACACAAGAAATATAAATTTATCTATTTACTTCGTAACCATCAAATAAGTTAGCGGCTGTTCGTCACAACCAAACTGTGAATGTGAAGGATTTGCTATGGTAACCTGATTTGCACCCAAGTTTCTCCATTTTAATTCACAGAGGCTTCAAACGTCAAAGAGCATGTTGGATAACCAGCAATCTTGACTTCTTTTAACAAGGAATTACATACTTTATGCACGTACACGTTACTTTTATTTTATTTACAGCCAATAGGTCACACAAACAAATACAAAACTTCTGTTTACTCTTAAAGTTATTTGTAACCATTACCAGCCAGCATCTGTGGAGCATATGTGTCAATGAGTTCCTGTTCATATTAGAAAGCAATCGATTTTATGCATACAACTTCTGAAACTTAACAAATGCACTAATACAAGAAGATGACTGAGAAGCACTTGAACGGTGATACGTCTCGGTTTCGGTAAGAAAACATTCGACAGTGTGTGATAACACAAGATCCGTAACCACATTATAAAAGCTTCGGCGAACGGAGTGAGGTGTAATCAAAAACTGACTGAATATTATCCATGGCTTGTAGTGGCAACACGAGGAGAGTGGTGTTTGGGTGGGAATGTATGTGTTGTGTCCTTGAACAAGAGTACATTGGGGTTTGACTTTAGGTGAACATACGACAAACTACATACAGAATATTGGAAGCACGAGTAATATCTCAGCAAGTCTAAGTGCTAGATTACCGAAAACATCTATTTGTGAACGTTCAAAAATGCTATGGACTCAAACACCCTACCTCTGATTCCTCATTACCCATGTGAGATTACATGAATGCAACTTTTGATCCCTCATCTGCATGCGTCGATTAAGGTTTAATTAGCGATACTATCCTACGAGGGTACCTAGAATGTCAGTGATTTAGCGGAGGATGGGATTGAGTGTTATGCGGAATTAAGTTAAAAGACTGTCCGACATAGCTACCTGATTAATTCTACGTATACTAAAGAGTGGGCAGGATTTGTGCACTTGAAGCAGATGCTTGATAGTACGTATAACCGCGTTAAGTACCAGTACATTGGCTATGTTATTTATCGAGTTTTCCGCGATTGTCATTTTAACCCGAGGGAGCTAATCATTAGAAGCTTTATAAACGGGTCTAGCATGCCAACTTACTTTCTTGATGCTTTAAAATGTTGTTACAACGCACGCGTGTGCTCTATTAATGCACTTGATAAATGAGCTTACTAAGTTTTAGGAGAAGAATCTCTTTGTTATCTGATGCATATTTACCACGAAATCAGAACTTCACAATTGCCCGAAGAAAATTCTTTTCGATGAGTCGCCTCAGTCATTCACAATTATAGAGCAAAATCAGAAAACCGATTGGATAATTTTTAAAACACTGTACTCGCAATCGACCAGGTTGAGCCACGATTGCTGGTAAATCTGCTCCCTTACGCCTGCTCGGTTTAACACCTTGGCAAACCCGACAAGAAAGAAGACAGAAGAAGACTCAGCAGACCAGAGTTGTACTAGGACCGAGAACGCTCATATTTACATGTCGGTCTCACCAATCCTCTAAACATCGCCTGGCGGATTTGACTGTAAGCCTACGCTCCACACTTGATTGTCCGGGCCGTCTGGCCAGTTCGCCATATTGCTCGGGCACGCCAGTCTTCATCCGCCTACCCGGGGCATGGCAACGCACATGATGTTTGCCGAGGAATTTCATCAGCCTCCGGTCAGACCTTGGCAACAAGCATGCTGTCTGATGCTCGATTTCATCAGCTTTCCGCTGGGTCCTGGTAGCACGCTCGCAGGGTCTGTCCCATGCACGATTTGTGACGAACAAGCGCGTTGGAAATCGGCTTTATCGCTAGCTGTCAATGATGAAAGCTTGATCTAAAGTCGAGAGTGCAACGTAGCCCACACCATCCATTGGCTTAGAGAGCCTGCTCATCGATCAATGTCTTATTCGGTCGAATTAGGCCGCATCTGTGTTGCAACTTACCTCAAACAGTCGAGGAAGTGCCTGTCCGATAGGATCACTGGACACTACCTTGGTTCGCTACGAAAAGGATTCGCAAATTCAATAATTGAGCATTTGGTTGAGACAGGACAGGACGCAGGCAAATGACTCATGCACGGTAATATAAATCCTCATGAAACGATACTAGGAAAGCATTAACAAACGCTTGTAAACAAAAGCCGAGGCTATATCAATCAAGGTTTTGCAACCAGAACTGTGCAAACAACGTACACTGGTGCAAAAGTTGATCTTACCTATCGTGTTCCGGCAGTTTAGTTTGTTTGCACTATCGATTCATTTATACCACCCACGCTTCTACTTAACACTCATTGGCTCAGTTGTACGCTCTTGCAGCTGATTAGTTGTAATACTAAAGTCTGCGTATTTGACTGTAACGCGCACATGTGTAGACAATTTTCCATGTATAAGTTCCGTTGCTACTCTGGTCTGCTGATTTTTTGGGGTACTACCATTTGGCGTTGCGTGATACCGATGTAATTGCATGCTGCTCCTCCTGCACCTTTCTGAACTGACGGTACAGTTACCCTAAATGCAGAGTTTTGGGAAGACTAGAAAATCAGTTTTTGGCTATTGTTTCTGTGCTGTGCTTCCTTAATCCATCTGTGCCACTTAAAAGGAAGGATAGTTTAAGGCTTTTGCGCTTGCACTTCAACTCAGAGGGTTGGCGTATATTTGATGGACTTAAGCTTAATGTGAAATTTACTTTAACAGAAGCCTTCTAAGACCACGATAAACATTGGAGTTGAATCAAGCATCTAGTGATTCAGTAGATGCTTTATTTCTCGACTACTTTTTCTGTTCAATGTGTAACTACGACAGAATTCCCAGTAAAAAAGTGGAAGAATCTATGCTAATACAACCATTGCTTGCTGGCCTCGCGGATTCTCGGATCAGAGATAGTCTTTTAATGGAGAACGCAGAAAAGCTCACTTTGGACAGGGCTTTCTACGTGGCTCGCGCGAAGGTCGCAGTCACGGAACATAACAAACTATTCCTTCCTAACGTAGTGTTTACTGAAATTGACTGTTTCGATTCGACCACTTTCTGACAAGATTCTCAGTTGGAAATAAGTATTGCTGTTGTGGAGATACAGAACTCGCTACAAATAATAGATCATGTCCTGCAATAATTTCAGTCTGCCGGAATTCAAAGACAAAGTCAAACTTTGCATGATAAATCCTAACAGGTTCCTTTTCAGCATTTACACCACCACTGCGGACAGCTGGATAACACTTGCACTATACTTGCCAGGGTGGAAAAGTGGGAAAAAAGCAGAACTTTTACTCCAACAAGTGCTCGTGCAGCATGTTAGTGACTTTTGCTGTGTCAACAAACAAACGTTATAGATAAGGCAATACAGTATTACGATACGATGACCTGCGGGAGATTAAAATTCCGAATTTCAGATGAGTAGAGTTCAAAGCGAGCGTTTTGGAAAAATCATTGTGAATTTGATGGAATGACTCAGTTCGTAACTTAGAAGATAACCGTTGCAAGCAATAAATGTCTAGAAATGATTAAATCAACTAGAGAATCTCTAGAGAAGCCGATACATCTAGAAATGTGCCGCATAGATCGCGCCAGTAATATGTAGTCTTTCTGAAACCACCCAGGGAAGATGACAGGAAAGCAGAATAACCAATGGAGAATAATATAAGTGGTCACAAACCGGTATATTAAAGTACTAGCTACTGTAAACACCTTAACACTGAGGGCATAAAAACCGTTTTCTGACTTTTTGAAAGTTTTACAGGCATGCGTGGACAAAGCAAGGCTCTGGGACAAAAGTGCTCCTAGCTACTTGACGGTGAATTGGATGGGATGTTCATTCACAGTAAGTGTTGGGGAGAAAGCTATGAGGCACTGTAACTTATGGCCAAGTAGAAAAGAAAATATTACATCACTGTATTTAGAAGCACTAAGCGTAAAAGATCTACATAAGACCATTCCACCAGGTCTTCTAACCCACATTAAATTGATGAGGGATCCTCCTTAGTTTGGGACATACATCCCGGCACAACATCATCAGCATATTTACGCTCTATAAACCTGGTTTGTTTAGTGAGATGTACAACATACAAGGAAAATAGAAAAGGTGATAGGATCGCTCAGTGTAGAACACCAGAGTCTGCACGAAGTACAAAGGATTATTTACCTTTCAACTTGATGAAGTGAGTACGATCTGCAAAATAGTCACCCAACGGATTACTCACCAAGGTGAACTCCATTTCCGGATACATGGTTTAGCAACCTTGACCTATCCAGACTTCCCAAGGCATTCGAATAATCCAGGAAGAGAATCCGTACGCATTTAGATGTTTGATCTAATGCAAAGATTATAGAATGAACAACATATGTCACTGCATCCATCGTGGAGCGCTGTGATCTACACGCAAAATTGTAGATATCGTCTTTAGGAGGGGCTTAAAAATTCGCGGAATTAACAGTCTTTCGAAAACTTTTACGAGCACAGATGCACACGTCCGTGATCACACCAGTAGTGAGGCGTCTGTTATAGTGATCTACTAGAGGCAGTGTGAGAGAATCAGCACACTCCTTCAAATCTAATGGTGAGACGGCATCCTGAGCATAAGCTTCGGTTGCCATTAAGCTTTTGAGTTCCTTTTAGAGGTTGCTTTGATCCAAGGTCGCGACTGACTTGAGCTAATGAAGAAGTGCAAGGAAGATGAGCTTAGTGAGGCGGGACTAAACTCAAAATTTAGTCTATCCACATCCACTTCGTCTCTCTGGTTGAAAACGCTCTTACCACAGAGCTGCCACAGAAGCCTCCATAGATCGCGACAGTTGTGGTTGCCTAGAACTGCTTCGACGTATAATTGGTTGGGTCTTTTTCTGTAGGATTTAATTACTGTGGTTAGGCTTTTGACCAGGGTAGCATTCTCGCACTTGTAGGCCCATTCTTGCATCCTTCGAAGACTCTTTAGTAATGGTGATGAAAATCTATCTACTTTAAGATCGTTTCAACAGGGCAACACATGTCAAAGCAATGTTTGATGCAGTCCGCAAGATGGTCACATTTGAGCGACAGGTCCTCGTTGTTGAAGACCAAAAAAGCAGTCAAAGAAAATATCGTCTGGAGCCTCGTGATATTTTCCAAGGAGCGATTTCACCGTTTGGTAATCTTGTAAAGACGCCTACTAAGCGTTAAAATATTAGACCTGCTGTAGATGACTGGAGACAGTTTTAAAATATAATGATCTGAGTTGCCCAAAGGATCCCGCTTTTGTATGGCAAACAACTGTCGTTTATTTGTGAACAAAACGTACAACTGGCAAGTGCGGTCATTTTGCTCGCGTTTGGCGTTTCCGTGACATCTTCTGTGTTGATTCTGCAAATTACTCAATGGCTTCCCCAGTCATCATTGAACGTTCCATATATGGCGTTAGTGAATGCAAACATCCACTTTCGTCTCCAACTCAAGAACCCAAACTGCCTTCATCAGATATTCGTTAGTTAGAAACAAAACTATTTGTCCAGACATGGAACTGGATTCCGCGTCACCAATCTCAGTGGTGCCACAATGATTTTGCAAACAGAATTTTGGCCAGTTAAATGTGAATTCTTCCGCTTACACTTTAAGCAGCTACTCAAGTGATGATGTTCACATACTTGGTTTGGTTACAGTTTCAGTATTTCTTAGAAACGGCAGGAAGCATATGGCTGAAGTGTACGTCACTAAAACTCATAGTAAGCATCTTTTGGGACGTAACGCCATGGTCTTATTGAACGTGTCACCGCGTGTCAGTCGGCTGATCGTTGCCAGCATCAGCCTTAATTCCTTACGGTCCAGTTACCCAAATCTCATTCCTTCAGATATTAGCAGAGTCACAAAACCAACGCACCGGTTGAGCGCGGATTACAAGACTTTCAGCATTTTACAATCTAGGCCTTTATCTCTGGCCAAGCTAGAGGCTTTGTTGCAAGCTTTGAAAAAAAAGCCACTGAAGACGTAACAGAACCCATACAGTGTTCTGAATGGGTTCATCTTCTAGTTGCCGTTTAAGAAAAAGGTTTTGCTTGTGTATGCACCGACCTGCGGTCACTTAATCGAAATATACTTGTGAACAAAATCCCTCTGCCTTCTGTCGATGAGTTGATGGTTAGGCTTTCAAACACCAAACTTTTCTCAAAGCTAGATATTCGCAGTGCATATTACCACATGCCGCTATCTCCAGATCGCCGACATTTCACCGCTTTTCTCACGCAAGGCGGTTTGCATAAGTACGAAGTGCTATCAATAGGCCTTAGTAGTGTCCCAGCTGTTTGGTAGAAATTTATTACTCTAGCGCTATCCAATCTCAACGGATGTGTTGTGTACATGGACGATAATTGTGTCCTCGGTAGTAATCTCACGGAACGTACGGAAAGCGTTCGTAATGTGCTGCATAGACTGAATGAACTAAATCTCCGCCTGAATACCAGCAAATGCCTGCTCGCTGTAACGGCGATAGAGTTTCTCGGACATGTTGTTTCTTCTTTTGATATTAACCCTAATGTGTAAAACATAAGAGTCATTTTTGTTTGTCCAAAACCATGCAATGTTACACCAAAGAAGCATTTCTTGGGCTTGTGTTCTTATTACCTTCGACGTTTACGGAATTCTGCGAGTATTGCCGAGCCTTTGGGGAGGTTGGTGCGACAAAACCAGGAGTTTCGTTGAGGCGCTGTACAAGACGATATCTACACGATCATGCCAGCGATGATTGTATCCACTCCTACAGTAGAGCTCTTCAATGAGCACTGCCCAAGATGCGTTTCAATGGATGCTTCAGACGTTCGTTTGGGGGCAGTTTTATCCCAGCTGCACAATGGCGAGGAGAAAGTGACTGCTTACGTACCGTGTACCTTACCCGATACTGAAAAATTACTCTACCGGTGAAAAGGAGGCCATTGCATGCACCTGGACTTGTGAGAAATGACACTTTTACTTATTCGGATGTTGCTACACTTTGTGCACCGATCATTCTGCTCTTACAACTTTACTAAGTAGCAGTAACGAAGGCCAAAAGCTAGTAGGCCTGAAGCGCTCTTACTCACGTTCATTGAACTACGACTATAGCATAAACACGAGCCACGTTGTTTTAATCAACTTGCTAATGTCCTGTCGAAACTCCCACTGTCCAACGAAGAGCAAAAGGAGGACTCAGAGGAGGTAAAATTGATATCGCATCTCTCAGACGGGATACGTTCTACTTTAACATTTGACATGATACGAGAGCACACTGACAAAGACGCTGTCCTATGGAAGCTTCGTGAGTACATATCAGCTTCATTGTCCAGTCGTACCAAGATTCCACCTATCTTACTTCCATACTATGCCCTAGGGCACGAGCTTTCTACTGTGAGCAACTGCATTTTTAGAGGCGAGCAGTTTGTTTTCCCTCCAACCCTTATTTCTCCTGTGATTGAACGTGCGCTAGAAGATCACCCATGGATTGTGCGAACAAACGCTAGGATACGACAATACTGTTGGTGTCCGATGTTGATTTCTAGTCGAGGCGGTATTTCGGGAATGTTACGCCTGCCAAAAATCCGATAAAAGCGCGAGGCCCCTGAATGCTCCAGTAAAACCTATCGTGTACCCAATGAAGCTAAGGGCAAAACTGTCATCGACATTATGGCGCAGTTTTTCAATACACCTTCCTAGAGGCGAAACATGCTAGGGGCTACCTGTTTGTACTATAAATGAAAAAAACGCTGTTCTGTGCGAGGACTTAACTACAGCTGTCATCATAAACTGTCTCCGTGGTTTGTTTGCAAGTTATGGGTTGCAAGAAGAAATAGTCACTAATAACCACCCACAGTTTAGAACTAACGAGCGCACTGGATTCCTACGGCGCAATCGTGTCATACACTCGAGGAGTGTACCGTATAATTCTGCCGCGGATAGACTCTCCGAACGACTTAGTCGTAGTTAGCAAGAAACTCTACAAGTCCCTCGGCTTTCGGGAGAACCTTGGGATAATGCGTTGGTATCTGTCTTCGAGTATAGAAAACCGCTCCACATACTGCAACGGCAAGGAGCCTCTCGGAGTTAATGCTGTGGTAAACAATTCGAACTCATTAAATAAAGCCTTCACATCCAAAGAAGGCACCGATCAGAGCGAATCCGAAAGGCGGGTTATTTATCGGTCTACGTATAGACGCGTTCGGAGAACGTAGCCCCCAGGGACATTTATTAGTGTGAGTATACCCTATTCCCGGAAGGAGGTAATATGTTTCGACCCCCGACCTGTGTGAAACCTGTGTGCACGCCAGGAACATACAATTTGATCGATAGGACAAGGGTGAATGCAAGACAGCTGCATGCAGCGCTTTCCCAACGTGCTGTTGAACAAACACACCCAAAACACCTAAAATACAGCGCCCGATGCAAACTTATGAAGAGTTGCGGTGATATTTTCGGATACGCCGCCCTGTCTATCAATATGATTTAACAAGCAACACTACGTTACATCTTCAGATTGCTGACATTATATTAGATCGTACATGGACACGTAGTGCTTATATGTTTACGAACAGTACTGTGATTTGTTTGCGCTATCGATTCGTTTCTACCACCCACGCTTCTACTTAGCACTCATTGGCCCAGCCGTACGCTCTTGCATCTGATTAGTTGTAATACTAAAGTCTACCTGTTTGACTGTAACGCGCACATGTGCAGACAATTTTCCATGTATTCCTTCCGGTGCTGCTCTGGTCTGCTATTTTTCAGGATATAACAATGCCCTGGCCATGAACGCCCTCCGGCGAGAATTCCTCACCTCAAACATGCCAGGCAACCAGCATGTGTCACCGTTGATTTGTCTACCCTCACCTCCCGCGTAGGTGTTTTGTCCCAGTAGCCTAGTTTGTCTGACTAAAACTTTGATCTATGACCGGCCATGCCAAGCCAATAGATTGTGGATTTCTTGGTTCTCTCTAATTTAGACCTAACATTCATTAGCCAATCAGTTTGCTGCTTCTGCTCTATACATATAAATACCTGGTGAGATACATCGAAAAGAATCTTCTTCGTTTTACAGCTACTATTAGCTTATGCTTTGATAGCCGGTTGAATAAAAGCCAATACAAGCGAACACCTTTTTAATAAATCTTCATCAGACGTATACAATTCCACATGTACAATTCAACGTGGAAAAAGAGAAATGTTGGACGCAATATAACGGTCGGCAATGAGAACTGATAATCTCCATTCACTAGTAACACCTCTGGTTTTAGGACGTCACAGTTCGAGTATGCCAAGGCAAGCCTAACGCACAACCCCGGCGTGTAAAACCGAATGGCAATTGGCATTGCAGCAGCCTTTAGCTCATATTTTGCTGAATCCTTTAATCTTGAAAAAGAAGCGCTGGAATTGTAAACCTCAATTAACTTCTCTGAACAAGTCTCAGCATGCGGCCTAAGTATATCCACGCATGATTGTCTGCCTACGATCATCCTACCGTCCCGGTGCCGAGGGGATCTCTTCTGCATTAGTCAAACACGATGGTGATGATATCCCCTGCTGTTAGCAAATATTTTATCTTTGTCTCTCCAGTCTGATCAATCTCCTGAACGTTGGAAGATGTCTACGGTCATACCGAGACACAAGTTTGGGGTGAAAACTGACATCCGTAACTACCGTCCCATTAGCCACGCTGTCATTCTCTCACGTATACTAGAGAGAATTGTTAAGGAGCATTTTATTTCGTTCCTGTTATCGTACCAAGTTCTCTCAGCTAAACAACATGGCTTTCTGAAGTTCCGCTCATTTCTTGCCTGTCAAGTTGACTTCCTTAACCATCTATCTGAGGCAATTGACTCAGGTCTTTAGTGCGTTTACATCCTTGACATGCAAAAAGGAGTTTGACAGAGTCCCAGACAAGAAGCCGCTATATAAATTAAGTAGTTACGGTGCAACAATTCCGCTTCACTCCTGGCTCCAACGGTGCCTAGTAGGAATTTCGCAAGTTGTGGACATAAATAGTAACATCTCTTCACTTTGTCTGGTCACTAGTGAAGTAGTACAGGGCAGAGTGAAATGGATCATAAGCATACAACTTGATGATGAAAAGCTGTATGAAGAAGGGCCGAAACATATTTGCTACCGGAGAATATCGACTGGAAACAAGTTCAACAAATGCACGAGCGTAAAATTGGTCATTTGGGTCGAGCTGTTACAGGCGCTTCAAGTGTTATTACTTAACGCAACAATCTATGCGGTTCTACACTTTTCAAACTCAATTTATGCCGACCGTCTTTTGATCTAAAATCGAGAGCAATATTAGTTGCCTATGGACAACTCATGCAGTTACCTGTCTTCGGCTGTCGCGCCCGCACAATTTGCTCGCATGGTTTGTCCATCCATTTTGCGCTGTTGCAAAACATATCTGCTTATTTAACATTAGGTATTCTACTTATTGCACTCAACTTTTCTTATTTTACGTTCTTCCTTATTTCATTGTTGGCCACGACTGGGCTGATCTCCTGAGATGACGGATTGAAGTTTCCAGATTAGAAAATACCAATCCATGCAAGGCATCTTGCCACCAATTGCCTGGCATACAAATAGTGCCACAATTGAATGATCCACATGACGGACAGGGTTGAGGCTTTATCGCTCACAAGGTACGCATAACATCATGCCTAAAAAGAACACAACGTAGGTTAAACAGGGGCGCATCCTGGAAACATTATAGTGTTGCTCATCCCAACACTGACACTCCAAGACCACGGTTTCGTCCTGGTTGACACTCATCATTTGGAGATAGCCTGAGTTGGGGAGCAACCTTGCCACATTGGCACGCGGCCAGGTATAGCATGGAAGTGCAGACGAAAATTTCGAGGGAATATCTTGCGTGAAAACGGGTCCCCTGGGGACGGTTCCAAGACTGGTCGTATTACTTAGTCTGAACATTTGTTTACTTCTGTAGTTGTTATTTTTCCCGGCTTTTCAATTGCTGTAATAACTTAAACCGGCCAATCACTCTAATATCCGCTTTGGATACATTGTATAAAGCGTAAACAATTACTCATTTTGTGCGATCCTACTGTACGCACTGATCAGACCACATAGTTGGACTGTGCCTCGCTTCGCCGAGAAATATACCTTTTATTCATTTATTTATTTATATTATCCAAACATATAGTCTGTGGTGTTCGGGCAAAAGTGGTGGGTTGATTTCTTTTGTTTTTCTGCCGTTTGTTTGAATCATTTGGACTAGGTGATATATGATGTAGCACGACCAGTGCAATGTCCATACTTGCGTCAAACATGGCCAACGTGGTGACTGAAATAAGACCTTCTGAGAGGGTATTCCACGTGTGGCAAACACGCATGGAAAAGTTTCTTCGACGCTCCAATCGATTGTATTATTCTGCCAATTTCAGATGATGATCTCTTAGATTGTTGTTGTTACTCAGCTACAACAAGTGATGGCATGGATGAATAATGTTACGTAAAACTTTGCAAACCATATTAGTTCACCACGCAAACACCGATAACGTCCGCTAAAAATGCTTAGCACTCTTAAGCGCTGTTCGCATGACAACTAGCGCAGCCGCTTGATATCTTTGGTCGTCCGATGTTATGAAATCTCAAAGGTCGTGAGCTTTCGTTTTAGCCAAGGGTGCCATGCTTGAATTGCACATTATGTTTGAGGGTGTAGGTAAGCAGGAAGTATTTGGCAAAAGCTATACGGTTCGAACTGCCCAAAATCTATCCGTAAAAGTCCCATGTTTTGAATCCCTGCTTCAATGTTTTTTGGATTGCTCCGAGCGAACGTGATCTTCTCGGACCAGAACACCGAGATCCTTTTCGCGAAAACAGGGTTTCAGCTCCTGGTCCCAGCTCATATTTGTGAACTGATCGGCTTCTTAAATGGATCCCTCGACATTTGGCCACATTGAATAAAAGTCGATTTTGACCGATCATCCATAAATCTTGTCAAGGTGGTTATGAAACTAGACACGATCTTCTGGAGCTACGTTCACTGGCAAAACTTTGAGGTCATCGGCGTACAGTAAACAAGTTGGCTTAACCTGGCTCACTAGATCTTGTATGAAGACCAAATACCCAACTCTGTGACACCTCGCATTCGACGTGCATTTCTACTGACGTGGATTTAGATACTCTCATCTCCAGACGTCTGTGCGAGAGAAAATCGCAGAGCCACCGAAAAAGAGAGACCCCAATGCCACACCTTTAAAGTTTGGCGAGTAGGATACGATGGGCCAACCTACAGAAACTCCTGCACCAGCATCCATCGCTTCGGTACAGCTGTCTCGGGCTAACAATAGGTTGGTTGTGTGCGACCGATTCTGGCGGAAGCCGTTTTGCTGCTGAGCAATCTGTTCAAAGCTGTCCAGATAAGACATGAGTACGTCAGCAATAATAGTCTCTATAATTTCTGAAAGAACTGGCAGAAGAGCCACTGGTTGATAAGTAGTTGGGTAGGAACGACTACCCCCTCTATAAATTAGAGTTATTATCCCTCGTTTCCACATTGCAGGAACGCAAAGCTCGTCAAGGAAGTGCTGGAACAGCCACGCTAAGGATTCAGCAAGCACGTTAGCTAACACAACAAGCGTCTTTGGGCGGATGCCGTCAATTCCTGGATAGGCGTGCACGCGCATAGACAACAACTTTCTCATCACGGTGTCGGCCATACAATTTATGTGTCCTGCCTGAAGCACCATAGTTTCCAACGTTTCAGGAGACCACGAGATGCAATGAAACGTTGGTGCATATTGTTGTTGCAGAACATAAAACGTTACTTTAGCGGTCCGAGTCGGACCATCGGCTATTTGAAGAGAAGACAATCCACGGTTTACATTGCAATTGCTGTTCACTCGCTTGTACAGAAGCTTATGGTTGGAACCACATCATTCTACTAAAGCCTGTTAAGGTGTCACTTTTCTTCGCGCACTATTTTGGTTGCGAGGTTAGGCGGACAATATAGGCCTTCTAGGTATTCGGACTCGGATTGGTTTTGGGTACAAGCCACGCCGCTGTACGCATCACCACGCAGTTGCGTCCCACTTCGTATAAATAGGGCCACCTTTCTCGAACTGATAGTCTTAGTTTCCGATACCCCACTAACCAAGGTGTTAAACGTACTGATGAAACCTTGCCGGGCAATGTCCGGTGCATCCTGGGTTACGAAACTACAGTCAGTCACTTCAGTGAGTCAAGTTAATGTGTCGTACCTTGTTATGGTCCGCCTCGTTTGAGTTCTTTCCTCGGGGTATTCATCATAGTAGGTTTAGCTGAATTGCAAGGTTGCATACTCATTGTGGCCTAGAAGAGTATCGATTAGCCCTCCCTCGATGCTGAGTTCTTCATTAGTGATTATTCTGTCCGGTGTGGAAAAAGTGACGCAGTCATAAAGCGGAAAATTTGTGACGTGGTCTTACAGGTATGCTATGAATTGTTCTCCTGGTATGGCCTGGGATTTCAGAGCATGTAATTTGTGATCTCCAGCGACTAGAATGTAAGTGCACTTTCTCTTTATCAAGTGGCTCAATGCAGCGACCAAGTTGAAGTCCATCTCAGATGTAGACGATGGTGGGCGGCAAACAACAAGCAGGAAGCTAACGTCTTTTCTTCTTAGTTGTAAGCAACCCCAAATGGAGCCGGGCACTTTAGTACCGAATCGTGTATGGGTTCACGTTAGAGGTTGTTACGAAAGTAGAGGACTACTTGGCCATAATAGACGAATCTGGAACAGCAAGGGAATCGCTTTCTGCGCATTAGTGCATCTAAATGAACAACCGGTGGTGTATCGCCTAGCGATGTTTCAACAAACGATCGGAGATGAAGCACGCCGCGTCCTGGAAAGGATGCTATACCAAAACTATGAGAACAAAGCTGATCTGAAAATAGTCATCCGAAAAGTAGGTCATTTCTGCGAGCGCCAGACTAATGAGATGAGCCAACACTATTTCCGTGTTACTCGAAACAGGCGTCCAAATGAATCTATCAAGAACTACTTTAAGGAAGCAAAGATCCTTTCTCGTTCCTGTAATCTTTGCACCTGTGTTGTCGTTAGAGAATCTCTTCGCCCCACGACCGCAAGAAGAACTCCAAATTACAGCATGAAAAGAACTGTATGCATTGTAACATGTCTGTTCAAATAGTTTGGAGAATGGGCTGAAGGGAAACTACTAAAATACCTTTAAGCTAACTATCTTGCTGAAAAAACATGTACGCAAAATGAAGCCAAGGAAGAGCGATCAGCGAAGGAACCAATAAGAGACACACAACTAACGAAAAGGGAGAGCGTTAACAGCAAACCGGAAATGCGATCCAACGGCAGTAACAGTGACCGAAAGCAGCCAATGAATTTAGCGCAATGATGTGTTTAAGCAAATGTCAGTAACAGCGATAACGGAAATAAACAAACCGGAAACTACGAATATTCTTCAAAAACGTATGGCAAATGGGTGTCTCTTCAACAAAATGTATGGCTGACTGTCTCATGAGAGATAGAATCGTGCTGCGGATCAATGATGAAAGTATTTCCAAGCGGATTTTTTCCGGTAGTGACATTTATCTTGTATGCATCCGTGAATCGTAAGCTACACACCACATCCAGCAAATGCGGTTACCGTCTGATGCAGCGCTATATGCCGTGTCCAGTTTATCTGACAAAATTTCAAAGCCTGTTACCAGAACACCAGGAAATTGAAAATTCCGAGCCGGGCGACATCCGAAGGACCGTGGGGTCGAATTTGCGCCAAATGTGGCAGACGAAATCATTTCGCTCGATACTGCCAGTTTTCCGAAGGGAATGCACCCAGTCTTGATCCAATACCCTCCGACTCTGAACATTCAATCAGCAACGTGTCTCGGACGCGACGAAATAGGTCCTCTATGCAAGTTTATTGGTTGACTACGAAATGGTGTGCTTCCTGTTACACACGGGTGTTACCCTGAACATAACACCTGCAAAGCTGTGCCCAGAAATTCGTGAGCGACCTGATCATGGATCTTTGCGCATGTGGAACGCTTTAGAGCTCCCGCCTAAAGGTTTAGCCAAACACAAAGTGATCAATCCCAAATACGGCTCAGTTGGAATTCGTTGTCAAGGAGGTAGTTTTTAGGCGTATTCTCAGCATTGATTCCATTCAGGGAATTGGCTTTGTTCACTTTAACTATGATTATTTTGTGCATGTGTGTTAAGCGATGACAGATGTTAAGGAACAGTATCTGCTCGTTGTTTAGCCCAGCTTTAGGGAGGATTGAAGGTTCCCTCCATTTATCACTAGATCCGTCAAAACGACCGATTGCGCTGCCGTCTAGAAGGGTTCCGTTAACTTTACGCGATAAGTTCACCATCTTATTAGGTCATTTAACACAATTGTACTTAATCGTTAAGGTCGACGAGCAGACAGATTGGGTTAGTCAAGTTGCAGTTGTCACGAAAATGTACGGTACTCTGCGTTTATGCATAGACCCTAAGCTGTTGAATGAAGCTTTACGCAGAGAATACTACACACTGGCAACGTTAGGGGTACTACCGCGTTTGAAAAAGACAAACTACTTCATCAATTTGATCTATAATCGGCGTTCTGCCACGTGGTTTTTAATGAGGAATGCAGTTTCCTGATGACGTTCGGACGTTTTCGATGGCTACTTCCACTGTTTGGTTTGAAGGTCACGAGCGACGTTTTTCGGAATCGGCTATTGCAAGCTGTCGAAGATGTAAACCTTGTAACATGTGCAGTAGATCATGTGCTCGTTTACTGCTCGATCGAACAGGAACATGATGCCAATCTGCTTTACTTTTTATATCGCTGCGTTCCAAAGAACATAACTCTCAAATGTGAGCAAGTTGAGCAGTGCAAGTATAAAGTTATTTTCCATGGGCACGTTATGACATCCGAGGGAATAAAGATCGATCCCGAGAAATTCAAGACGGCGCAGGAGACACCACAACCTAAGGAAGTCAAGGCTGTTAGTCGTTTAAATGACAGGGTGAGTCATTTGAGCCGATTCTTACAAAGGCGAACTGAAATTGTAATGCCCATCCGGACGCTGAAACCTAAGCGGGTAAACTGGTGTTAAGGAGCAGAGCAGGAGAAGGCCTTTACAACCATCAAGCATCTTACTAGCTGTGCACTAATACTCGGCTACTACGATCCAGCTTACCACTTGGATGTACAATTTGACAACAGTCAGAAGGGAATAGGCGCCGTTCCAATGTAGGATTCCATGTCTATGGATTTACGCAGACGAGCACTCACAGTGGCGAAGCAGCGATATGCGTAGACCAAAACGAGGACGCTCGTTGTTGTCTAGACAATGGAGCGATTAAACAAGTACACCCTCGGAAGGAAGACTACCGTGTTTACTAACCCTAAAGAGATCGTAAGAATAGCCGGAAACCCGTTAAATAGTGTCCCTCAACGTTTGCAACAAATGCTTATCCGGCTCCAAAAATACGACATGGATCTTGTGTACACTCCGAAGACACAGTTGTTCATCACGGACGCTTTGTCCAAAGTTTATCTTCCGGTCGTCGAACACCAGCAAGAAGTCGAGGCAGTAAATCTGGTCCATTATCTGGCGGTATTGGCAGTACGGCTGAAAGAAAAACGGCCTCATACGGAGATAGAGGCGAGGTGCGCGTCTGTGCGAGACGTGGTTTTGTGTGGATGGCCGGACACAAGTGACAAATTTCCGAAGGAATTAACGCCATAAAAAATGGAACATTCACAGTGATTCATCAAGAACATCAGTCTGAAGCAAACAATTGTTTTCAATGATTCGTCTACAGGCCGGTACAATCATATAAGGTTAAATTACAAAGGGTGGATAGTGATTGGTTCGGGGGTTCGTTCTGAACTGACTCGGTCAATGGTTAGGCAGCGATTAGTTCGCCGCTGTCTCATGCACACAGATCGATTGAGGGTTACGTAATCACAAGGCCTGACGGGATGTCTGGGTGGCGGCTAGGCTGATGGTTGTTCGGCCAGGGCAGGTATAGAGATTGAACAAACATTTTCTGCGAGCACAGCGGGGGTTGCAATATGCGGATCGCAATGGCCTCTGCAGTGGCGAGTATCCTTAACCGCGTACCTTTCGATTTGCTCATTGGAACCTGATAAAACACAGTAAAAGCATTCGGGAGGTTAACCTGATGACCAGATTCGAAAAGATGAGATAAGATACCGCTTGTAAGTACTCCGGTGCCCCCGTTCAACAACCATTTAGGGCTATGTTCCTTAATGCGACGTGACAGTTGAACAGCCGTCCGACCAATGTATGTTGCCCCACAAGTGCACTCAAATCGGTAGATAACTTAAGAAGAGGTCAGCTTCGACAGTCTGTCCTTGTTGCACATAGGAATTAGCTGATTCGTGGCGAAGATGCATCGTAACTCCGCAGCCGGAAAGGTGTTCTTTATCGATTGCGTAGTCCTTATATGATTGTACCGGCCTGTAGATGAATCATTGAAACAATTTTTGCCTCAGACTGATGTTCGTGATGAATTAACGCCATGCTTTAAGTTTCGGAATGAACTCACGGTCTATGACTCTTTCTGTTTGAAGGAAATCGCGTTTTTATTCCACGGTTGCTTCGCAAAGAGCTGCTTGAACATAGTCCTCGAGCTCATTTGCATGTTAACTACGGTATTAACAGAGCACGCAAACTGACCTTCTGGCAAATGGATGAATGGTCAAATCCGAAATCAACTATTAAGCTGTTCAGCCTGGCGGTCCCAAGAGGCTAAGTAAGCCAGAGAACCAATTATTCTGCGTGGGATTTTGGCGTCGTTATTTCACAGTAACCATATCTTATTTTAGCGATAAGATCCCAAGCTGTTGACACATATCGGAGGCTCAACTGAGCTAATTTATTAAATAGGGCTTGAGCATTTGTGTACATGCAAGTGAGCTCCTCTGAAACCAGAAGCTTGGGGTATGTGGTGGGTGAAGTGAGTGAGATTACGCCGACCGGAGAAAGGTCGGCGGCTGATCGCTTTTTGGATCGGTTGTACGCTCTGGAAACGAACTTGGGTTATATTATTGTATCAGATGTTCCGAATCCCGGTAGTCGTTCGTGTTCTGCTGTGTCCCTTCCAGAGTTATGACTATGCGAAAACCGCCACCACGTCGAATTCTACAGTGAGTGTTTTCATTGCGATTGGCGCCCTCCTGGGTTGTTTGGGTTTTTGCTGCTTTCGGTCAAATTTCCGTTAGAAACCGCTATGAAACATAGTCTAATACTCTAGACAAAGTCGTGCCTTTAGCTCAGACTGTAAGACGTTTAAACAACCAGGGACCGCGCCCATTGTACTTAGGTAACACATGATCCATTGGTAACGAGGTGGCGACTTGATTTTCAATAGAAATGGCGTCGCCTTAGATAGCACCATTGCTCTCGGTCGTGTACCTAATCATCTTCGGAAGAGGAATCTGTAAGCTCAGCAAAAGCATAGGGAAATAAAATTTTCATGTCTTCGTTTTTTTCTGTTTTCCTCTCCGTTAGTGGGAGTTGCTAAACTTTCTTTCCAGGGAATTTCTTGAAGTATGCGCCCGTCATGTGTGGCGCTGCAGAGTCGCTTCGCAGACAGCTTAACAGCTTCGCTCCCATCTACCGAGTTCAGTGTTGCCCGAAGTAACCGCCGTTCACCGTAGTGCAGTGAGTTTGGGTGACTCGAGAGGTGTTTTAATGTCATGGGATCAGCAAGGACACCGATCGCTGTACAGATGGAACTCCATTGATTTCGATTCTGTCAGCTCATCTTTGATAGTATTGGAGTTTGCTTTCGTGGACATTAGTGCACACGAGATTCAAGGCACCATCGTTACGCCTGGTGACTATTAATTTTGAAGCCATAGTTTCCCGTGCTTTTGGTGAATTTATGGACGGCACTAGTGGAGGCCAGCCGTATTGTGACAATGCGGTTTTCCTCAGTACGACCACTAAAGTTACCGGTGCTATTTCTGGTGTTTGCCTAGTTTCAACCGATGCGGATGGTGCCTGGTTCCTTACTATGGTGGGCTGACTGTAGCGTTGGGTATCATGTATGACGAACGAAATACTGGGTGCACACGCTGTAGGCAATGTTCTGACTTATAGAAGAGTAGTTGGGACTGATGAAGAGTGAGACGTTAATGTGAGGTTAAAACGTCTGGTCCTCTTCTTCAGCCTGAATGGGAAATTTAGATTGCCTTTTTCACACACATTTTCAGCTTCCTTTCCTCCAGCAGCTGTAACCCTCTCGCTCACCATCTGCTCGACTGCTTACGTTATTCTTTCAGACTTCTCTAGTAGTGCAGTTAGAAGGCTTACAATTGGGATAGCACTGCATAATTGGCAGAACCAAAACACCTCTGTTGTGATATTGAACCTTTCCGTTCCTATTGGCCCCATCTCAAGACACCTAGTTGATATGAGTTCGAGCAATTGGTGCATAGTAGCCCAGTCTTCATCACTTTAACACATATTCCAACCTACTCTTCACGTAAGACATGTTTGTGGAGAGCATGCAGTTTTAATGTCACGCGTTTGTCGGATGATCTATTAGTGTAGGTTCCCTCGTCGACGGTAATTTTGAGTCAGTGTTGTGGAGCGCTCGCTGTCACTTGTGGGAATTATGGGATGTACGGAGTGCCTAGTACTTTATATGTGTGGCCGTTTTGTTTAAACAAAGTTTTAGCCCATTTGGAAACGGTAGCACCCCAAGCCTCCCCTAAGACTATGATGAACTTTGTGTGTTGGCTCTGATTTTAAGCTACCAAACTGTTTTTTCGATGTCACAATCAAAATCCCTTATTGTTCACAGGTTTCACGTATTTTACTAGATCCTAAGGAAGATAGGTACTAAAAATTATGATCTTATCTTTACTTTGGAGCCACTCATCAAGCTACAAAACTTACCCGGTTTAAGCAGCTTGTAATTGCGTGTGGAACTGTGCGCGGATTTTGTCTCAGTTTTCTGTCTGGTACATCCAGCTGGATGGTTATCTCTTCGCAATAGACCTAAAAGCTGAAGTACTAATCAGTTTCCTGTCCGATGGTCTGAATTTTGGCCTAGTGAAGGTAGTCAGCAAACACACCCTCACTGCATGGCTACACCTGGACGATCGCTTCATCTTGTGCAGCCGGCGTTTTGGATTCATTTCATAACATTTTGTCGCACGTCGATGGACTTAGTTTTTCGTCCCGCTTTGACGAACGCCATCTGTAGAATGCAATCTTTTGGAATAATTTGACTTAGATTGTATCTGCTAGGATTTACTAATTCGGACAGCTTTCTGCAGTTACTCACATGCGGAATTTTGAGTTTCATAAAGATTGACCCGGCATTTTAACTTCAATCGGTATAGGAATATCTCGTCTCACTAACACACTTCTACACGTCTCATTATATCACCGCACACAACAGCTAAGGAGAAAAGTACGTCTCCATTGCGAAGCATTCCAGTCAAGCGATCATCAACTTTCGCACCTCCACATAATAGTCGGTGAGATCATTCAACCTGTCCAGCACGACAACCGAGTACACAACCCGTCACCCTGGCTGCACTACTCTGGCCGTTATGACGGACTTTAGAAACACACAAGATGGCGGGGTCGGTGGGCGATTTTAAGAGGTTTGACACCGCTTTGGTTACATAACTTGGGCGGCAAAACGTTGTGACCACTTCTACCCAAATTGAAGCACCTATAGACCTTATATTTGTTAACACTGTGAAGCTGCTTTTTGTATGCAATCGAGCGCCGATTGGCAGTTCTGACCACTCGAATATCAAGTTATCTCCTATCATGTACAGCAAAGTGAATCATAGTGTAGCGACAGAACAAACGCGGCAATGAAGCACGATCTTTATTGGCGCGAACACACACACTACCTACCCACCCACACGGGCACACTTTAATGGGTCAGGTTTCTTTCCCACGTTGCAACATCCCTCCTGACCTCCGCTCGGGACATTTCTATGCTCCTTCTGGGGTACGGGAACGCATCTTCTGTGTCCGTTTCGCCACTGTATCTTCGCTTCCACGCCTCCGATTCTGACGAGCCCGGAGTCGTTCGATAGCGTGCGCTTTGCTTGACCGTGGGTGTATCACTCTCCCCGGGGTTGTTTCTTGAAGATGCGATACCGGCGGTTTTGTCCGATTTATTGCGTCTTCAACAAATTCCCCACCTGCTTTGCCTGCCTCGGGCTCACCCACGGAGGCCGATCCTGTCCCGTTTTCGTCCCGTGCTATTGGGTCTGGGTTTCTCCAGCGAATCGCCCCCATTGCATCGGTCTCTCTATTCGTCCGCCTCCGTTTTAATGGTCTAACCGTCCTTTGGGCAAACGCTGCCTTCCGCCTTCCTACAATAGGGGTATTACTCGTTAGGCTAGCAGGCTTAAAAGACAATGCTCATCTGAGAACATTTATCGCCTCCAGAAAATGAGTGCATCCACTGATTTTAGTATATTTTTTGACAACGTGTATCTAAATACTGCGACCAGTTAACGAGCTATACCAGCTTCTGCTTTGATACTTGCTGTCCAATAGCAAGCAATTTCATCCGTGCGGATTGATTTTCATCTCCACACTTTAAACTCTTGCGTAGACTTCAATAGAAAGCATTCAAAGCGATAGACCATGCTGCGTGGAAATTGCGCCATCTATGCCACTAATACGTACAGATCATACTGGGAAAAAGTAGCCGTCGGGATGTATGGGGTTTGCTGAAATAACAGTGCAGTCTATAACCGAATGTCGAATCCAGATTTGTACCTGGAAGAACTGAACCGAAACTTCTGTTCTGTCATTGGTAACTCCACCTCCCACCCTACTTCCCTACTATTGCATCCAGCCACAACCTCCTTACCTGCCATTGACAGAAATACACTGCACAATAAACTACTACAGCTAGACTCCAACAAAGCAAGTGGTCCAGATAGACCAGCACCCGTCGTCCTCAAAGTATGTACCGATTCCTTGACCCAGTCTCTTGCTGACCTACACACGTTATGCACGAAAGTGTGTAATATTGCTGACTGTTGGCGAAGTGCCAGAATTACACCGGTGCCAAGGAGAGGCTCATATAAATACCGACTAATTGCATGCACCTCTGTACACTTGAAGATATTCAAGAAGATTATTCTTGGAAAGTTGCGGATCCACTACAGTTTGCATATCGTAGTTTGAGGTCTACTCAAGTCGCATTAGCCTATCTTGTACAGTGTTGCGGTCACTAAACAACAAGATCAAACTCGTACACATGTGACTTCTCGATTACGGTACTGCTTTCAGCATTGTAGACCGTGAGCTTCTTTTGAGAAACCTGCACGATGCGGGAATTCAACTCTACTGTCCACCTTTTGACAGACTACTTCACTAGAGGTGTCCGGTTTACTCGAGTTGGGGTAAAATTTCCTCGTCGCTCACCACAGACGCTGGCGTTCTTCAATGGGCCATACTATCGCCATACCACTTTTCCACCTACATCGCCTCTTTACCTACGCCTACCGATGCGGAATTGCCGAAGTATACAGACTAGGTAAACTTGTGTATGCAACAATCGACCGCAGCCTCATCAACTATATTACAAGCCTATCTGGATAGCCTCGTATTATGGTTCAGATTTCAATTATTATCGCTGAGTGCATCAAAATGCAACAACGTCATTTTCCCCCCATAACGGCCATAGTCATCAACAACTTCTCATGCAATACCCAAAACTTCACATAGATGGCAAGAATTTGCACTGTAGATTGTCGGTGAAGTACCTAGGTGTAACACTCAGTCTTGATCTGTTCTGGTCACTCTACGTTCACGGTGCTTTTACAATGTTGAGGAGGCTTTCGTTCTACGCCCCTCGGTTGCGGTACTCCTCTATCCCCCGAGACTTAATTCTACGATTTATGACCGCATGTGTCTTACCCCTTTGGATCTATTGCTCCAGTGTGATATTTCCTGGTTTTCTAAAGAAGCACTGCAAAACACTAGGCAGGTCACTGACGCAATTATTTCTGTGTAGTGGAATTCCCAAGCCGACATTTGTTGAGCTTCTTGCGTCCACTCATGCCAATTCATGCATAAAGCTTGCTACGAGAATACTTACTGTTACAACTCACCCTGTTTATAGTGCACTGTCTGATTGTGTATCGACATCCTCAACCATAAAAAGTATAGATCCATTGTTGCCCACACAAGAGCAAACCAATCATCCGTTATTCCATATATGGCATGCTTTTTGTGCGACCAGATATCAATTTTCCTGGAGCTTAAAAACAACTTTATCTCATGGTCATACTGCTGCCTATGCCAATTATTACTCTACTTGTGTATTTACCGCTTTATTTCCTTTACTGTACTGAAAGCTGGTGTGAACAGTTGACTATTCACCCTTATGGGTACATAAAGCATTTCCTCGAATTGAAAACTGAATTGAGGAGTCCATCGTCTAGTCTCAACGTGACGACTGGAAAAGGAACGTTACCCGCAAACTAGGCAGTAGCTGTTTGGTCACCGTGACCGCAACAAACGTGGTCCGCAAAAAGGTCTTGTGCTTTATAAGCTTGTGATAGAACAGTAAACGTAAGACTGGTGTTTTCTCATTGTACAAGTCATCACCATCCGAACTGCAAAAGAGTGTGCCAAACCGAGGCGAAAGCTTTCATACATCCTGAGTGTACGACGTTCCAGTTCCAAAGTGCGTGGTAGCATAAACACAAAGTATGTTAGTAAAATCGCCGAAATTAAATGTAGAAATTGCTTTGCTAAAGGCGACAATAGTACGGCTTGGATTTCATCCATCTCCACAACACATTACTTTGAAACCAATGAAAATATCCAGGAGATTCCACGCTATCACAGTAACAGAAATCTTTGGAACACTAAACAGACCCGTCCTCATGAATGGTTGAAGCACCCCCCCACGATCCACCGACCGTATCCTTTTGTCTAACGTAATAACCCATGCAATTACAATAACACCTACCCGTTCGATTGACAGACGGAAACTGAACATTTCTAAAGGCCCATCCACTTATGCACTCGTTGCTGCTTGACCTATTTAAAGGGCGACTCGATTACTTTCAACCGCTTCACCCAATGCGCATGTCAAGTACAACATGAAGACTGTAGAGATTTCGCGGATGTCATCCCCCAAGATGTCTCTCGCGTCACCAGAGAACAGGCAGATCTACAGTGTTTCAAACTCAGATGTATCAACCTTCCGGTGTCCAAAGCAAATCCTTAAGGGGAAAAAAGCATGAGGATTTGAAACAGTGAATTTCGTTTGTGATCCGATCAGCCTTTGAGGCAGGCGGACTAAATTGATGCACATCACTAAACATTCAAACTGTATGCAGCACCGTGAGTTCTAACTAATACGGGAAACCCTGAAGTCCACAGCTGTTGTAGAGGCGCGATTTATCTGACACACTGCCTGCAGATCGGATATGGTGGGACACTTATATTTCTGGATGTTCCATGAAATGAACGTCAGCAGGAAAAAATTAATTCAAGCTACTGTCACACGGATGGCAACAGAAGATACGGTTCCCTTTATGCGGTGTTCAGAATACAGACAGCTTGTGACGAGTAATCCCAAGCTCATGATCTAAAAGTATGGCGGCACATACATGTAGCTGCAATTGCTAGTGACGTCACAATTCTGTCAAGTTCAGCGCTAACCTTGTCGCCTCATTACATAAGTAGTGGCCCTAAGATACTGAAAATTCTTTTCCATCTCAGTAGATGACCGTGAACCCAATGCGTAGCTGTCAGATACTGTGCAACATACATTCATCGGAACTACTATTCAGGGCGGCAACTGGAGAACCGCAACCACTCGACGTTGTGGAGGAAGCATCACCACGCTGGACTCATTATAACCACAACAGCCGTTCAGGCAAATGTACTTTCAGAACAACTGCTATTTAAAACACTGCTAATGGAATGTAAACTACACGTGTACGTGAAAGTAATGAAGGACTGCAATAATCTCAACGTTGGTGTTGCTTTGTTCGCTGGCAAACCATGAATAAACGATTACATACCCATCACTTATCGGTCACCGTAAATTCACTTCTTCTACACACTACTCGTCAAGCGTTTCTGATGTCCAATTGACTATTTTCTAGCTACACTAATGCTCAGGGTCTACTAATAAAACGTTCTGAGCTGTGACTAATTAAAGGATCAAAACCTATAAATTCATTGCTAAATGGGGACATGTTTACGCCCCGACATAAATAACACCGAGGTCGCGCTGCCAGGTCTAGCGTTTATTGGACACGACCGACTCAGTAAAGGAGGTGGGGTGGCTCTGGAGTTCAGCAGTAACTTCTAGTTTGAGGTTGCAGATGATTCGGTTCCGAACGCTGCAGGATTCCATTTTGCGCCGTAAACTTCCAAGAGCCGCCGACGCCTGCTTGTTGTCTGACCTTTACCATCCTACATCCTCCACGCTTGGGAATGACTTCAATCTGGCAACGGCAGTGTTGCAGGTGATAAATGAGAAGTACAGCCAAAGAGTCATTACTGGCGATTTGGTCATCCTTGCTCCGCCAGGACGAAATGGAACGTGCACTGCTAATCTACCGCTAGCACAATCCAACTGCATCACGGCAGTAGGTCCTGGTACAGTTGACATGGCCTATCACAATTCCTCAGATTTTCGAGTGACATCATTCTCTTCAGACTGCTTACCTTTCCATCGGTGATCCTGTCCCAGGGGAAAACAGGATATGCCTCCTCCACCGGTGCCTAGAGGTTAAATTGCGTGAATTACTATTAGATCCCAATCAGATCAAATGCGGAGTATCAGGGGGATCGGTACTAAGGCCACCCTTGTTCAATTCATATATCAGCAACATAACACGTCTCGTAAGCCCGGATTGCTTAATTTCTGCAGATAAAATCAACGTGTGGAGGACGAATAGTACACCAGATGCTATTCCACTAAATCAAGCTTATGTGGATAGAGTTTATAGTAGGCCAATCCACAGTCTACTTCGCTTTAATGCGGGAAACATTTAGTGTGCTGCTCTTATGACAACAGCCAGCGTGCCACTACAAACTGGACAGTCAGCAATCCATAGGCATCCCCAAAATATTGTCCGGGCGTTTTAACCCAAAACGAATTAGGCTTTAAAATGTTTCGAAATACTTTTAGCTCGGGTTGATGAATCAATTGCTCATTTGTTCTCCGAGCTAGGCGGTTTTCTCGCAAACGTTTCACCACCATGCGAGGTGGCATCCTCAGTGCAGTGATATATAGCGTACAAGCTTACTAAATGAATTCTGCCTCCATGATCGACCTGCAAGTGACTTTGAACGTAGCAGTGTCGATTTAGGTCCCGTGACCTCTACCCACTTTCCCCAAGGCTAAAGTCGGCACCCGAGTTGTTCTGCCTCAAACCGCGTGGCAAAAGGTTCTTTATTTCTTTCTGTCGTAGTGGTTCATATATTGAATCGATGTCCACGCGCATGTCGATTGAATGTTTCGTTGAGAACCAGGCTTCCAAGAATTCTCTTTCTTTTCTCGTTTCACCCCGTGCCAGGACTTCTGCTTTGCTCCAATCGAAGCTATGTCCTTCTTCATCTAAGTGCATTGAAACTATCGACGATGCATAATGCTCTTATGTTCTTGTATCCTTGTTACCAATTTTCTTCCCGTTTGGCCAACATAATCCTTTTCACAATCTCGGCAAGGTATTTTGTATACCACATTGCGTTGTTCATGTGCCTGCAGTTTTTCTTTTGGTTTGGAAAGCGTTTTTCTCAGCGTGGCAGTTGGTTTGTGTGCTACGATGAGATGATGCTGTTTGAATAGTCTAGCTGCCATTTCCGATATGTTCTTCATATAAGGCAGAACAACCCGTTTCTCCGTTGTCGTTGTCGCTATATATCACTGCACTGAGGATGCCACCTCGCACGGTGGTGAAAGGTTTGCGAGGAAACCGCCTAGCTGGGAGAACAAATGAGCAATTGATACGAACTTGGCTATTCAGATCAAGATGAAAGGGCGCCAAAAACTGACATTTAAAACGCGAACTCCTTGCGGCGTGTATCCTGACTATTTAACCCTTTGATTTTGCAACACCTTCCAGGGTTTTGGATAGGTCCACATCTGGACAACGCAATAAAGGACTGGCAACCATGTCTTAAGAAAGATCGCACCGCCTTGGAGGTACGCCGACGCCGAGCAACCAAAAATATCCAGGGATTTTATCGTTTGCAGTATGAACAAAAGCTTTGAGTGTTCCGATTCTTCAGTGGATATTGCCGGTAATTACTAGGGGGTCTTATTTTGACTTGTCTGGTTGTAAAAGGTATAAACCACACGTATCGCCGTAAGCAATAGCTCAGTCAAAATAGCAATCTGGGAGACCATTGTCTCAAACCGTCAGAGCAATACAGTCGTTGGGAGTACCGTCGGAATTTCTTTTTCCTACGTATCTGCCAACCATGGAATACGCTTCCAGCCTCTGCTGGTAGTTTTCAAAGCTTTAGGTCACCGTGCTCTAATGACTCCGCACCTTCTCAAATTGACTCATTGCCCATTGCCAAATATGAGTGAATGCTAGAATTCACTGACCGTCATACCACGGATGAAGCTCGAGATATTTCTCCTTCTACACGTGCTCAACAGTATCTGACGCGGCTTGTACAAATACCCCACTCAAAGTCAATCTTTATGAATGTAAAGTACATTTACCCTTTTTAATTCGTATACATCAGTGAGTCTACCGGTGTGAAGTTACGTTGAGCTGGTGAGCAGTATTTTGCGAAGTTCACCCTGACCACGTGACCTATTCGGTTTTAACTTTTTACTCGCATTCATCAATTTTTCTTCTCTACATTAGGTTGAAGTGCAAAGACTATCAACCTTATTAAACGGACTACGACAATTCCATTGGCAATACAAATTGTAGCGCACAACTCAACGTGTTGCCGTACCTGGAAATTTACCTTCAAAATAGTCTCCTTTTATTTAAAGGTCCTTAGTTTTCACCGTCTTTCCTGCTGGGTATTTAATTCTTCTGATGTTGATGACTTAAAGGAAGCTCATATTTTAAACTAGGAAGCGCTAAAATGATTTATTAACATTTCAGCTACTAAAGCCATACATACATTAATAATATCCCATCTCGTTTACCCATTTTCACTAATGCTGCGGTTACCGAAATACTCCGGCCCTTGAAGCGCTTTAATGCTGCTGGCTAAGGTGAACTCCCGACAGAACGGCCAACGTACGGTGGCACAACACTTGTCAATCAGCTAACATCCTTGTTCCTGGAGAGCTGCCAAGTAGAAAGAATATTTTCTTCAAGAATGTTTCTCTTACTTCAGGCACCATTCACAGAGGGATCGGTGTGTGCCTCTGTTTCCGACATCCGTCATGCCCTACGTTCGAGCGTCCAGGCGTAAACAATGAGCAGTGATTTACTACGGGTTAAATAGCAGGTGTTTGACAAGTCCCGTGTGACGGTGGGAGTGAAAACGGCCAACTCGAAAGGCATGTCAGTCCTCTGTTTAAACATCTTCCCAGTTGCATGCATTGCTAAATACCGATAGTATAAAACACAATACTAAGAGCAGCATGCAGGGATGTGTGTATCAAATATTCCCACCGCCTCAGCTCTTTAACACCCTCATGCCTAGCACATGACCAATATTGTCGTCTTCCTGGTCTCTGGCTATAGGAATGAATAACTTATTAAATCTGTTAACAGGTAGACACTATGGTCTGGTGAATACTTGCACTTCACCAGCTTCACATCGATGGAGTACAAGCAGATACTTGTTAAAACGTCAACCAGTCATGCTAGAGTTAAGAACAGACGCACACATAGCGGATGGTTATGGAACAGTCAACGACATGGTTGGAAGGAACTGATACACACAGCAGCCATGATATAAGTTGTACATCGAGTTGCCTTTTAATGGTGATTATATAATGCTGAAAACCATGGAGTGTTTTTAATCTCAACTGCACGGCGAAGTTACAATGTTGTTCACGTTTTGGTCATTAACCGAAGTCATAATATTCCGATGTCCTCAACGACGGAAGCTAAGCCGATCGGGTCCAAACCATCCTACGTACAACAATTCGTGCATGAGTACGGAGCTAGTTAAGCAGGCATAACCGATAGGTCTGCACAGTTCATAGCTGCCATGGTAGCAGAAGATGAACCGATCTATCCCATAGTCAACTGCAAATCATGCAGGTCCGCGGCAGTCACCCATGGCTTAGTGGCACAAGCTGCTGGCATCCAGATGTCATGGGGTTTGAACTCGGCAGGGGTCTGAGGAAGGCGGACCACTGGCGGGACCCAGAATGTCGAAACAGCGCTGTCTGGTGCTTTTCCAGATGTGGCAAACCCTGCTGACTGAAAGTGGACTGTGATGAATTACCTCTGAATTATTTGTTATCTTGGGACTGCCATGGATATAGGTGGAAACTTCCGTCACTTACTGTGCACCTCAAGCATGTCTGGTCACACCCAAGGTTAGCTAAATCTAGGCGTATAGGTTATATTTATGGTACCCAATGCGTGCACCTACCAGTAATATTTATTCCGTGCCTTTCCCTATTCTGGACGGAACTAATTGAGTGAAATCCTGATGAAGCCAGCACCATGTCTTCAAAAGCAATTAGGATTCCGTCATTCATTTTACACCACGTACTTGTTCGCTCAAAGCTATCGCAAATTACAAGAGTACAAATCGGTTATTGTTAGTGGCACTGTGAGAACAATACGAACTTTTCGCATTTAGCGGGTTTCGTTTTAGACTGCACTGTCCTAACTAATAAGTGTAACCAATTGCTGTAAATAGTACCTACTGGTCAACAGTAATAAATAGAATAAACCACCAGCTGTACACCGTAACGGCCTTTCGCTGCCACGCAACCACCACCAATCGTGCATGGGCTGCGTAGACCGCGAAGACGTCCACTCCTAGGCGGATTCGAACCGGTGACCTTGCGATTGCAAGCCAGGCGCGCAGACCACTTGGTCACCGGCCGGCGATCAACGTTGGAAATCTGCTTCATCTTTACCGCCTGAAAAACCACAACATTAGTGCACTATAGCAATAGCAGTTGAGACTTTTATGCCCTCAGCTTTTGAGTCCTAACCATTTCTCGCTCCAAACTTCTTTAGGTATATCCTAAATCTATATCGTATGCGATGATAGACAATTTAGAGCTAATAAATACAACTCCATATGTAAGCACATAGTTACATACTAACGTCAGGGACAGTAGGAGGTCAGACACAGTGGACCGTTTTATCGGAGCTATATGGAGACGCAAGCGGGTGAAGTGCAAAAATCCAGCGTCAGCCTAGTAACTCGCCGAGAAGACAACTATTAACACGGTTGCGAACGCACAGTGAGGAAAAGTGGAAACAGTAAAACAAAAGGAAGTATATACGTTCGGTCCAACTCAAATCTGTCCATAAAAGAAGTACTTTATTCTTCTTGTCGCCCCGATGAGCTTTTCCTTTACAGGAATTCAACCTGTGCCTTTTCCTATTGGTAAAAGTGTATAACTAATCGATTACCCTTTGCACTAGAATAAAATTTAACATGAGTACGGAATATGGTAGTCCAGTGGATATGTTGGGCTGTCATTCCAAGCAACACAAGGCTAGTTCCTATCCGCAAAATCTCATCACAAAGGCAGTTTTCTCCTCCTTCGGACTCTAAATATAGCCACATTCAAGCTTAGTCTGGAACTTCTTACTTGAAAATTGCAGGTTTAATTCCTCACCACTTGTACAGACAATCACAGTGAATGCGTCTATGATGGGGGTTAGGAATTCACCGGGAATCCTCTGACTTATACCTGGATGCCTGAGTTAAGACATTTGATTTCAGTTTTCCCTAAGTAGACGCGGTTCTTTTAACAAAAATGACTGACAATTGCTTCACAGTAAGCCGTGGGCTGATTTGCAATCGCTTTTCGCAAGCATCACACTAAAGGCAATCCAAATTGCAACAATGTGCAAGCTTGAGTGTTTGAAATGCTTCAGAATGTTGGTATCGCGATTGGAGGATTTGTTGTTCATTTGTTCACCGACCTTGTCAATGTGGGTGCATACGTTTCACCACCATATGAGGTGGCATGGTCAGTGCAGTTATTTGCAGTGTGCAGTCATTCGGATTAAATCGTCGACTAGTGATTCAGGTACAAATCGCCGCACAGATGATGCTATCTTATATGGTGGCAAAACCTAAGCAAATGAAATGCTAATCTCGCTGAGCAAATGAACAACTTAAGCCTGAGTGTGTTTCGAGCAACCGTATTAGGCTTATCCACTTGTGTGCTCACCTCTGTGGGGATGCACTTTTGGTTTACTTTCACTGGGTTTGCCTTGTGCTGAATGGGAAGTAACCCCTGGGGGTTTTATTCAAGTCCTAAATTAAAAGCGCTGTATGATTTTGGTTTCACCCGGATTTCTATCAAGCAACTGTTCCATTCAGCTTCCACTGAGCACCTGACTCACGTCACTGGCTTGCACATAGGAAAAAGTACATTCTAAGGCGTCCAATCAATCAGTTGCTGTATTTCTACGAATATCATTGGCTGGATACATAGGAAGAACACAAGAGTCATCTCTTCCACCGCCGTTATAAAGAATATAAAAAGAATAGATGAGTTGGAAGGGGAGGCGATAAATCAGCCAGACCATAATGCGACTATGTCCGCACGTTATTATATGGCTATACTGTGCGATTCAAATTTCTTTCACACAGAGTATTGTAAGTCACTTGTTTACATATACGAAATTCGAAAAACGCTATTTTAATGTAATACCTCTAAACCGCCCATTGCATTCCTATATGCCGCCATTAAACAAAAACGCATACAGAAGTCTGCTTAGTGTCTCACGATAATTCCAAGGCCATCGTTAGGTATGAATGTTTTATATTTTTGGACTGTTAAATTTGCACAAAAGTGTTCATTGCTATGTCCTGGGCATTCCCCACTGTTTTCTCAGCTTCAAGAGTGATTTGATGCTTATCAGGGTTGGAACTAGCTGACTCGGCTCATTTTGATCAATGACGCTGGCATACACGAAAGTTTTAAATGTGAACACAGTAATTGCCCGCATTTTTATCCTGACGCTAATAAACTATGAAAAATTGCTCAGCTGATAAAAACGTCTAGGGTTTACACAATTGGTCAACATATGCGTTACAATTTGGGTTTAGTGTTTCACAGCACTGTTTCGAGGTTGCATAGAATCTACCAGCTGTATAATCTAATGTTTCTTTTTTCTAGGTATAAATTTCAGTATAGAGAACTGTTGGAATTCGTTAAAAACTTCTAGGACACAAAATTCATTCGCTCAGGCTTGGGATAGGCAATTCAAGGCGTTGTAATAAAAGAAGTAGCAGTTTGTCGCGTAACTCTCTTAATGAGGGAGTTGTTCATAAGTCCCGTACAACTCAATCCGCTTTGATTAACAGCTGCTTCCATGGCGTTTATCGTATAGAATTAGTGCGGATCAACTGCACAGATGGAGTAGAAATCAGTTTGTTGCTCAGAAACATGAAGGTATCTAGTTTCTACCACCGAGGAATGTGGTAGGAGGCCGTTGCTAAGTGGTTAAGCGTGTTTTGTCTTAACCGATACAGTCGTTGTTCCTCATGCTAGCGAAGGATGGAGACTTATTGGCAAGTAACGAACAATTTTCGTTGGTAACGAATAGTAATATAAAGGAGCAATGGGGCAGCACAACGACTCTGGTTTCCAAACCGGTAGCCCAGATACTAGATGCTATTTACCTTCTTAGGTTTGGGTACAAGGTCGAGTCACTAGCGTTCAAAATGACCTCAAACTGTTACTAATACTGAAACGTTCCGTTGCCTGTATGCTTGGAAAATGGTCTCTTTGTAGAATAACCCCTGGTTCTGCCGCAAAACAGAAGTAACCTAGGGATGTCGCATAGAGGGAAGTTACCTTGGTAACTTCTTTCACCGCTCGCTTTCAACAAAATCGCCCCCATATTGCACCATCCATCATGTGTAATTGTGCACTTTTTGCGTGTTCGATTCCGATTACTCTGTTGGTTGTTAATAAGCATGTTGATATTTGTACCAATTCTCTTTAAACGAACGTGCTCCTAAATTCCCCCAAATCTTTTTATCGGGAACAATGTGTTACTTCGGCGAGTGTGGCATTACTCGTTTCATTTTCCTCCACTTCGTGATGAAGAAATTACAAATCATTCCAAGTTATGAGCTTAGTTACCCAAGTAAATGAGTCATGTGTTTATTGCTAGGACGTGTTCTATAATCCCACGAGTACACAATAACCATTTTAACCTACAGTTACGCATTTTCTAAATCCCTTACTCAGGTGAAACGCCTTTAATGGCGTACATTATAGCGTTTTGGAGTACAACATTGACTGGACAAGACCGGATTGGGTAGCCGTTTCATCTCATCTGGTCGGCTGCAGAGTGAATGCCGCAATAGTAGAGCGCAGTTCGGTTTAGCTACCTGTCCACACGGTTATTTCAGCAAATGAAAATATATGCCTTCTTTGGGAGAACTTCCTATTAAATCGTTTGCAATATGTATTTGGCAGAACATTGCCAACGGAAATATCTGTTCCTGTCTCAAAGCACACCAAAGCTGCTTTCTCTCATAGGCAACAATCTTTCAAAATTGACTCCGGTAGAGGTCGGGGCCATCGCCAACTTCAGGTTGTTTTGGGTATAGCCTAATGACCATCTAAACCAGTTGTTCACAACCAGTGGGTAATTACCCCCGAGGGTGAAATGGTACTTTACTGGGATAAGTATAAATACGGGGATTGCGTCATCAAAATTACTCACAATGACCTTTGTGAGCAAATATTTAACTAACTACCTAGTCACTACTGATTAGCCGTCAGTGACTAATCATTAATGAGTGTTCAGCGAATAAGACAAGTTGCAACAATGAAATTTCTTTTCTACTCTACGCATGCAAGCGTGCAAGGCAGCACAGCTAGATGGCTCTTCTATCGGATCGCTCGTCGATCGTTGTTCTTTTCATTCAAGCAGTAATCCACCCGGTCGAATTACATATTTGGGTGAAAACTAAAGCCAGCAGACCAGATAAATTAGGGGGCGAATATGTACAATGTAGAAGGGACAAAACAGGTGATAATTGTTCAGGATGTATGGACACAAAGTGGCGATGGAATCCTGTCATTCAGGACGGACTGGGAAGGTACTTCTAAAACAAATGGGAAGCCACTAACACCTGCTCAAATTTGACCAAGGACAACACAAAGAAACAAGGAAACGAATGAAATTACAGCAAAGCGTATGGGTGTACATGAACGGAAACTTCATTATATATACCATCAATTATTGGAACTAAGCGATATCAACCTTCTCCCTAAGTTACATCACATCATGATTTAAGGAAAGGCTGCTCAAAAATAGATGTTTTCCTTAGCTGAGTGATAAAATATAATTAAAGCTATTATTCCTGTTCCGTAACTTCAAGCAAAAGTGCAATGGTTACATAGCTTTTGCAACTATAATTTTTGGGGGGACTTATTTATGATGAACCCACTATGTGGGTAACAACCACAACAAGTTTGAGAACTAGTGAACTAAACACATTGTGACATGCAAAATGAGGATACTTCCAAAACCTAAATACAAAAGACAAACAACCAACTTGTAGTGTTCCTCAATTGTACTGGTAAAACAGTTACAAACGCTTATACCGGCCCAACTTTATATTTACATATATGTGTGCATGTTTGCCAGCGTGTTGAGTATTCTTGCATTTCAGGAGTTAGATGCTAACTGAGCTCCCCGGTGTGGCTATGCCAGATGGGAATGTTGACAAGGTGTCTGCCTGTCTATTACTCACCACCTCGTCCATACTGGCTACAGGAGACAGTCGATCGTTGCTGGAAGGGACAGGGTGCACCGTGCTCGTGACTGTGCTAGGTTTAAAGAGTGGTTTTATCCTGTTTTATCCCAGCCACCAACTTGTGTACGTCTGATACACATGATTTCCCACTTAGGCAGGAATGCTTCCGTACTGCTTGGTGGGGCGCAAGTCACCCATGGTCCCTCTATGGGCGCAGGCCTCCTGCGGCTGTCCCCATGCAGGCCACAGTAACCGGAAAATCCGGACACGGATGCCGCAAATCCATGTGTACATCGTTTTTATGCTTTCAGGAATTTTAGTTACCTATATTATTATAACTGGCTAGGAACTAATTGCCTCTTATGTGCAAGCGTTGCAATAGTTTGACGTCAGAAAGTGCAAATGCCTAAACACAAGTTTATGCCAACTACACACTAGGATTGACTGTCACTTGGCAATACAGAGTTTAGGATAACGTTCATGTTCCTAATATCTGCAACGTTGGCTTGATTGCTTTACTTTTCTTTGTCTGGGTAAGAAAACGTTTGAAACTTACACAAACGCTTGTATTTTCATGCAAACACAAGCTGCGAATTGGGTCATAGTAAGGAGCAGGTCTTTTTCCATCTACCAGAGACGAATCAGCTGTCAGCCATCTGTCCACTTAAAAACCCTGAGCGCATTTAAAAGTCGCAATTATGACTTCCTGGGAAGCGTATAGCAACGTAACTACCAGAGTGGACGGAGAATGGCAGACTTTAATTATACGTACATTGGATCAATTGCAATACTTCACGTGCGCTTCTTGATTTGACCCAAGTTGCAAATTTATCGACCTCAAACGCTGCTGTGGAGCTCTGGCCTAGTGACCAAGCCGGAAGCCATCGACACATGTGTTGAGCTCCCCTTTCAGCTCAAGTTACCTCTGTCTGACGAGTCCGAATTTGGACCAAACCGGTCGGTCGTGGAGCCCAGTGTTGGGAGAAAGCAACTCCTAAACGCTTCATTTATCTAGTACTGCTTTTAAAGCGACACAAACTTTCCCACTACTGGTTACATGATCTGTTAATCTCCCTAATAAGATGCAGTGATAAATGGAACATTTAAAGGCATCTTTGAGTTGGCTACAAGTGAATTCCACAGTTGGTTCTATACGATACTTAGAAATAACCGATTTCCTACTCTAAGAAGGTGTGCGCAGTGACAAGTCAACCACGAAACGGTAATTCACTAGTATACAAACATAATTTTCAATGATCGATATTCAGTTATCCTGTGCTCTATGGGTCAGTGACCTATAGCCACTGATCAATAAACTCGGGAGTTCTGATTCATAATTCTGCATTTGTGGTCTACGTCACATATCTTACTCTATCCCGCAAACCTTCCGCAGAATGAGGTCCTTTAAAGTTTTACATCGCTGGTATGAATTTAACGATAGTCAATATTCCCAGGTATAAGGCAGTCGTTAAGAAAGAGTTTACATGCACTTGAGATGAGTTAGTTGTTATATTAATCAGCCACTCATATCCTAACTCTGAGTCTTTTCGATTTGGATTTTAAAGCCTGGGGATTAATCACTGAAAAGACAATTAGACGACTGCTTTGTAGTAATGCCCTACTCGTTAACTATCAAGCAACATGAGCTAAGTTTCCCCGGATTAATACATATATTAAACGTGTTTCTCGTCCAATACACCTGCAGCCAAGACATCCCTTTCCATTTTGCGACGTAACTAAGACTGCGCAGAATATTCCACTTTGTCTGACAGACTCTGAGACAGCTACTAGGCAATCTGAAATCGTGCATTCGAACATTTACAGTAGTGACGCCAAAGAATTGCGTGGTATTTTCATCTAGAAATCTAAACAATATCATTTGCTTTCTCAAATCATCATCAAAAGCTTCACTTTGTTTTGTAGCGATCACGGGATTATTGTTTCGAACAGCTAGTCTGTTTCAGTACACTTTCAAAGCGCGGCTTGCACTGCAGTGTACATCATCTCAGATTTTCCGCTGTTCTAGCTTGTTGAGATCAATTACTTGATAAACCGATGCTAAAGAGAATATTGTATATGTTCAGTGCCCATAAAGATAATCCTTTTGACAGATTGTAATGTTCCCACTCCGTGCAGAGATTAGTTAAAACTTATCCGTGAACTGAGCTCATGACCGTGGAATTCAGCACGGCACTTTCGGCATTATCGGCTTTCAGAAATTTTCCTTTATAAAGCGAACTAGTAATATCTGTACACTTGGATGAAATAAGATATAAAGTCTATTTTCATTCCATTTGCTGATAAGCACATGCACTTATGGATTAAAAGCAATACTGAGACTAAATTATGGCATTATTCAACGTCAGACACAACGGAAAATCGAGTTAATTAACAACCATCATTATAACAAAAGCCTGTGAATGGAAATTGGACTTTAGGAGACGGCTGAACACAAAATCTCCCCTCACCATAGATAAAGCAATAACGTATGGTTAGGAAGCAACCTTTTGGTCGCTGGACCTGCCAGGGTATCTTTACAGGGCTTAGAGCATATCCATATATGGTAAGGCCTCACACTGCGTTGCAGAGTGCATAAATCATTCCACTTTCTTGTTCAGTGAAGTGCCGTATGGTGAGTGACCACAGCTAACTGTGCGTCTATGGAAAGATATTTCTTCTAGGGCAAAATGGACAGAGAGCTTCAGTACACATTAATTTGAGCACAGCTGAGGTAATTTATAATGCTAATGCCGCCTGACTTGTACAGGTTTCATATCAACCTGAGTGAGTCAGATACGTTAAAAATGCACTTTGCGTCACAACTCAACACTAGACTGCCATAATTAATACGTCAAGATCAAACGTGGATTGTCAATACTCACGAACTAATGCACAAAGATGATGTCAAGTTGAGTAATTATTTCATAACTTCAGCTGCCTGATTTTGTTAGCGGAATCTTCACTGAGGGTACCAAAATATAGGGTTGCATCCACATCTTCCTAGCACATTTGAACTTTCGGAAAAATTTGAGCATCAAAAACATATGGAGAATCACAGCGCAGTTCTCAGTTGGGCATATGTCACATATACATACTTATCATTAGCAAATTTCCTCTTTCGCTCGGTCTTGTATGCATTTTTCTTCGAGTGCTTGATAATATCATAAGAGTAGGTAGAGCGGACTATCGCTTCAGGATAATCCTTCATGCAACTATTACCTGATCGGCATACGCTTCGTTAACAAGCACCAGTTTGAGTCCATTGACGCATGCCCGTGTTGGCTACTGCTGCCAAGCAGGACAGACCTTTCATCACGCTGCATCACGACATAAGGCATAAAATAGAAAAGGCACAGAGGTTGACGGATACGAACTATACAACTGGCAGTCCAGAACGATTCGCGTGCTATATTTGGACAGCAACAAAACATACCCGGCGGACACATGACGTATTAGATAAGGGACCAAGGATAAACTGAAACGATTCTTGGATGCCATACAACCATCATGACTTGGGGGATAAGGAAGGATAAGAATAAGAATACGATGATCTTATGTACAACCCAAATTACTTGAGCAATAATTCAGTAGAGCGGCACTTACGTGGGATACAAATCACAGCGATTGCATAAATTCGCTGTTCTTATAAGGAAAAGGCACCATCCTCGAACCAGATTCTTTCCGGTGCTAACATGTCCCACAAATAGCTTACAGCAAAGGGACCGCTGGTGCCGAATGCGAATCCTGATCTATAAAGTTTAGAGCCAAACACAGGGGCAGTGGATGGAAATTCAGCTCGGTAGACGGGTTGGTCCTAAACCATCCGGTTTTTTCCCAATGGTCCCATTTTAGGTAGCTCAGTCACTATGCTTCCACGATCCTTGCAACATCCTAAATCTTGTAGACAAAACATGGTTCCCAACGGTAATGAAACTCGAGTATAAGTGGCACGTGTCAAGGCTAGTCCAGGTTATTCAATTCTACATGCCTCACTTCAGAACCATTTTATTTCTGAAGTCTATTACTTACCCGCGCATAGCGTTGTTGTGAACAAGCTGCTAGCATCTGGCACTTGCGGTCTTTCAATAGCAATGGGGCTTGAAGACTAGCAAGCACTTCAGATTCTTAACATCAGCGCGTCAATTCTCACTCCATTAACGGAGAGCAGTCCTCGTTGTGTACGTGAGGTGCACCACTAATTAGTGGTATGGTGCAACGAGCAGGCACGAGGAACTCAGCGAATAATCGATCACCGCGAACAGCCAGTTATGGAAACGGATGACGCTTGAGATTTGGGCCTATACCACACCATCAATAAAAGGCGAGTCGATAGCACACAGCGGTGCGTAGAATCAACTGACACCACGAATGAAGTGCGAACATGAGTCCGACCCTACTATGTTCGAAGTATTATACCATGTAAAGGTTCCCTCTACAATACGGAACTCGTTCGCTCCCCACCTGCCTTCTGCACATTTGGTTGTGTGACTAGTCGGAGGTGAAAAATCAAAATCCTGTGGCTGGTGCCATTTGAGGATATTGATGTACGACGATTCCTGGAGGACCTCGAAGATGTCGTGAGAGTGTTCGGAGTGAATCAGGAGCGGGTGAAGCTGGTAGCGCTTCGAAGTCCACTCAAGGGACGTGCAAAGGCGATCCTGAAGGCGGCAAGAGGAGGCACAGTCAAGTTGTAATGAGCCGCCGCGTAGGTGCTCAGCGCTGGGTCCCATGGTCCGGCGGATCACCAGGATACGAGGCGAGGATTCAAGGCGGTCCGGCTTGGACTAGCAACGGATTTGGTCGTGTTTGCTGTCCATCTCGGCAACTAGTTTGATTGGGGGCTTCAAGCTTTGGACGACACGTCAAGACAGGAACTGTTAGTGGAGCAGTATCTAGACGGTCAAGCTGCAAAGATGGCGGCTCGATTGCAGATTGTGAACGCTACCCAGCGAACGGGCGCGGTGGAACTTGCTCCAGTGGGAAGTGAGTTGGTACAGAATCCAGAGGCAGCACTGAGAATCGATGACAAAAAGGACAGCGAGCGAGCAGACAGGTTAGAAGCGAAGTTGCAGCGGAGCAAGCAAGACAGCGGAGCCCTTCGAATTACTTATCAGATGATGCGATAAATTGGTCGATGCTTCTTTTGTAGGAACTTGGACATTGTGAGCCGCAATGCCCATCAAGCCGCACTAGCTTCTTTGTATCAAATAAGTTAAATAAAGATATTGTTCTCGTGTATGAGAGTGCATAGTTGGGGCCCATAACAAAGCTGCGATTGGAGAAATGGTGGAGATTATTGGAAAAACAGAGAGGTGTGTAATTGCTACAGGAGCTTCAGTCTCCCTGATCACCATCGACATGGGGTGAAAGTCCAATCGTGTTCTGTGGTGGTAAAAGAGGTCGTTGGTTACGATATACGCATAAATGGGATGGCGGAGCAAGTGGTTCGTATCGGGAGTCATAAATTCAACCATCTCTTCGTTGTGTCTTCGGAAACGAATCAAACCATTCTAGGAGCCGACATTCTCCAAGCCAAAGAGGACATCGTCGACCTGAAAAGAGGAAAGCTGATGAAGAATCACAACTCTATACCCCTAGCTGGTAGAGTAGGATCCGCACGGGCACGCTCAACCGTTGCCGTTTTGCACACTAGTCCGGCCATGCATCTGCTTGTCGACAAATACCAAATTTTCTTCACGGAGGATACCAGTTCCTACGGTTTTGGTGATTGGCTCGAACACACAATTGTGCTTTCGCGGCAGCCGTAGCAGCCGCATGGATCCAGAAGAGTACCAATGCACCTGGAAGCTGAGGTCAATGGGTAGGTTCAGGAGATGTTGAATTTAGTTGAAATCAAGGATGTTCACAGCCCGTATAATTCCCCAGTCGTTTTGATGAAGAATGTCAACGGAAACTACCGCTTTGGCGTGGACTTCAGAAAGTTGAACGAAATCTTGCTGAGTCGTTTTGTCTCGGTGCTATCGGTCGCAGACATCTTTGACAAACTGTAGAATTTAAAGATATTTACTGCACTGTATTTAAGATCTGGCTACTGACAGCTGGCGATCAAACAGAAGGAGTGGGAGAAGGGTGCGTTTACAGTTGGCGGGATGTAGTACCAATATAAAAGGATGCAGTTTGGATGCTCTGGTACCCCTTTTAACTTCCGACGTTTTCTGCTGCGCCTGCTGGATGGGTTAGAGAATGTGGCCGTTTACGGAGACCACATCGTGATATAGAGTGAATAGAAAACAGAACTTTGGCATCACTTACGATAACGACGTAAGATTCTTTAGGGACAATTTTATTCACAGTCTGGGAACGGTTTTTTACTTTTGGTTGTTCAACACTTCATCTCGCTTGCGCTCAAATTATTTCTTTTTTGTCTTTCTAGTCCGCATGTATATTTTCAAAATGCTGCGAGACTTTTACAGGAGCGGTGAAACCTTTCGGTAACACTTGGTTACACTAGAGACCCTGTTGGCAATTGGACTCCATAAATCCGAAAAAAGATAAATGTTGTTGCATTTAGGCGGCTTACTTACTGGTAAAGAGGCTCCGGTTCACACAGAGCTAGGTTGCATCGAAACACTTACGCAGGTACATCGAACATCTCATTTTCCGCATGATCCTAAGGTACATTAGATGGTTCAGTTATTACCACCTCAAAAGTTGACGATAACTATTTCTGTGACACATTCATCAATGTCACTGTCTTCAGCCAAAGCCCATATGTATGTTATACGCACAAATAATAAAATACAAATAAATTAATTAAAGCTAGGTTCCACAAAACTCGTCCAATGTGATTATTTTGATAAGTCGAACTTTTAATGGAGTGAAAACTAAAGGAAACCGCACATCCACCTTTTGTTGCGTCACATAGTTTCTCTTCAATTCGCAAATGCAAATGAGCACACTCGTCAAACTCCAAAATATCCACGCTTTCCTTTGGGGATTCCCTGGGTGCGATCACACCAATGAGTCTCTCTTTCAGATCAGTCGATTTAGGAGTGTGGCGACTATCGAAATGACCTCAAAAATCGGCCACATTTCACGATACACTTTGCGTCTCCCAGAGGAACAGTCTGGTCATGTAAGCGTACACGGGCACATCCAGCCTCTACCTATTGCAACACGGCGAGATTACCACGCTATCTTTTGACATTTGACTTTTTCTTTCACTGACATTTTACTTCTCTTCCAAACCAAGGTTCCTTCTTGGGAGGACTTTGTTTTAAATGGGCTTTTCACAAGGTTAATTTAGATGGCCAGATGTGATTTTGCAAATATTAACTGAAAATCTATCAGCGAACTATAGAACAAAATGACCTTGTTCATATATTTTCTAACGGAATGATAATACTTGTGAAAATACCGCGAACCACTTGAACGTATCCCGCGGACCCCTTGGGGGTCCGCAGACCACAGTTTGAGAAACACTTTAGTAACGCATAAATTAACTCAGAACGATAGAGCTTAACCAATGTTTTGATCGTTATATACAATCGGTTTGTAAATTCTTTTTTATCATCCGTCACCGTTATTGACTTCATTGTTTTGGACTGCGCTAACAAATGCAGAGAGTTGTCGGACAGATGGTAATGATTGGAATAAAGAAAAAACATCCGGCCAGAGCTAAGTAGTAATTTACTATAATTTCGCCGCTAAACATCCCATCGAAATTATCTTATGAAAACAAGTTTCCGAACCTCAAACAGTTAAAGTCGTTAGTGCAATTGAAGCAAAGTTGGCTAGTGCATACTATGCATAGACAATACGAACTCTGAAATAACAAAATACCAGGGACAAGAAAACACTAAGAGGATTGTTTCACACGTACATTGGGGAAGCTTAAAGCGTTATTCTGGGTTTGGAGTCACGAGTGCGATACTGGGGCAAGTTGCTGGACGGTTAATATCTGAAGATTACTGTGCTAACTTTCCATTATAGTGGCTAAAGGGAAAACGGTGCATCTGCCAATTATAAACGAGATATATGGTAAAATCTTCTAACCATTTTGATAGAAAGTTTCATATTCTTCATCCTATCATAGCAAAGCTTTAAAGGTAAAAGGACAAAAACGTCAGAATCAGTATATGATAGGTCTACTGAAAATCCACACCGAGGTTATTAATTTTTTACCCCCAGATGATGAAAACGGATGTGTTAGAGGGAATGTCGTTCTAAGCACATAGGCGCAGCAGTTGCGAACGAATAGATCAACTGGTGTTACTAGCTACACATGTCAGTAACATCAACTCCTAAGTAATAATTTGGAGAAGCATTCACTAACGGTAGTTTTGAGCTTCGGGTTTAGCACACCTTAGTCTGTAGAAGGAAATGAGCATTTTTCTTTTAGGTGACACTACATACGCTTGAATGAGGCATCTGGGATCTCGGACTGACTGGCGAGCGAGCAGGCGTCTCTCTGCAAAGTGTGGTAGTAGACTATAAAAAATTTGAATGTCTTAAGGGTTGGTCAATAGCCATGTTTTAGGAGTAAGTAAATGCGAAAATCTCATTGAAAATTCCCATTTGAATGCTGTTACTTATATACACTCAAGTGCGATACCCCACATCTTAATATTTGAAATTCCAAACCTGAATTTAACCCGTTCTAATTTGGCGGATCAAAGTATCCGGCGTTTGGATAACCGATGGAGATGTTCACCGTAAGGGAAAAGAGGAACGGCTATCAGCAACAGGCGAATAGTTGTGCTCCATAGATAAAAGGCAACTTGCAAGGTGAGGGAACAATGATATGGCCACTTGGTGCACAGTTTACATATCCGGCAGGGATAACCTAAATATGTTTACCAAGCTGAATTTACAAAGTACCAAAATAGTGAAGGAACCAGCGTTGTTGTTTATGCAACGAAAATTAAAGACGCTTCGTGCAAAAAGATGGCCAATTATCTACTCACAGAGAAGCTGCGGTTATTAGTGATACCGGATCATCGTTGTTGAACTGCAAACCCTTGGCGATTCTCTAGCATCTCGAGTTTATGGAACCAACCAATGGTCAATAAAGGATCAACAACTGCCTACTCAAATGTGGAAGTATCTGCTGTGTGGTTGGATTTCGACACGCAACCTATATTGGGACCTCGGTTCGCATTGAGGTAGACTTTGGTCATTCTCATCACGTGTTGAAAGATGCGACTCCAATACACCTCTACTTCAGATACTCTCCTTGTGCTCCGCGGGACCGAGGTCTTCCTCAAAGTTAACCAAGGGTTCAGTACTAGGAGATGCTGCAAAAACTGGGGGTATTCAGTGGAAGCTATCGCATCCTACGAGGTACCTGATTATGTCATAGTTGATTCTGCAATGCTTACATCACCAGTGCCAGCCTTTACTGCAACTCACCAGCAATACGAACCTGAGGGACCATTCATTGAAACTCGCTGTACGGTACAGTTATCTGAAGTGACACAGGAATTCCTTTTCCATTCGTGTCTGTCACCCGTGGAACGCTCTCCCAGAATCGATTGTCTTTGCAACAACACTTACAGTATTTAAAAGACGGTTGGATAACGCACTCATCCACTTACACTTTGTCACTAAGCTTTATAGGTCCATCCTACACTTGGTGTTCAACATGGATTTATTTGGTGTTAACTGTAAGTGCTGTGAATCTAAGCGGATTGAAGGACTACGGCGGAGCAAACGATAAGTTTTTATTCTCATATGTAAACTACTAACTATTTTGGTATTATTATTAGTATCAGTATTATTCTTAACTCGAAATCCCCGTGAACTACTCAGCGGGACTTGTAAAGCAACGCTTCTTAACCCGTAAAATTCATCGTTTCTTGTTATTCTTCAATAGAACTTGGTTGTTGCAACCCAATTATACAGCAGTTTCTCCAAATCCAGCTTTGAATTCCTTTACTCTGTACCAAGCGTTTCTCACGGATCTCAGTATCGTAGTGATCGAGGCGGCAGCTGTGAACCACTAACCTTCGAGTTCCACCCCAGCTCAGGCTATCTTCACCTGATGAGTCCAGACCAAAACGAATTCGTCGGTCGTGGGATCAGTGTTAGGGGGCGCAACACGGAAACACATCAACTTGGCTATTGATGCATCCTACCCAGCGCATCGAGGTGACGGTTTGCTAAGAAAATCATCAGCCGTTCTTGACGCATCCATTTTCCATACTTTTAGATCCTTTGTACGCTATTAAATGCAAGGTTTCGTAATTGTCACACTGTATTTTTCCGGAGTAAACGGTTTCCGAAACTGCTTCGAATCAACTATCATTCAGTTAGTTACTTTGCGTCAAAGCCACACATTCAATCAGTTAGTTTTTAAAACTTTTATTCCAAGCTGGTTTACATGTAGGCCTACCAGATTCTAATATGCTTGAATTAAGAAAAAACCAGAGGTAACTTTGATGTTGCCTCTGCATCCTGGCTTTAGGTTTGGGGAAAACATCAAGCCTGGCAAATGGCTTCGTGTGCCATTTCGGCTCATGTACATACACTCATCGAACTCAACGCCTGGGATTGTCTTGCTTGATTGCGACAGCCGTTCGAGCTATATTGGACCGGTCTATTGAAAGGCCATGTGTTTAAGTGGTGCTTATAACTGCCATGACGTCACATGTACCATCAGAGAAGTGTTAATTTCAGTTATTTAGTCAGGATACGAGTGCGAAAGATCAGTGAAGCCAATAATTATCATGCACTTCACCATTTTAGCAAAGAAAACAGGGAAGAAAATATGTAAGCCTAATTACAGAGCTCTTCCTGATTTAAAAAGTGTGAAAAGAGTAATAATTTTCTTACAGAATGCTCAGCGCGTAAGGTTTCAGAGCATTTACAAAGACACTGTTGTAATTGTGGTTCGATCATCACTGCTTTCGGAGATTGGCTCATGTCTGGTTGGAACACCGAACGCAGAATGAGCATGTTCGGCGCCGCGTATTTGGTGCCTGAAAAGTGAATGAACCGCTCAACCCCGTTAATTCACGCACCAGGCTCCCATTGCTGGTCCACATCCTGCGCATGCCAGCATACGAACTGTCGCGTCGTGCGTTGTTTGTACGACCGGAGTCCGGATGGGAGAAGAGAAAGGGAGGCCAAGCGATGACTTAGTTAAAAGGAATGAAGGCGTCGGTTGGTGTTTTTCGACTGCTGGGCTGGGGTCCGAAGGATGATCAAGACGTTTGGTTGTATACACTAGACAACATTGCAAAGAGGCGATCTCAATGGCTTTCGTGTTTCGTCTCTTTGTCCCTCCCCTCTCCTTTAGCTTCTTCTCCAATAACGATCTCAATGCAATACATAATAGGACATTTGCGGTTACGTTACTCTTTTGGCTTTTGTATCTTGTGATGGTTAATCCCTTAGTATTTTGCACCACGGCACCTAAGCTGAGGTCTGTTTCTCACCCTCGGCTAACATGTACTAATGGCGATGACGATGATCGGGACACTAGAATACAGTTAAATCCAGTTATATGTGTGTGCAGATAATCCTAAGTTTGCTATCATGAATACGATGATTGCCAGTACGGATAAGCTTTTCGGCCGTTAGTCTAATTCGTCTTGTAACGTCACTTACTGTTTGTCCCGAACTTCCATATGAGAAGACGCGGCGGCATCAAAGTGCGCACCCTGGAGGATCTAGTTTTGAGGATTACAGTGAACCTTGTGTATCGAGTGGCGCCAATCTAAGACTGACTCTGTGCCGGCATTTATCCACTGGACACCAACTAGTGGATCAGTGTTACTCTTGCTCGGTGGTCGAACCGGAGAGGTGTTCTAGTTTAAACACCAACTGTCAACGACCAGCCTGGTATTAATCTAAGCTAGCAGTGCTGGGAACCCCGATTAAGATAATATCGCTGTCGAAAACGAAGGGTTTTATACCTCAATCGCTTTCTCAGAAATACGTTGCAACGTTGCTTCAGATGATCGATGGTATGAACATCGTCCCAGACCAGACGTACACGCGTTGTAGTTGTATAGACGAGCTGTCAAGTAAAGGTAATGTAGATACCTCAGTGGACGAGTTGGTCAGTAACACTGCTCGATATTTGCAACACCTATGCAGGTAAGTTAAAAAATACCATTTAAATTTCAAGAACAACAAGCCCATTTGGTAAACTACTTCTTTACAAACTTCATCATCAGACAATTACAGTAATATACAGAGGTAAAACGTAAAGCCGACCAAGTTGCTTGATGTTACAAAGGCGATAAAAGTGAACTGCGACTTAATGCGTAAATTACACCTTACGGAGTTTGATTTAAGGTAGCTGACTTATGCGTCTTCCATTTTCGCTAACTATGGAAGCTGGAATGCACTGACTAATTTCTTGTGCGAGCATAAGAAGGGGTTAACTAATCAAATGCGAATTGCCTCGGCCGTGTCAAGTGTAAGGAACCGTTGACCTTTCAATCGGTGCTGGGGAATATTGGTACAGTATTCTAAAGGTATGCTTTAGATTCATCAGATGCTGATTATCGATGATTTGGGATAGAAAGAAAATGTTAATAACTCAATTTTAAAGTGATCAAGACAAGTTGGGCCGTGCTTGTCCACGTCTTTGTACAAGTTCCTTGCCGTTCGACCAATAAACGTTGCACTACAGGCGTACCCAAACTGACAAATTATCTTGGAGTCGGTTAGCATTGGTGAACTGCTCTTGTTTCGTGAACGAATCAGTGGTTCCGTTGAAAATGTGCATTTGACGCGGCTGCTGTGATGGTCGGCTTAATGGCGCCTGAAAATTTCTAGTATACCGCTCAGCAGTTACACCCCCTTTAAAAGTAGTCTTATGAGTGGCTTTTCCTTTGCCACTGTTGACACTGGCACTGACTGAGGTTTATCATGCCAGTTCCTTGGCGTAAATCTGTCAGGGTATCCATTTTCACGCAGTGTATTCTATATGAACATCAGTTCTGCTTCAAGGGTGTCTTCCAAACAGATTCGATGCGCTATCAAGATGGGGAATAATGCTGCGCTTATATCTCAAAGGAACGATACTGTAAAAGTTCTTATCTCAACCGATACAGGTTGTCTTTCTGTAGACTTGTCGATGGGTAGACACATCTGGCCCACTAGTCAACAAGACATCAAGATATGGTAGCCGATTTTCGGTTTCTTTTCCGCAAGTGAACTACAGTGCTGCTTGGGCGGGGTTTCAATGGCCAAGTATTTCGTCAAGCTTGACGCGTTGAGTGGCAACCACAAATGTGTCGTCCATGTAGCGATGGTATCAGTCAAATTATGTACCTCTGACTATATTTTGCTTCGATCCAGCTTTGCCATGAAAATATTCGTCAGCAGCGGGCAGAGGTGTGATCCCATGGCCACACCGTCCTTCTGTCGATGTTAGTTACAATTGAATAGGAACTGAAAATTCCAGGTGTAACGCGAAAATAGGCTTTTCAAGTAGCGAGTAGTTATACACATTTTTATTTCTCACCCCTTTAAATAGTCGCAAATATAAGCTATCGTTGCAATCAGCGGATCTAAAGATGAATCATTAAAAGCAATTACATACCAAAGAATCATTTTGTTCTGGAATCCTAACCATTTGTCGCCCGATCATTCGAAAATACTCTTTAAAGGGTAAGGGCATAACACTTTCTAAACTGCTGGATAAAATACCTCAACAAACGATCCAAAGTATACGGTTAACAAAGGTTACTTTGCTTTGATTTAGTGAAGTGCCATCTTGTAATATGGACCAAATCAGCAGTTTGTATAACATTCTATGGATGGGAAGGTTATTTATCAGCAGGAGATTGTAATTTCACCCACTATCCACATTTACGGAGTTGGTTGTTATGTTGTGTTACTGCTTATACGCCGTCCACTAAGGATCACTGGCCGCTGGTTGGACAATTTATCAGCCAAGATTCAATTTGCCACGTATCTGGAAAAGAAAATTCGGATGCCCCTGGGGCATCGGATGCGATAAACGCACACACGTAGTTAAAACCCAGAGTTTCATCTGCAATCAACTAGGAGGTGTCGACTTAAACATGCGCATTGTATTTCTTAGTAGTGACTCAAAACGCGGCAACTCGAAAACAAACCAACTAACACAGGAATAACTGTTAATGCAACTACAGTTCGATGATTACTATGCTGTTTCCTCCAAAAATCTGAAAAGGCAAGATTACGAACAACGAGCTTGTATCAGAGACAATGAGCGTAAGTGTGAAAGGTATGACAATTGATAGTCAAACTCTACCTACTTCACTACTTAAGGTTAACATACAAACAGTTTATCAAAATTACTGGGAAGGTCGAGAGCTTAAGAACGAGGCGTGTTGCATGCATGATACTACCAAAGCTGAAGTATGGACCAACCGGGCAAAGCACTCTGGAAATTCCACATAGGAGTAGGAAAATAGAAACAACCTATTCACTGCTGTATATTTTAACCCTTTATTCTTTATACCGACCCGTAGCTGAATCATTGAGAACACTTGTTTGCCTCAGGCTGGTGTTCTCTAACCATCATGGAGAGCGTCCCATGTCTTGGCACAAAGAAAACATTCCGCTCTTTAATAGAACTCAGTACTAGGGAATGGAACAATTCGTAACATAGCATCTGAGCTAAGAGGTAAAGGTATAAACGAAAAGTATCAGTCATAATTTTCTTAACAATTTACACACACTTGCTAGTTTACACTTGCCTTGTATACCAACAGCTCAGGCCGAAATAACTGGTGGGTCCCAACTCGCCATTGAGATAACTCACTTTAGGTATTTCTTATCCTATGGAAGTAAGTACCCAGTGTTGTACCGTTTCACATTTTAAAGTGCTTCTCATCCGGTAACGACAGCCGTTTAAACCTTCCACTGAATGAAGAAATAACAGTCGAACAGATGGCATGTTGATCATCTGCGCACCGGACAGGAGAGTGCTTTACTCCAAATCCAAAATTTACAGTAACCTTTCGATTCCGGCTATAATCAACGTAGGCAAACGACCTCGGTTAGCGTGACGCTGTCATTTTGCGAGTCCGTTTACAACGATAATACAATGTTAGCCCTTTATGATTGAAAAACTTTAAATTATGGATTTGCGATTGAGGAACAGATACAACAGGACAGAGGTAGAATAGTTAAAACAAACCTTACGCGCAATAATCTCGGCAGGATAGGTTTTTAATACCATCTACGGCAAGATTCCATCTGAGTAACAGAATAACCTGGACATTTCATCAATTCATATAATCATACTCCAAGATGAACTAGGTCGATATAAGCTTTTAGGAAGTAGACATAGTGACTGCATAGATGACACAAAGTATGGTAAAATGTACCTAGAACCATGTGTATTGCTGGAATTGTGCTAGGTAGGTCATTATCTTACAGTTTTGTAGAAGCTTCACGGCTATGCACAGCGTGGTTAAAGAAGTCGAAATTAATGTCGAGGTTGAGTTAACAAGGGAAACAATTCTGAGCACGGCCGAGGACGTTGGCGTCAACATAGAATGGGTCAGCTCAAAGTAATTACAATTTATGCCGAGTCGAGAGCAGTTGACTGGTGCGAGGGTATCTCATTCCTGTAGTTATCGCGCACCCACATCCCTGACATGCGTTCCGACATGTTTGAGGTCATTACAAAACTTAGCTAACTGCACAGACGCGGACGACTGAAAGGTAAGTGTTCTGACTTATTTGGTGTTTGAAAGAGAAATCGGTTTTCGCCAACTATGACAATGGTGCATATTCTTTGCTTACCTTCCTACATGTAAATAGACTGGTTGGCATGTATAAATAGGCATTCCGTCGGCTCATATGTGCTCCACAACTTTAAAGCTGACGTGTTGAAGTCAATTTAAGGTGGGCTGTTCATGCTCGGTGGGATATCCAATAAAAATCGTATAAGAGAACAGAAATATAGGTGGTGAATACATTTAACTATGTTGTATTTCTTGAAATTGACATTTCGACCACATCCAGCATCCTATTGCCTCCAAGGTGCAAAATCAATGAGACGGTTGTAACTGTATGACCTACTCATCAGTAATCTAAAATTACTAATGTCTTTCCACAATATCTTATTCCATTAGGATGTCAATTTAGAAATTGCACAACCATGCTGCCTTGGGGTGTTTGGAGGAGTCACTGCAACCATACGTTGTATGAATTGCTTTTAGCACACACACTGGATGTCCCCTCCAGTGTTACCTACGACTGCGTAGGCACCTGGTCAAGTGCACAATGTATCTCGGCCGTCTTACCCTGATTCCAAACTTTCAAGTTGGCTCCTTCTGATCGACGACATAATTCACTCTGCGGACTATTCTGGTCGTGTACTCCTGGTCGGTATCCATGATCAATACCAATGGCGTTAAAGTCGTTACGATCGCTGACGTCTTTCCTATAGTTATTCTTATTAAATCGCACAAATAATTCAAATCAGCGACTGTAACCGTTTAACTACATTTACCCTCTCGTTGGGGACCAGGCAAAACAGCCATCCGTTCATGCTGTTTGCATGGAGGTAGTAATTGTTTGCAAATGTTGGTCCCAAATAAATTCATCTCAAGAACTGCTGCGAGCTGTTAAGCCCATCGATTGCTGACTGCTGCTTTTTAAAATCCATACTTTCTTCAGTAGCTTGGTTTCACAACACTTTCAGTGAGTTTCAGTTTTTACTTGTTCCTGCATCCGTACGTTAGAGGATAGTATCTCGATGCTGACAAACATCTCCAGCTGCAATTCAGTCCACGAGCAAGGTGGAGTTGAAGTGGCTTCTGGTTCATGTCGCTGGCAGCGCATTTGGGCTAGCCGTATTGCCACACAATACATTTGTGTCAGACTGGAGTAGCCTTAAGCACTATGGATAAGGCGTTTTATAACAAAACATAAAATGTCATAAACCACTGACTTTTCATCTGCCTTCCTTCTGCTTACAGCCTCGAAACGCCTTCACGTACAGCAAAGGTGAGTGTGATTCAGTTTACCATTCATTGTGGGTCGCTGATTTTGAACGTTCACTTCACAATGGGATTGTCACAATTGTTTACTTTTGTACTGGCTCTGAAACGCTACCCAATCAACTGTTAAGATGGTTAACCCTATTAGGATGTTACTAAATTCAAATAGAAAGTTAGATCGTCATTTCGTTCTGTTAGCAATCCTAGTTTCACTCATGCTTCTTCCATCTGTAAGGGCTTTGAATCGCTGGTTATCTGCTGTCATATGGTGTAAACGACAATTAGCTTGTAAGTCTTGAGTGAACGCGTTTCCACCACTTTTAACAAAACCACAAAGGAAAGGGAATACGGTACTTTTACAAATAATTAAAAACAACTATGTACAAAACCTCAATAAGCTGTGCTTCTGAGACAGGCGTATCAAGCAACGACAACAATCCAAGATAGCCAGCAAGCTGAAAATCAAGTTCACGTAGAATAGGCTCGTCTCAATGTACTGTGGCTTTAATAGGCTTACACACGATCACTCGGAAAGGGAGGTTGCCGTGTAATGTTGTCGTTCAGCCAGTGACTTACACACACACCGTGATGGTATTGCAAGTGTGGCAACTGCACATGGAGTAGCATTTTAAGTTTTCTTTGAGGACGACGTGGTTTTATGTATCTGAACTCTACTCACATGATCTCGCAACACCGTCAGATCAAATGCGATGTAACGAAGGTCTTGCTCGCCAGTATCCGAACGCCACGGCAAGGGGGTTAAAACGGAACTTCCCAAGCTGCTAACATGAGGGGAACAATGAAGAATGAACAATGATTTATAACGGGTACAAAAGCAGGTGCTTGACATGTCCCGTAGGGTGTTTGGCGTGACAAAAAGATAGATCTAGGGATAATGGAATCGTCAGTTTGGGCGAGTACAGATTTAACTGCACTGTCGTATAAAAGGAGTTTGAAATGAGGATGTATGCACACAGGGCAATAAGGGGAGTGGTTATTAATCACGTGATAGGCGAGAAAAAATAAAAAAACAGCAAGGGCAACGCTTACCCGTGTGGAACTAGCATGGGTCGACGGGATACAGAAATCCAGCTTCTATAGTATTAGCGTGTATCAAAATTTTGCAACGGGTTTGGAGCGACTCAATCTCGAGTAGGGTTATGCCACTATCCACTGACTGTTGTGCATTAGTGCCAGCATCTGGTGGTAGTGTAAATGTAGTAGTGTAAATGTAAATATAGTGTAAATGTGACAGAGTATTGTCAAGGGGTATTTTTAAAGGTATAGGGTGGGTGCATTAATTACATGTTCCGGGAGGGCGTTCCAAGGCTGTGACACTCGAATGGAGAAATAGTTTCGCCGACATTCCAGGCAGCTGTACTGCGTGACTAACTTAAACTGGTGACCTCTTAGCGAGGTGTTTTGAGTGAGTATTAGAAGGGAATGGTATGGGTGGTTGGGGTTTCTCAGGATCTGGTGGTACACCATTATGAGATCGCCCCTTAGACGCCGAGAACGTCCACTGTATATTTTGAGAGTTTTCAGCCTGAATGGGTAGGGGAGGCTGGTCCAACCTCTGATGCTCTTCGTTGCCCTACGTTATGCAGTATCGAGCGCCACGAGATGGTGCTTGAGCCAGGGTTGCCACGCTTGGATAGCGTATTTTGCGTACGGCCTCACGTATGCACTAAGCATTCTTGGAAAGACTGAAGGTTTAAGCTTCCTGAAAGCTATGCGAAGAAGGCCGAGGTACTGGTTCGCTTTCTTAGCTGCCTTTTCAGCCCGCCTCAAATAACCGAGGTCATCTTGAACTAGCACGCCGAGATCGCACTCTTGAGAAGCCCGCTGTGGAATTCGTGGTCTTAGGCGGTACTTGTGCACACTCTTGTGCCGTATGTTGAGAACTTTGCACTTGGTGACGTTGAAATGCAGCATGTCCTCCATGGACCATGTGTACGCTTTGTCCATGTCCTCCTGTAAGACCGTGTGATCCTCCACTGCAGCTATAGTACGCTATACCCTTAGATTATCAGCAAATAGCAAGCAGATAGCAGATAGCACGCTCGCGAAATCATTTATTAAAACCAGGAACAGGTAGGGTCCAAGTATCGAGCCTTGAGGTACGCCGCACTGAAATTCGATAGATTCTGACACGTTGCTTCGAACCCTCACATTCAGGTGACGTTGTACGAGAAAGTCTGCTATCCAGTCCAGAACAGGCTCGCCGATTCCATATTTCTGGAGTTTGTAGAGGAGATTGACAAGTCTATACGATCGAATGCCTTTGAGAAATCCAAGTAGACCGCGTCGACTCCTACATCAGCGTCCACAGATTCCATCCAGCTTGCATGGGCAATCAACATATTAGTGGTACAGGAGAGATTTTGGCGAAATCCGTGTTTCTCCCGAACAAGAATTTTGTTGTTGTCCAGGTACCCCATTAAAGCCTCAGCTACATTGGACACCGTGACCTTAGAGATCACAGGAAGTAGTGTTATCGGGTGATAATTTGCTGGTTCAGCACGACTGCCACTTTGGTAGATTGGCGTGATGCTTCCGTGCTTCCACACCGTGGGGACGTGCATCTCGTTCATACATCGTTGAAAGAAAATTGCTAGTGGTCGTGCCAAACTCATGGCAGCAAATTTCAACGCCTTCGGGCGAATGCCACATGAAGCGACAATTAGATCCGTTCAGAATTTAGAAATATATATCAATGCAGTCATGGTTGAAAGCAGGTCACCTATGTGTTTAAGGTGCAAATAAACTTAATTAACATTGCACCGGACACAAACTTTATTGAGAGCCAGATACTAAAGACCGGTTGGGACATGGAAAGGAACTGGGAAACGGTACAGGGAATCACAACCATGAGGCAGGGAGCGGTAAGTAGGTGGCTTTGGATAGGACATTTGGGAATCTTCTGCATATGGTCTTTTATCCACAACTCAAAAGTGAAGTCATGGACGAGATGGACGAAACAAATATAGGCTAAACCTTTGCGCTACTTTCGTGCCGTCGAACCAGCGAACGCGAGAAACCATTTACGCATAACTTGATATGTTTGTTCACACTTTTACCGAAGCTAGCGGTAGTTAGGTACTCTTGGGTATGGACTGGAAGCAAGACGATTGCAGCATTTCCCTTATTACTTGAAATACACTGTACACGCTACCGAGCAGCTAGTGCTTGGCGGTAGCTTTATGACACCAACTTGCAGGTAATGTTTCACCTCTATGGATTTGGAAAATACCGTCCGTATTTATCATGTGATTCAGAACTACAGAATCCAGAAACGAAGTAAAATAAAACCATCTGAGACTACATTGTGAAGTAAGCTTGAAACAAACAGTATGTTTCCAACCTGTGGGCTCTTACGGACGAAAAATGCATCTACCATATCCAAAAACGATATTACTAAACTGCTTATGCAGTTCGCAAGTGGTTTTCAAATGGTGTCTTAGTTTTACTATTCCACCCTGTTCAGCAGTGCCACGATAGTAAGCTTCACATAGATATTAAAATTAACCCAATCAGACAATGTGCTTATACGGTAAGTTGATTATAATCATATCACAATCTCCTGTTGCCAGCTAATCGAGACAGTTTCTTCATGCGGCAAATCTCAATGTCATACTAGATTTGGTCGTTGAATCCTGTTCAATAGGAAGGCAGTATTGTCTCAAGCCGTTTCCTGTTACTCCACCTCTCATGTTTGGTCTGAGAAGTCTATGTTTTCCAGTTTCCGTAAGCTTGGTTATCATCGCAGCGTCAAACAAAGCCACTATACCGAATAGTTTCTTACTAACCAGACTCGACAGACGGCTTCATCACTAAAGCAAAATTTGTCGCATGAGTGGCTGTTATAATTTCAGCGAATTTAAACAAAGCGTGCATCCGACGTGATTAATGCCTGGCTTTGTGCTGTTTCAATCACGGTTTCTTCATAAGATATAGTTCAGTAAGTAAAGCAGCTGAGAGCTCGTGAAGCAGAGTAACCCGAGAAGGTTACAATTTAGATCAGCTGTGATCAGTAAAAGGTACCCGACATTTTTCTTTTTACATGACTAACATTCTGATTCATGAACTACCGTTTCTTCGATTACTATGCTAGTTGTTACGAAACCGATAATTAGCTGTTTAATTTGTTACTCGAAATCAAAAATCCCTGGTGTTTAAGCTCAGCTGCTCTTCTATGTGGTACCGCATTGAGGTGGAAGATGATCCATCATAAAAAGAAAAAGTGGAACATTGTGGTTTTATGGGGAGAAAACAAAAGGTTAAAAAGATGCGCCAAATAGGCAGAATGAAAAGCACAATCTTGGTAAAAAGGAAACAAAATGATAAAATGAAAATAAGTTTGGCGGCCATACCATAGTGTTCACCCAGAGAGGCATGCATAAAAGAATCAACCTAGATGGTGTACGTTGCTTCCGGTTGTTATACGTTCGTCATATTATCTCATCTGCTGAATTATACAGACTCTACCTCATACTGTAGGTGGTTAAGAACGAAATGAAGAACTTTTTGTTCGTCGCAATCAGCCGACAATTCAGATATGTCGACCAGCTGTTCGGAAAAGCACCAGACAGCCGTTTCGCCCTATTGGGGCTCATCAGTGGTGCGCATCCTTCGGTCCTCTGCGGAGGATCGAACCCATGACTGCTAGTGGCTCTTGCCAACTAGCCCGCTGCTTATGCAACTGCGCCATGGAGGACGGTATCTGATTATCGTGAATTGTTAGCTAAATGCGATATAGCCCGACGCATCCTCCACTGCCATGCAGGCACCTGCCATGCAGATGACATCGGTCAGCCAACCGACGTCAGGACTTCCCGGTTACGGCAGCTATGAAACGACATAGCATTTTGTGGAATCCGTACGGGCGAATTGGTCGACATATCTGAATTGTCGGCTGATGGCGACGAACATAAATACTCACCAAAATCCTTCCATTCATAAGAAATGAAGACCTCTTTAAACACAGATAACTTAAGGGTGGAAACAAGGTAATTAGGGACAACGTTTCACGGCTGGCACATACGAATGGATTAAGAGTTTCGATGACATTCTTGCCGACTTTACTGTGTGGCCAAATTAAACTGGCAGCCCCTCTAATTCTTGTTGTGACTGAGATGCAATAGGTGGTAGCAGACGTGGTTGGGATTCTTCAAATTCTGGTACGCAATTATTAAGTCACCCTATAGATTCCGATACTGAGTGTTGTACAATATTAAGACTTTCAGCCTGTTATTGAAGGTGGAACAAACCTGTTCGCTGTGAGTTCTCGAAAGCTGCGAGATCTTGCTTGTACCAACGCCATCAGGCCTGGGTTGCGTATTCCACATAAGACCACATGTATCTTTTCAGCAAATGCGAACAGACAAGTGGATCCAAATCCAGGATGTCCTCCGTAACATTCCGGCTTGATGGTTCCTAGTCTTTGACGCCTTCTCAGATTGTTCCGAACAACCCAGATCAGCCTGTATTAATATCCTGAATTCGAGCTACAGGGTGACTGCTTGCAGAACATGATCTCCAGATTTGTGATTGATGTTCTGCTGGTGATGAAAGTGGACCACATTACACTTGGGCGAATTTTACCGGAGCAGATTTTGCAATGATTAAGCACACATCATATCCAGGTTCCGTTGAAATGTATCTTTGTCTCCTTGGTCGAAAACCGCCTATCATATCCTCATATCATAAGCGTAAAGTAAGAAAGCAGAAGAAAGCCGAAGATAACCTCGTTACTAAACACAAGAAACGGACGTGGTCCCACCACTGATCCTTGTGAAACCCCACATTCGAGATGAATCGGACCGGACAGCGCACTTCAAACGCCGACATACAGTTGCCGCTATTGCAGGAAAGTTCTCATCCACTAAATGATGATGTCTTCTACTATGTAGCTCGTGAGCGTGTGAAGTAGAATGCGACATCACAGGCTTTCAAATGCTTTGGAGAAGTCGAGGTAAATGACATCAGTCCATTGCTATTTGTCGGCCGATTCCGTCCAACTACCGTGCATAATCCATAGGTTGTTTGTGCACGATTGTTGCTAACTGAAACGGTGCTACTCCGGTGCTAAAATTGCGTAGCTTTCTAGATCGTTTCGGAAGATTAACATTCCATGAATTGTGAGTTCAGCATCGGTAAACACTGCTTGAAACCAAATCTTATCTATAGGAATGAGAACACAAAGCGCCAGTTGACTGATACAACCAAACCTCAGTAGATTTGCTCTGAACGCCTCGGAGATTGGTGTACACACAGGAAAGAATTCGGTTCTCAACAGAGATTTGAAAGACGTTTTGATCGGATGAGAGGTTGTACCGACAGTAGTATTTTCGGCCGCTAACCGTTTTTCGATGGTATTATTGGTGAGTCGCTTAAATTTGGGTTCTGAAGTATCGTATTAAGTCCTTCTGGTAATTCATTTGTACAGTGCATGAAGTGTGGATGCATGATTGCACAGAAACAGGATCACTTTCTTCAGACATGCAAACGGTGTGACATTCGGATGGGGTCCTCCCTTCATTTAAGTCCATCGACCGTTTCGTTCGCTGTTTGGAGCCGGAGCTCTGTTGATATTCTGTGTAGAAATGATTGCCATGGTTCCTATAGCCTGTGCCATCTGTCTAGTTTTAGAAACAACCTTAATTATCGTTGGGCCGCGCCCTTTGTAGCTTGCTGATCTTGACATATTAGATGGAGATGCAGCTAAAACGTCATTCAAGAGCCGCTTCTTATGAACAAGGTGTCACTGTTCTTGGTCCTGCGCCCCTGCGTCGCATCGATGGCGCTCATGAAACTAGCATACACCATAAACAAAGACGGTTTTGGCTGCGGTGTCTAAGCAGAACACTTTTAAGCTCTGCTTCATTCCGTTGCGCTACCCCGTGAAACATCTGGAAAGACACGGACCAGACAGAATCCTTTCTGGAGAAGAGGTGTCAAAGGCAAGGCTGTCTCCGCCGCGTCGACAGCCCGAAGAATCCTGACTTCACCTTAGTGTTTGGAATTCAGCTGATGGGCGATCCTGGTCAGGTTGGCGGGCTTGTTCGGAATATCGAGCAGGTTGCCTATGGTGTTCCATTCGCTCAGGTCGTCCAACTGCTATGCTTTCAGCGAATCCGTTGTTGCTTCTGGATCGCAAAAATGTAATATGGGTAGGGTATCCCGTTATTAATGAGTGTCCTTTAGAAGGGTACGGGTCGTGGTTGGGAGAGGGGGCGGTTTGATATGCATCAGCGCGGCATCGCCGCGCAATTAGTACTAAGTGTTGTACTGAAAACTGATGATGATGATTTTGGAGTGCACTTGGATGCAACTACAGCCCAGCTGTCAATGATCTTAGCTTATTCCGGAGTTTCAGCGAAGTCTGGTAGGAAGAATCCGTTGTGGGTGCCATTGCTGCCAATGGGCCAGAATTGAAGAGTTCGGGAATGGCTGGGCAATATGGAGTAATGTTAAGGTGGTTGCAGACCATGTTTGACGAAGTCACTTCATTTGTGTAGCGCTCGGTCTTGTGGATTTGCTTGCAATGGCGTTCAATGGAGATCCATGGACCAAGCATCCTGCTATCCTTGTACCTACTGAAGCTATTTTGGTGTTCAATATTTGCTCATTCACTTTTGCCAGCCTTTCACTAGGCTGGCATAATGTGACTATTTTGAGACACGAGAACCGGCTGCCATCCCTCCGGAAGGATGTTCATTCGTTACTGGCGACCCAGGCGTCGTGCCTATATCGTTTTTTTCTTTTCTTATGTATTCCGGCACAAAAGCTGTGGTGTATTCCATCTCTGACTAACGTGTGTTATGATGATGATGATGCCCATACCCATAATGAGGATGATGAGAATGATGATGCCAGTACAATTACGGTGTTAACTAACGGGAAGACATTACAATGCCCGCAGAACCAATGGAGTCTAGTCTGCTGCTTAGTAGCCTAAAATCGCTTACTTACATGTTTCCGCATTTGGCTTTAAATGCGTGAAGTTGAAACATAAATTTTCTATTTTGACCATCCATATTGCACATTCCACAAGCGCCTTCAGACACCGTGGGCTGGCCACTCGCGCCCAGCAGGTCACGTGAACTTGCTGATGGTTTGTCCAACCCTGGACCCCAGATTGATTGTTCCCGCGCCAATGTCAGGTAGGTAGCTGTCTCACTTCCTTTCTCTCTTGCGGTTGAGCGCATATTGCGGAATTCAGCGATCATTCGCCTCGCAGATGTGCGTGAATACCGACACGAAGATGCAGCATGTATTGATCGGCTAACGTTAGGTGACGATGAAATCGGGGCGCTGATCAACGTTAGCTTCACAGCGATTTTCACTGGATGACAGACACAAAATGACTCATAGCTTTGTTATCTTGCATCCTGCAGAGATGTTTGCGAGGTAGCCTGTGAGTCTTCAACCATTTGTTCCGAATGAGACCAAAAGTATTCCCGAACAGCTCAGCAGTGATGTGGCTGCATGCGTAGATTTCAACACAGGACGTTCGAAGACTGTGAATTAAAACACAATATGTTGTGCACAAGTTAGATTCAAAGGGTGAGATGCAATGCGTAGCGCTCGACGAACTTGTTCAAATGAGCGTACGCAAAAGAATGTGGGACCAAAAGTTGGATGATAACGGCTGGTGAGGCGAAAGCTGAGATAACGTTCAGCCCTATGGAAAGACAGACGCGCGTAGGGTTTCATTTAGCTCCGTCACAAGCCGCACTGAACGGAATAATTTCGCAATATTTTCTACCTAGCGTACGCTGGTCATGGTACAAAATCGTGCGCATCGTGACTCGCTGACCAACAACACCAAATTGGATACAAGAAAGTTGAATGTATAGTTGCTACGAATCTCACGCCATTGCTTTTTGAAACCTTTTAGAAATAAGGAACACCCTTCTTTGCCGGCTTCTTGTTGGCAGCGTTGTCACACTAGCTTCATTAAAGATTCTCATGAGTTAAATTGGTGGCTACAGAGCATGAGAAGAAAACTTGCGTATCTTATATGCCGATGCAAATTTAATCTGAATAAGTTTATCAGCGTTTTAATTACGCATGCATATGAAAAATGAGGCTGTTAAAGAGGTTATGTAAAGCTTAGTCAACGCAAGTGTCCTTTCCCATAGGATGACGATATTGAAAATGGTATTATTTGATTTCACTGCAAACGCATTGCTTAGTGTGTCATTAATAAAAACACCCCATTTCAACCGCTCTAAGCCACTGTGTGTTATTCACGATATGTTAGTAGTTGATGGTCGACGATTTCAATGATTTATAATTCGTCTGGTCTTAAAGCACGGCCAAATCTATAGCCGCTCCATAACTACTCTGACCAGAACCACAGGACAAATTCACAAGCGCTAGTCTTCCATCAGTAACACTTCAGTTACGTGTCTCCAGAAAAACCAGTAACTAGCTTTTCTCTTAAAAAATATTGCGCATTAGGGAACGAGGCGCGCTGCATTGACTCTTTTAAACGTTCCTTTATGGGGATGTGAGTGGCAACAAACTGAATTGTCACAGTTCTTTAGCTTGCAAAGAGATATCTGAATAAAACCACTTGATGGTGGTGTCTTTTGTTTCTTAAATGACTGAATGAAATGGCCATCTTTCCATCTAAACAGACTGTGGAATAAGCTACGGGCTAGTTGTCACAAGAAACTAACAGTCATGCGTTCAATTCTCCCTAGAGGACCGAACGAGGCGCACCACTGACGAGCCCCAATAGGGTGAAACGGCCGTCTGGTGCCTTTCCGGAAAGGTAGTTAACTTATCTGAATTGTCGCCTTTTTGCGACGAACACAAAATGCTTGCCACAGTCCTTCTGCTCATCAGTATTACAAATTCGCCCTTACGGATTTCATAAATGTTAGGTCGATTCATATTGCCGGTACCGTGAGATTCTGAAGCCGGAAGGCCAACCGCTGTCATCTACATGGCTGCTGCGTGCATGGCAGTAGGGGCTAGGTCTATATTTATCGCAGTTAGCTAACAATTGGATCGTGAACACATTAAGTGCTTCTTGGTACATTGTTGCCACCAATATCGTACGCATCGCGTCCATCATCGTGCTCCATTAACAAGAAAATACCTAGACGCGCTGAAGGCGGTTAAACGTAAAAAGGAGATCATTCTGTGCAACGCGGACCAGGGTGCCTGGATTGTGCAACTAGACAGAAAAACTATATTGATAAACTCACAACCATTCTGAGTGATAAGACGAAGTTTTCCTGGGACACGAGGGATGTTGACCAAACGGAACAGATTGAAAGACAGATCACTAAAAGCCTCCAACAGCTCTAGGCCAAGGGGTACGTAACCGACGCCTTATATGACAGTCTTAGACCTTGCGGAATCAACGTTCCGAGACTCTACGGCCTGCCAAAAATCCATAAGGCTGACATCCCGCTTCGTCCTATTCTCTCAATGGTTAACTCCCCCTACCACGCAATTGCGCAGTGGCTTGCAGAAAGTCTTGAGCCGGTAAGACAACAGGTTGTGACGTACAGCCTTCGTGAGAGCTTTCAGTTCGTCGAGAGCATCAGGGCGGGCAAAGTTAATGCGAAAGTAATGCTCAGCTTTGATGTTGTCTCGCTTTTCATTTATGTTCCGCTGATCGGAACCATCGATTAAATTTGCATTCGTATAAACAATCTGTTTCAACACTGAATCAACTGTGGGGTCGAAAAGTAATTACAGCTTTATATCATTACTTGGAACTCACTCAACTGCTCACTCTCAATCTCAAGACCAAAATTTTTCGCAATTTGCTCGTCGCAGATTCGCCTGTGACTCTTGCAACACCGAGAATACAAATTTCTTTATTTATTTGCGGGCACATGGTGAAGTCGAAAAATAAAATTTGTGTACCTGTGCTTGAGCTGAAAAACTTATTGCTGCGGTGCACATGGAATGTGCAATTTCTATTCAATTGTAAATTTTACCGGCAAAAGGACGGTGTAGCCATGGGATCCCCCCTCGGTCTGTTGTTCGGATATATTCATGGCCAAATTGGAGCGAACAAAATTGCAAGCGTAGATAAAATCTTTTGACTACTATCACCGTTATATAGATTGCATATTTCTAGTGGTGGATAAATGCATAAATCTGGACGATCTTCTGGAGCGCTTTCACCGTGCCCACCAGCACTGCAATTTCCCTGCGAGGCAGAAATTTGCAATCGGCTTTTGTAGCTAGATGTCATGTTAACTAGGAGGCCGGACGGTTCTATGCAGCGGAAAGTCTACAGAAAGGACACTTTGATTGGTCAGTACACGAATTTTCACAGTTTCGTCCCGTTGCGATATAAGAGAATCTTGCTCCACTGCCTTACCACAGTAGCACGCAGAATTTGTTCACAGAAGACCCTGGATGAGGAACTAGCCCTTATAACTAATACGCTGCGCAAGAATGAATATCCTGATAAATTTTTGCAAAGAATTTTGAAAAAAAAACCCAAGCCGGTACCAGTTTTAACCGCGACGACTAAGGAGTTATTTATAAGATTACATTTTAAAGGGGATGCCGCTGCCGAGCACCTAACCAAAGGTCTTTCAGAGGCAGTCAAGTCGACTTTTCAAGCAGCCGGGCTAAAGCGTACATTTTCTACTAAACCACTTGCTTGTTCACGTAATAAGGATATGCTGCCATTGCTGACCTCATCTATGGTTATTTATCAGTTCAAGTGCTCTTGTGACTATTTATATTAGTCCAACGGCGCGGCACTTGTCCAAACGCTTGAACGAGCGCTCCCTACTCTGGTTGCATCAAGGAGGAACTGGGGCCATTAGTAGCGTTGTTTTAGCAGACATTGGCGACACTGGGCACCAAGGTGATCTAAAGCGTGCCTTCAGGATAATTTACAGAGTCTCCCAACATCAACCGAGAAGTCTGCGCCTCCTTGAGCTCACGACAGCTGAATGGATTTGCATTCGGTTGTTTCAAACTTCTTTATGCTCGCAAAAAGTTGATCCGTGCCCTACTGCTTCCCTGGCCACCTAGAAGGAACGATGCTGTCGACTGCCACAGATCAACCTCGATACCATGCAATCGACCCTTCAGGTCAAAGGTCAACTTTTAGCGTCCCTCACAGAACCGTTAATAAACTATGTAGTTTGAGCCAGTGGGTCGATTTCAGTTCCTTAGTCCACCCTTAAAGATGATTGTAATGGTCTGAAGAGAATCATCGAAAACAATTGTTCTTTTATGGTCTAATATTTTTTAAGTCTGTGTTTTGTTGAGAGTTCAGCACATCGCCTAAACGAACACAGTTCACCGCTGGACTGCTTGCTCTTAGTTTGGCGAGCAAAGCTAACGGCTTGCAACAACCGGACGAACTATAGCAAGCTTTTGTTCTGTATGCAAGACTGGGGAATTAATACGTTGCTATTGGACCGAATAACAGTAGCACATTTTGCTCGTGATAACAACGGGTTTCGCATGTCTCATCCACATCGGCAGTACTGACAGCAAATTAGTGGATCCATGGTAGTGAACTTAGATTCTCAGTTTTCCACATTCACTTCATTTCGGTTTATGCACATCCGATGCGGCTTTATTTTTAGACAGGTGTTTTTACCTAAACGGTTTTATCTAGTCTAGCGTTTGCCGTTTGGAAGAATGCCTGTCTCTATGCTGTTTCTCGTCTTAGAAAAAAAAACTAATCATTACTTCAAAAATTCTTTGTAGGTTGTGCAGTGCCTCACAGCAATGAGAATTCTGCAAAGGAGTATAACGAAAGACATGCAATTTAGCTCATGTTAAAATTACTCACCGAGCTTAAGGGACGGTCTTGTAGCAGCTCTGTTTACTTCAAGATGAATAAAATGTGCTTGTTTTGGGGCTAACTGAGAATTTTATTCTACTTATCCTGGTCTATTCTCTAGCAGTTATCTGAACTGCTGAAACAGTGAGGATGTAACTGTTGCTTCTAGTAAAAACATCATACAAATCTTGATAGACAAATGGTTACCTACAAGTGTCAGGATAGCACTGCATAATCTGTAACATGCAACCATGTAATGGCTGCGTCGTATAACACAAGTAGGTTTAGAGTAATCACAGGTTCAAGTAACCCTGTTAATTTTTAGCGGGGAGTTGTAAAGGCAAATAAGTCGCAACAACTTCGCCCACCCCACCAATCACACTGTTCAAGCTTGCAGGAAATTCTACGGTGGGTGAACTGAGACGTACTCAAACATCGTCGGATTCCTGATTAGATAGATCGGTATGACGTCTCACTGCGTTCCCGAGTTAACACTTACTAGAATTCATGATCTTACTTCCAGAAATGCTTAAGTCATTGTGCGTGTTGTTTTGAATCGTTTTCAAACAAAACTGGCGGGCTACATTTCTGCTAGGCCACCTTGTTCCAGTTTCAACTCCATTCATGTGTTCGACGCATTCGTAATTTTTAAAGGTTAATCACAGTCAGGCTAGATTAGAATATTAGTACACACCCGAAAAAGCGTCGGAAGAGTTTTCCATTCTATTGAAGTCTATCAACAACACTCACCTACCACATCATACAAGATCAGAACATATGACCTCATTCTCACCTACTTAAACCACTGAAACATGGGCGGGATCAACCAGGCTCCTGGACCGCTACCGGATATAATAGAGCTTGGCTCTACTGCACTGCCCTGCATGCTATAGGGCCAGGTCCTACAGACGCATACGACTTCGTTTAACTGCCGAGTATCCTTTGGCGTAACAAGATAGCCCAGACGATTGATAGATATTAGAGAATAGAAAGTGGATTTGTGGCGCTTCTTGAAATAGTTCGTCAGGGATGTACTATCAAAGTAAGTGGATGTGGTAGCAATTAAATTGCTGTATTCTGTTGTCCTATGTGACCAGGCGGATGGTTAACAGGCTGCTTGAAGTTGATGGTTGTGAAAATTTTGAAAATGAAGGAAAATAGCAATCATGTGTTCCCCGCCTCAGGTATCCAACTGTACTGACCCTGTCGGTTTTGCTGAATTCCAGCTAGCAACTTTTATTCACCTTTGCCTGGACTGTCATGCATTTTTATCAGCAAGAAATGAGAACGCGGTTGATAATCGTGGAATTCATGGTTGGCCTAATTTATAACAAGATGATAAATGTATAATGAACAATGATATATTACAGGTAAAAAAGCGATTGCTTTACAAGTCCCGTAGGATGGTTGAAGTGAAAGTAAAAATAAGTGTAAATCGTCAGTTTAAGCGTCTAGCGATTCAGGTGCCCCTTATTCATATAAACAATTTAGAATGTGTACTGAATTGTTACTGTAGAGTAACATGGGAAGTAATATGGGGAAGGTATGTCTTAAGAACAAAAGAAACGACAACGCTTACTCGTGCGCCTCATTCTTGGACTGAGGTAGTTGATGAATGCAGTTGTAATATATCCGAAACTATTTTCCACAACAGTAGTGTGCAAGTAGTGAAGCACAAAAGCTGAGAAGGAGCACCGTTGGTTCGCGTTTGGTTGACGTAGACATCTCTGTTTATGTAGCGTTATGTAAATGGATAAGCGAATCATCCAGACGTCTTTTGAATACCGTTAGCGTGGGGGAAGAAACAATATACGTGGGAAGAGCGTTCCAGTGTTGACACACACGAAGGGAAAAGAAATTCCGGCCGCATTCCAACCGGCTGTATTGTGTGTCCAGCATTAGATGATGTCCTCTGAGTGTGGTATTGCTATTCAGCTTTAGTAGGTGACGACAAGAATGGTTTGGATTCCTCAGGATCATACAAGTCATTATCAAGTCGCCACGCAGGCGTCGATATTGTCCACTGTAGACCCCGAGGGTTTTCAGCCTCAATCGGTAAGGGAGATGAAACAGGCCCTTTACGTTCTTGGTCGCCCTTCGTTGTGGCAGTTCAAGAGCGGTAAAATCTTGCTTTTGCCATGGCTGCCAGGCGTGGATGGCGTACTCAGAATGAGGCTGAATGTAGGCGTTGAGCATCTGAGAAAAGATGGAAGGATCGAAGCGCCCGAATGCCCTCTGCAAAAGGCCAAGGTGTTGGTTAGCTTTTTTGGAGGCTTTCTCGGCCTGACGGGAACAGCCCAGATCTTCCTGCACTACCACTCCTAGATCGCATTCCGTTGTAGTGCGCTGCAATATTTGATCCTCCAGTCTGTATTCGCAAGTGGCTTTATGGCGTATGCTCAACACCTTGCACTTTGTAGCATTGAACTGAAGCAGGTTCTGAGTCGACCATTCGTAGACCCTGTCAAGATCATCCTGAAGTGCTGCATTGTCGCTGCTTGTTCTAATGGCTCGCCATATCTTGAGATCGTCAGCGAAGAGTAAGGCGTTGGAGGTGATTACAGGAATAGTCGTGGACCAAGTACTGAGCCCTGGGCCACTCCGCACTTAACGTCGATTGGGTCAGAGATGATGCCGCGAACTCTTACATTCAGAAGTCGTTGAAACAAGAAGTTACCTATCCAATCGAGGATTGGGTCACCAATTCCATAACACTGCAGCTTGTGAAGGAGGATACGGTGGTTCAGACGGTCGAAAGCCTTTGAGAAGTCCAGATATACTGCGTCAACACCTACGCCGCTGTCAACGGTCTCAGTCCAGCTGGATCTAGCAAGTAGCAAGTTTGAAGTGCAAGATCGGTTCTTGCGAAATCCATGTTGTTCTTGTACTATGATGTTGCGTTCCTCCAAGAAGTTTATCAGTGCTTCGGCAACAATCGCTTCCATGATTTTGGAGAGCACCGGAAGTAGTGTTATCGGGCGATAGTTGGCCGGATCTGTATGATTTCCTACCTTATGGATGGGAGTGACGATGCCCTGCTTCCACATTGTTGGCACCCGCATCTCATCGAGGCATCGTTGGAAGAACTTGCAGAGTAGGTCCGCCAGGTTTACTGCAGCCAACTTCAACGCTTTTGGACGAATATTATCAACACCGGGAGAGGTATGCTCGCGCAAGGCCATTAGTCTTTTCATAACATCAACCTCGTAAACACAATGTGGCTAAGTTCTGGTGGTGGTACAACGATCGGGAACAGTGTATGCGGCGATGTCGTGCTCTGGAAATTTGGGGCGAATTGTTGACCTAGGGCGTTGGCCGTCTCGGTTGCGGTTTGTGCGAGTCCTCATAACGTGTATAAGGCAGGAATTCCTCGCTGCATTTTGCGGAGCTTGTTTATGTGTCTGTACAGGAGCTTGGGGTTAGAAAGGAATTTCTCAGCTAAATTCTGTTGGTGCTGTATTTTATCGTCGCGTACCAGGTTTACGCAGTGCTTCCTTTGGATAGTGTAGGCTTTCCATGTTTCGGCACTCGATGACTCTTTGTATCTTCGCCAGAGTAAATTCCTCGTAACGATACACTTGCGTGTCCTGCTGCGTATGAATGATTTTACTGTCTTCGTTCGCGAAGATCTTTTCCTAGAAGCACTAGTTACAAACGTGTTGAACTAGTAAGCAAATTCAGACCAGGCGACATCGGAGGATCGTTCTGCTAGAAATGTCCAGTTTGTAGCATTTATAAGTTTGATTAGAGCACCGTAATCCGTAATGAGCTGACACTCCTCGGTGTTTTCTGAGGAATACTCTGCATAACAGATGTACTTGAACATGAGGGTTGCATGATCGCTAAGGCCTAAAGGACTCTCTATCGATACCGCTTCGATCATAAGCCTTTCATTGGTGAATACGAGATCCAGGACAGCCGGTTTGTTTCCCGTCCTGTATCTTGTGGGAGATGGAATGTGATTGTGGAGTGGTAGTTCACTAATTATTTTCTGTACTTCCATTTTGAAGTGTTCGTTGATACAGGCTGGGGTTTCTATGGTATGAATATTGAAGTCACCAACCAGGAGAATGTGGCTGTACGACTGCGAGAGAATGGTATTCATTGTGAAGGCTAGGCGCTTGTCCATTTCCAAAGTAGCCGACGGAGGGCGATACACCACACCCAACAAACATGCGTCCCCACGGCTTAGGTGAAGACGACACCAAAGTGCATCGACAATCTGAACCTCTGGGTCATCGATGAGATTAATGTGTAGTTCGGTGCGATAATAAAGTAGTACTCCACCTCCTCTACTTCGTCGATCGTTGCGTAGACTAGACATCCGAGGTAGTGCGATTTCTGCATCAGCGATCGCTTCATTCAACCAGGTCTCAGTTATGGTAACGAGGTCCCTTGACATCGAGGCCTGACGCAGTCGAAGCTCGGTCAGTTTTCTTAAAGGACCTTGTGCGTTGGTATAAATACAGGGAGTGATTCATAGGTTAGAAGGTTGTTTGTAGATGTAGACAACAGGTTTAAGACTTGGCCGACCCTCTTGAGGTCGGCTGCTACTAGCTTTTTTGAATTGTTTTAGACTCGCAAGGATGAGTTGGAATAACTCTCTGCATCATGCAATCAGGTTCATGATGATCCTGATGGTCACTCACCTCGTGCACTGTCTCGCCGGATGCTATGACAGCAGTCAGATCAGTCTCGGTGGTGGACTCTGCAACAACGGTTATTCCCACTGAGTTGGTTCTCTCCATGGAATGTAGCTGGAGTTTACAAAGTAACGGAAGGACAGTTTTAAGAGCAAGTTTTCGTGTGTGAACAGTATAACCGCGTTCCGCTGCTGTGTATAAGTGCGTAACTTTAATCATATTTACTTTATCTTTTATCTTATTCAATTTATTTAGTCATTATGTAAGGCAAGTATCGGTATCAATCAGAACGTATGCAAACATTTGTCTCGTTAATCAAAACCTTTCAGCGCAGGGTATACTGTGTTGCATGACCATCCCACTGACTCTACAAAGAGACTGTAAATAGTGCAGGATTACCAAGGTCACTTCGTAGTGTAACCATAAAGTGGCCTGGATAGTTACCAAATGATGTGCAAGTATAAACAAAGTAAACAGACTAAATTTACGTCAATGCTCGGACTGGGTGGAATGAGAGTCTTCATTCGGGAAGGTGTGAGCAATTTTCATGTGAACACCTTGCTTAGGGTACAACATGAACTACCTCATGTAACCACATCTTCGGTGAGAACAGATCATTGCAAACGCCGAATTTCGAATTTCGACTCAAACGTTGGCGGCAAATAAAGCGAAGTTAAACCAGAACACGAATATTATTACACCCGCTTCAACCAGTGAACTCTGTAATGACCTTATTTAATGCGATTCACACTGCCGATAGTTGTTAGCATTGTGATACGTAGAAAGCGTCATTCCCACAACAAACAGCCTAATTTTATAATGGAAGTTCCTGAATATCCACTTGGCGAAAGGAAATTTATTCACCGTTGGGTTGGGTCACATCGGTGTTGAATGTCAAAACCATTGCCTGCCTGCCTCTAAATATCGCAACCCTGCAGCAACAGCGAAAAATATGCTGTTTACTCCTAGATAAAGGAGGCGTATTTTAATCCCCTCTCAGAAGTATCTGCCATAGCACATGGTGTGTGCCATGGCTTTTGCTTTGGAGAGGCTCGAATAGGCACTAGAAACAGCGGAAGGAAACTGCGAGTGTGCAGCTATGCCATAAATGGTGACTTTTTTCCCTAAGCATCCAAATCCCCCCAACGACGTCTGGATGAAAGTTAACTGTAAACATATGATCATACCAGAAGAGACTGGAGTTGGGAACTCAGAACGTACGTACTTATTATTATTGCTAAGTTAAGCAAAGTATCAGCACCTTAGGCAACTGCGATGAGAATTCAAATGGTACATTATTTGTGACCAAGTTGTCAGGCACCCCAACCACAGTGTGATTGAGAATTCACAAAGTACACCAACCTGAGCACGTAAGACGGTCCAATGTGCAACCCGGTTATCTGTGCAACTATTGCCACCAATCAAAGACACTGTTTAACGACGAGGCTTCTGCGTTCCACTAAGCGATACTAGATGGTGCACGCAATGAACCGCGAAAACTAAGGAGTGTATTCACTAGTGTGGTGGCTAGATCCTGACTTATCGTCTACTCGCAGCTGCTACTGTTGTACCATTGGCTTATGTCCTGGACGCCTCCCCGTGGGGACCGATGGGTGCGAGTTGGGTTATGCCGGTCTCCCTGCTAAGACCCATGACACCAATCCGCATGAGTCAGTGAACTGACCATGTGCTAAACCGCTGCTTTTCGGGTGTACATTTAATCAAAATCTTTGGCTGAGGACCCGAGTCGTTTTCCTGTCAGGTGTGGGCGCCCTGTATTATCCTAGTCCATCCTCTTCGGAAGTTAGGAAGTTGTCGATAGCCCTCTTTCCGTAAAACCTAGCCATGGGAGACAACAGATCAACTGGTTATAAGCTCACATCTCGATTGACGTAAAGCAAGATCCTCACGCAGTCTCTGACGATGGGAGGGCACCTCCGGGTGCACAATGGTTTGCTAATGACTGCTTCAAGCCAGGCAGTCCATGGTCAAATTGGTGCAAACCCATCAAAACCCACCTGCGTCTGGCCGTCGTCGCAGGTGTATCCTACTACGGTTGCAAAACGTATATGAACCGTTCCAGTACCTACAAAGCTGTGTGTCATGACCCTCAAACAGATCCCAATCTGTCTCTGCAATCACATTCCCGATCTGGATCTGCTCTCCACTGCCTTGTAGGTCAGGCTATTAAGCCAAAGGCTCCGGACTGAGTCCCTTAAACAAACCTCGGAAGCACATCCGCTACCTCACATGTGATTACCCACCAACAAAATCGTATGCCTGCGCGCAAAGCACTCAGCATCGGATGCTGGAATGTGCGCACAATACTGGCCGGAACTCCAGTGAGCGACCGGCGCGACGCACTGCACTCGTCGTGATGGAACTGGTGCGCTTCAAAATCGATACTGCGGCACTCAGTGAAACCCGGCTCGCTGAGCAAGTTAAGTTGCATAAAGCAGGTGCTGGCTGCACATACTACTGGGTGGACAACTCCGCCTCAGCACCACGTGACCATGGGGTCGGATTTGCAATAGCAGATTGCCTAAATGACCAGCTGGTGGGTGAACCAACAGGCATCAGCGCGCGACTGATAACTGTTTGCCCACGACTCGGAAGAGGTACGTTTGACACTTTTATGAATACGTACGATCCGACCATGTCCTATCCTGATGACACGCGTGATCAATTTTACACTGAGCTATCCTCCGTGATACGGTCTGTGCCGAGGAGCGACCGACTATTTCTGCTGGGTGATTTCTACTCGCGCGTTGATCGTGATGCATCAGTGCGGACAGATGTTCTCGGTCCGCATGGCATTGGATCAGCGAATGCCAACGGTGACAGGCTGCACTCACTGTGTGCCACTCAGGGCCTGACGAGCAAGAACACTCGGTTTGCACTGAGTGCGAGTGATATAGCAACTTGGACGCACCCACGGAGTGGTCACGCTCACCTGCTCGACTGTGTCATCGTACGTCAGCGTGATATGCGTGAAGTGCGCATGACACGTGTACTGCGTGAAGCTGAGTGTGGCACTGATCACAAACTGGTGCGGACCAAACTGTATTTATTTTTGTTAAGCTATGTATTGCACTCCCGCCGTGAATCGGCGTAAATTTAACATTCTCTCCTTCGCTACTGTGGCGAAACGTACTGAGCTGGAGAGGGTGATGTCTGCACGCCTGTGTGAAGTGGAAGGCATAGGCACAGTGGGAGACCTGTGGTACCACATTCGCGACCAGGTGACAGCCGCTGCCGAGGAGACCATCGGGCGCGCAAACTGTAAGCGGACTGATTGGTTTGATAAGAACTGCGCGATGATTGGCGCATTGGTGTCGGGGAAGAATGCAGTATTTGCTGCACATGTGGCAGACCCCAGTGACTTGGGGAAGAAGAGTTAGTTTCGCAAACTTCGACGGCGACTGACTCGAGAGTCCCGTCGTATAAAAATGCATGGTAGACGGAGAAGGCGAAGCAGATGGAATTCTTCGTCGAACATCACCAACACAAGGAATTCTTTGACTCCTTGAAGGCGGTGTATGGACAGAGATTGGAGCCGCAGTTCATGCGCTACCTACACACAGACTGCAGGCATAATGCAGATCTGACAAAACACTTTGACTCTCGATTCAACCACCGTTCAGAGATCGACTGGCCTACGTTGAACTGCCTGAAGCAGCACGATGTGAAGACGAGTCTGGCTGACACGACGATATTGAATGAGACGTAGAGAGCACTTGCTCAATTGCGAAACGGCTAATGTATCGGAGCCGATGGGATCTGGCCTGAAGTATTGAAACACAGAGGACCCGCGTTGTTGGCTGCGCTGCACCACTTGGTGCAACGCGTATGGATTGAGGAGAAGTGGTCTCCCGAGCTGAAGAATGCCCTTGTGCTACCACTGTACAAGGGCAAAGGTAGCAAGCAATGTTGCACGAATTATAGTGGCAGCAACTTGCTGAGTTGTGTGTGCAAGGTGATTGCCCCAATCCTTTTCAACCTCCTCGTCAGTCAGGTTGTGGAACCTAAGTTGTCGAAAGAGCGGTGTGGATTCCGTTCGGGTCACAGAACTATAGCTATGGTATTTGCTGCTCGTAAGTTTCATGAGAAGTGAAGAGAACGACACCAACCATTGTACTCGCTTTTTGTTGATTTCACCAAGGCATTTGATACGGTGAACTGCGAGGCATTGTGACCGGTGTTGGGTAAGTTCGGTTGCATACATAAGTTTATAAATGTACTTGAATGTCTGCACATTGGTGTGCGCACGAGGGTGCAACTGAGTGGAGAGACTTCGTAAGACTTTTCAGAGGTCAATAGTGTGAAGCAAAGCTGTGTCTTAGCTCCTGCCCTGTACTATTTATCATTATACAATGATGTCTTTTGCTTTTGATACGTTTGTGCTTCCAGTGTTTGTGTGGAGCACCGTATTGATGGTGGGTTGCTGAACATCCGTCGTTTCGGTACGAGAAATCTATTCTGAGACAACTATCCGTAGGTTTCTGCTTACTGACGACTGTGCGTTGCTTGCACACAGCGCGCATGAGTTGCAGCACATGACTAATGACCTGGCTTCGACAGAGGCCAAATTCGGGCTCACCATGAACAAAAACAATACTGTCTGTCTCTTTCAGCCTTCATCAGAGGTGCAATCTTTAAGATTTTCGCGAATCAGCAGTGGCGCTGAAGTATTGGAAACCACCTCCCGCTTCTGCTATCTTAGGAGTGTGATGTTGACTGACCAACAGCTACACAGTGGGCTTTGTATCCGCGTCTCGAAGGTAGCGACGACATTCGGGAAGATAAAGTACCGAGTGTGGAACAAACATTAGATTACAATAGGCACGATGGTGTACAAATACATGGCGCAGTCCGTTCTGCTGTACAACAGGAAAACGTGGAAGATGTACCGGCGGGATGTGCGATATCTCGAGCGGTTGCATCAACAGAGTTTGCGACGGATTATGCGAATCGGAAGGAGCGACAAAATTGCTGACACGGATCTTGCATTGCAATGGCTGCTCATTACGTCATTCGCTTGTACTACCATAATGAGTAAACGAATGCAGTTATTTTGCACGTTTCTTCTCATGGCGCAGATGTGAATGAAATACTAACGTATGTTTAGAATGTTCCTTCTCAGGAAGTTATTTAGTATAGGTATAAGTTCGTCACACCTAGACAGTCAAACAGCAATCGCACCTCCGAAACTGCACGGTGCGGCCGTTTCATCCTTTCGGGAATAATCAGCAGTGCGCATTCTATCTGACTGATCTAGGGCTCGAACCTGCAACTCGACTGTTGCCAGTCCGTGGCTGAGGCCACTGATCTATGAGGGACGGCAACAACCGTCGTTGCGTCAATGGATAGTGAGCGGCGCTATTTCGCAGCTGGTAACGTGGTCACGACGGTCGTTGCCGCCTCTTGTGGCTTAATCGTCTTAACCACAGACTGGCAACAGTCGAGTTGAGGACTGGAGATCTAGATCGGTCAGCTAGAATGTGCACTGCTGGCGATTCCCGAAAGGATGCAACGGCCGCGCAATGCTTTTTCCGAAGTGCGATTGCTATCTAGATTTGACGAGTTTGTCTCTTTACCATTTAACACCCCCTAACACTTGGTTAAAATCGCTTGAACGTACACCTAGATTAAACTCAGCTAGATGAAGATCGTTTGGTTGGCGTAAACTCAGTTGCGTGGATGATTTCTCTCCCAATTAAAAGATACTGAGGTACCACAATAAGAATCTGAAGGACCCAAATTTCAATACTACACTGACGTTAAAGTAAATTTACTGAATACTTTTAACCACACCCCACGAAATGCGTCAAAAGTAGAGGGAACAAATGGCTGAACAACAATTTTGCAGCCGCTCTCAACCAACTCCAGAGCTCATCCAAAATATTTTAACATTTACGGCGATAGAAAATTAAGGTGGAAAGGATTTCGTTGCGCTTGGTTAGTTGTTTCGTCAAGTAATGGGAATTCAGCATATTGGAAGAGTTCGATACTGGTGTTGTCTACCAGGACATGCTGCACTCAGTGGATTAGCGTAGATGTTTCATCGTCGCAATCCATGCCCACAATAAGCGCTTTAAAATGACACTTCAGTCATATAGACTCATTCAGACAGCCACCACACGCCCGGAAAAGCATCATAACCTTCAACTCCCCCTACTACTCTTCTGGAATCAGTACGCAGACCAAACTGCTTATAATGCCACAAGTTAATTGGCGGCTTAAGTTTGGTAAGCTCGTCGCTTGGTGAGGGGGCTACCATGTCCTCTGCACAGCAGTAACGTGTAAATCATTGGATAGTGAGCGGCGCTATATCACATCTAATAACTTATTAACGATGGTCGTTGCCGTCCCCCGTAGCACAGTGGTCTCAACCACGGACTGACAACAGTCGAGTTGCGGGTTCGAGCCCTACCAAGGGTCCGATGGAATTCGCGCTGCTGATGATTCCCGAAAGGATGAAACGTTCGTACATTGCCTTTCCGGGCGTGTGGCGACTCTCTGAATGAGTCTAGATGTGACGAATTTCTACCTATTACATTCAACTCCCCCTACTACTCCTCTGAACCCTTCAATCAGCCATCAACCTGTGTGATAAGCTTTCCTCATTGTGACTCGGCGGTTAAGGGCGCAGATGGTTCGGTTATCATCTTAGTGGCCCCGGATTCAATGACCGCTATCTCCAACTAATTATTTCATGTAAGTAGGAAACGGGTTATTGAATGTAGATTTCTGGCAGGAATCATCTACTATCAAACTGCTTTATCATTTACGGTCCCAATGACCGGCATGACCAAGGTTCACTTCAATATGCACGGCATTCCATATTGGGCTTGTGCGTTGCAATCCATCCTCCCAATGTTTTCTTCAAAATAACCCTCCAATTTAGCTAGATGTTTATTTCAACTGCACTGGAATTCGGTGGGATGTTGATGCAACTCAAAAGTGCAAGAACGTTGCTTATGACAGCATCTACATAAACGGATTCAGCACTACCAACTAGAGACAGAGCAATAAACAGTGACTCTCTGAAACACTCGATAATATATCTGATAAACCCACCATATTGTCTGGAACTTTGACACTTAAAAATAGCCACTGCAGCTGTTGATGTGGAAGCACATTTGTGGAGTGTCCCCTGTAAGTCACATTCTAATCACTGAACCAGAAATTAATTGCATAAACAATGTCGGCGAATGAAGAGTATGCACTTTGTTTTTATGTGGCCACGTGTTGAATAGCAGTGCTCTGAGACGTGAGGTTGGAGAGTGCATTTTACTAACTGGTTAATTATGTAGGGGTTGTTTTGAAGAAAGATAGTGATTTAAGCATAGAAACTTTTCAGGTGTTTCGGCTCATCGCACGGGATTGTTGAAATCTAAGAAGGACGTATTGCTTCAGCCAACGAGTGACCTACAGAATGATACATTTTCTACTGATTCGCCATCCTTCGTCTTCATGCCACACTTTTGAATTAAGAACGAGGACAAACATATATAAAATAACAAGGTGGGCGGAGGAAACTTGAGTGGCACAATGTTGGACAAGTATTACGTAACGTATTTTGATGACGTACAAAAGATTAGAATGGAAGGTGGTTTGTGATTGAAAAACCGGTGGGAAGGCACCAGACAAATTAACCAGCGTCGAGAGAGGGATAAGGACGATGGAATTACACAGGCACGGGTAACCAAAAGCGTTTAACTCTACGGACGCTGGCTAGGATCCAAACCATTGGAGCTGCAAAAGTAGAGTTTTAAGAATGATCAAACACATACTTGTTGGGGTTTGACTGTGCACCACTCAGTCAACAACCGTCCGTACATAAGCAAGTGAGTGTCTCCAACTAAATTAGACCCTATATTGAGCTTCAATAGCGATAGATGTGGTTAGTGGTTGCACTGTGATTAACTCTGAGACCTCCCCACGAAGAAGAGATAAAGGTGAAACTCAACAATAAAAATTGGAACATACTCTGTAAATGCTATACAGTTTGTTGTTTAATGAATCCTTATCACAGATCAGAACTTAATTTTGTTCTTGAAGGGTCACCTTAAAAGTCCTACACTATAGCACCGACGCGCTACTCCTTCACCAAACTGTCAGGAACTAAGTCACCGTCCTTGGTAGATAGACAAACTGCATTCTGATAAACCATCTTATCGTTGCTCCTTGAAGATGCTGTTCGACCTGCACGTTGTAGGAAGAAACGTAATTCTAAGACTTTTAATGGCATGCAGTTAATTGTAAATAATGGGCTTTTTCTATGTCCTAAATGATCATTATCCTCCGCCATGCAATGCGAATCCCATACTGGTTCTTACCGACTTTGTACGCTCTAACCAGACAACATCTTTCTTTTGAAAATACAAATCTATTTTCGAAATCTCTTACAGTATGTTCTTTTTACCCGTTCTACCGACAACGGCACTTTAGACATTCTCCTCCGTACGCGGCAAAGAATGTTAGCTTTGAACGTTTAAGTACACAGTCTAACATAAGCACGTGTTCCGCTAAACTTCACTTTTGATACATCGTGATAAAGCACTTTCGCCTCCTTCAGGTGAGGGTGTTTTCTGCTGCCTTCCCAAGCAGAACACTGGCAAGATCCTATCACTTAATGATCTGTTGAAAGTTGTCAGACAAGTAAACGTACTGCTTTAAATTGAACAGGGAAGATAGTTTCTGGGGAAAATTTGAAGAAGTAATGGGTCATGAAAATTGGCGGATTTATACATATACCGTTTGTACACCCATTCAAAAATGGTTGTTTATCATGTAGTCAAAGGAGTTTGTGTGATGCAACCGTTTTCTTTGACCAGATTTATTGAATTAACACGTCTGTGCTACAGTAGGGGCTGATGGTCAGACTTAGTTGTTACCGACAAATCAATATTGCATTCGAGCTACACGTAAAATTTTGCATCAAACCAAAGTCCGAAATTTGCTACGGTGCTACTGTCACAAAGGATTACGACAACAAATGTAAACTGACTTGCATAATATTCTCCACAAACTTTACCATCCTATTCTCAAATTGCGACTGGCCGTCAAACAAATCAAATAGGAAGCTTCAGACGACTGAATCCCAATCGGTCACACAGCCGAGTGCATGATCCAAACAGACACATTTCACACTGAGGAGATGGACAGTCATATCAGTTATATGAGTGAGCCAAAAGAGGGAGATTAGCGGTACGCGCATACATGAGGGCATGAATAAGTAGCCACGTTTCAGTTAGAACTGAGGGAATGTCAGTGAATGAAAGTGTACATGTAACATGTACAAGTAAAGCTAGTGTCAACTAAAATATTAGGTCAGGGGATACAAAACAAAATAACTAAAGTAAAGTGAACATGTTTGAAAGGTTAAAACTTCGGTAACATAGCTTTATCCAATAAGGCTCTATTTCGACCGGGATACCATGGAATGAGCACAATAAACCCATAGATTAATGATGTGATTTGTGATGATCTCATGTGCTCAGTTAGCCTGATCTACATGTTCTCATTTAAAATATGCAACGGCGAGCAGTCAAAACAATTATAAAAGCGTATGATTTATCAGTTGCTTGTTTACGCTAGACTCCGTCAGCGATACTTGACCAATTTTTCCGACGACAGCAACAGTACTAGTAGTTTCGCAAAATGTAACGCTGGATATCTTTGACTAGCAGCAGGTCGCACTCAGAAAAGTGACCACCGCAATGAATTATACTTACATTTCTTAACTTCGCAAAGGTCTGTAACCGCAGTAATGAAGAATGAGATTTCACAGGTATTCGCTCTTTAAAAATTACTAGATTAATATCCGCACAAGACACTGTACGCACACCGAAAGAAGTATTAATTGTTACAGGCTTCATGACGCATTAGCTTTACATTTCATGATGAGTGAGTTGCCTGGAGCAATTTTTGGTGGGGTAGTTTTAGTACGAACTATCCAAAGTTTGAGGCCCAAAAGCTTTTCTGCTTGGTGTCAGGACGACGTGCATTCGTTCCTATGCGTTAGAAACAATGAGGGCGACAAGGTAAAGTGGTACAGGCTTTACTGATGTGATAAAATCGTAACAAAAATTGCCGATCTAGTCTACTGTGAACTCTGCCTATTACACTTAACATGTTACAGAGGGGTAACGCTAACTAAGATTTAGACTGCCATCGTGAATACATTGATAGAATTTGAACCCGAAAAAGCGATTGGATAAAGCGTAGTGGGTATCAACAAGATGAAAACACGATTTCTTACGTACAGCTCTATCCAAGCTTATTATACATATGAGAGTTTAAAGAATGGCCATGGCAGTAATCAGCAAAGTACTCTTAGGGAGAGATATTACATTACAGAAATGTTTCGCAACCGGTTGCTATGTAGGCAGAACAGTGGAGTTGATACGTATTAGTCCCGGTAACTAATGTATGTGAACTTATGTTCTATAGGCCTCAGAACCCACAGTATCGAGAACAATTCTGGAGAGGACACTGTAATCTACAACTGATATTGCGGCATACCATCAGTGACGACACAATAAGCTTGGTGTGTGCGTGCGTGCGTGTGTTTGCGTGTGTTGTCCATCTAACTGACCTTCAGTGCACACGTGACAGGAGTGAAACAAAATTAACAATTCTAAGGCTGCTTTACTTTTGAGTGGTAACTGTTTGGAGCACAGGTTACTAGAGAACCAAAAGTTCAAAGGTGGTATTTGAACGTCCAACCTCTCAGTGTGACGACTTTTTAAGCGGTGCGCGTCAAGCTTTCACACCAAGTAAAAAAAGCAAGAGTACAATCGGAACTCCAGGTGCTGTTGATACGCACAACTCTCCGCTCGCCTAATCTCTGTCATGAGGAAAGCAAAGGGAAGCTGTTCGAATTGTTGTTTTTTTCACTGGATATGCCAACCCTCACAAATTTGCAGATGACAAGGGTAGACTTTTGCTATGTGCATCGAAACTTTCAACAACGTCTTCAAGAACACTTTTCTGTGAATGAGTAGAAATTTATCCTGTAGGGGAAACTATGACCAGGTAGTGAGTACCGAATACTAACAGCATGACGCTTGTGTAATCTCCTCGGAATTTGATCAATTACATGCGTGAAATACCATAAAAGTGGTTATTCTCGGTTTACAAAAGGCACACCTGAGTAGAAGTGACCAGTTTAATACATGTTAATAATATTTTGACTACAAGCTGATCATTGAGGGTTCAAATGCTGAAAATGAGATGCTCCACGACCTAATGATATTGAATTGGGACAACAAAACGCGAATTAGCTAAATTACAATGACGTTTCTTTTACATCTGCGCAGATTCTAATGGTTGGCGGCATCCAGTTTCGGATTTGCCTGTCAATGATGCCAGCCACAAGACGCCTGCGCCTACAGAGGGACCATGGATGGCATGCGCTGCACCACCCACAGCTCCATCCACACACCCCATATCCAGTGTAAACCTGAAGGAATAAGACCGGGAATATGTGGATGGGAGCCACGTTCCATCAACGGAGCCGGTCCACTCTCATTCACAGGCAAACACAAGCACGCTGTAGTTGGGAATTAAGCACACACAAGGCGGTGACTGGACGGTAGTCCGCTCCACACTGGGTGCATGGAACCTTTCTTCGATCCTAACACTGCCACAAGGACCGTGCACCCAGTTCTCTCTATCAACGATCAAATGTGTTCTAGAGCCAATATGGACGAGGTAGTGGGTAATGGACAAGTAGGCACCTTGTCAACATGCACATCAAGCGCAGCCACACCGGGGATATCAAGCAACATCTAATTGAAGTAAACTGTTATCCATACGCCCCCACAGCCCTCCCGGAAATGATAATATGCGTCCGAAATCGCTTGCCATAACAGTCAAGAAATTGGCCAAATATTTGGCCTGATTCATCCAGCAGTGCCTTGAATAGATGCTTATACCTGCTGCATGAGAACGCGTGATAATTACTACAATTTATAATAGAGGCAGGCTTTTCGGCCCAGTTAATACGCGTCCAAGGGCTCATCTTCTAGTTCTTTCGAAAGTCATGGATGCTATCACTGCTAACGCACTCATGTCTTGACGAACCTGCCTAAATCGCACAACAGCAACATGGCTTCCGCCGGAACGATCGTGCTATGCCAATCTACTGTTAGCAGGGGTCAGACCGATGGAATACTTGGATGATGTTGTCTACCTTGACTCTCTTATGCGTTCGACCGGTTAACTAAGTGCATCCTTCTAGATGAGCTTTAGGGATACGGTATGATTGAGCCTCTCCTAGGGCGGATCAGCAACTTCATCATGCACTGGCTCCTGGAAGAGAAAGTTCGACAATGTGCATCAAAGCTTACAAAAGTGAAAAGTGATATGCCACAAGTTTCGCTATTTGGGCCCCGGCTGTCCTAGATTTTGGATGACGATCTAGTGAGCCTAACCATTCCCCTGGGCTTGGTTTTTTCAACAAGGTCAAAGTTTGGCGGCCGATCAAAGTTTCAGACCACCGCATACTTACTCAAGTAGACGTAGACAAGATGTATGAATGGTCAAACAAAAATCGTTTTCAGTTTAATGTAACTGAACGTCAAATTCTCTATCTGCGATAACAAATAGTTCATGCCTATAAACTGGGCGATCAAGGTCTTCAGCACTGTTCCGACGAAAATCCGACGAAAACCTTGGTTGTCCGGATCAATGTGAATTATCATTTAAGAATGGTATCTAAAACTTGGGGCTTTCATCGAAAGTTTTTGTCCACTTCGACCCGTCTATTTTTTCCCAACTGCTATTGCATAGATAGGCCGGTAATTGAAATGTGCGATTAAAGCATGGCAGATATGACTGAAAAGGGATCTTACTGTTTTGGAACTTTTATAGCGTTGCAATACCAAAGGTGTCAAACAGCTATACCTTACGAACAGCGCCTGAATATATTTGGGGTTTCCCTCATTCGATACAAGCATTTGTAAGGTGAACTCACCACGGTTTATCAGATTTTAACCACCTAGAATGACTCCTGTCATTAACTACTGAAACTCAACCATAACAACAGACTGGGGGGCCACTGACTCAAACTGGTGAAACGGTACGACCGACTGTTGTGTAGACGGACTTCATGCTATCTGCTTATCACAAATGGAATTCACTCACAAAATCCGTCATTTCAACTCCTACCTTATCTGGGTTTGAAGCTCGTGTCGACAATGTGCTGGTTGCGCTAAATCACATGGTAAAACACATCAGAATCAACGCACATTCGTAAAATAACGGACACATGCCCATACTTGTTTTTCTGGGAAAACCAAAGGCGGTGACATTTCCAGTTGCATAGAATCATATGTAAACGATACAGACAGACCAAATTTTGTTCTGAAAGCTCGCCATTTTCAGTTTCCTTGTTAACAGTAGAAAAACAAGTCACTCACCATTCTGTCAATCGTTGGTTTTTACCCGCGTCATACTACTGACAAATGACCTGTGCACATGGGCACACCAAGTAGCACTAAAATACCGATACAGGCATACAGTGCGGTCCTGAAGCGAATACCTCACCCTCTGCTTCCAGCGTCGAGTGGTTAAATTTTGGAACAGTTTGCCCGCGAACAAATCGAAAAAGTTAGTTTTCGATATTCGAGATATCCCTAGACGTCCCCTGTGCTGATTACAGATTGCAGGATTTCAGGATTTCCGTACTGTTACTGCAAGCTCAACGCACTCCGATAGAAAAACGCACACCGCCCCTGTCGGCCCCGTTGGACACTAAAGAGTCCAGGCCGGGACTCTAATAGGACGGCAGGTATTTATGAATAAATACGCTCCGACAAAGAATAAGAATATACATTATGCTGCATACTTTCTACTCCATTTACTAACGTAGTATTTGGTAGTGCATCGTTGGTGAAAATATAACCAACTGCATTTTACTTCGTTATTTTTCAGTCGTTACGTGAGCGCATGGTAACGCGAGTTAAGTAGTGGCATGCTTGGAACATGGAATGCATAGTTGCCTGAGTGCGCAGTAGCTTGCCTGCATTTCAAAACCGTGTTCCTGCGCATTTTTTTCTATTGTCCTATTTGCGCCCAAAAATTGTCTAGTTGGGACTCCAACAGGACTCTAAACGGCCGCCCTTGGGATGGTCAAAAGACGCCCAATGACCTCTCAACGGACTCTCTTGCCGACACGGTCGCACCTGGCCGAAACACTATCGATGTGTGACAGAACTGTGAATTTTCTCACTGTTACCAAAATTCAGCATTCAGTTAACGGCATCCAACTACCAGTTCTTATTACGTTAAATCGATTAAGGCATCTCTTATCTCTGATTTCCGGATTACTGTAGTCATAAGCGTATGGAAATCGGATCGGAATTCCGAAAGAGTCTTTTGAATGTATGGCATTCATTCATTGCTTTCTGTCGTAATCTGCTATTGGCTTGAAACAGGAGGATAAACACAACTACAAAGCTAAAATCGCCGGCAAAATGAACAAGTAAAATCAGCTTAATCCTACTTAATCGTAACCATAGGTTTACTAAATTTGACGCACTTCAGTCTTCATGATAGTTCTTATTTGTAAGGTAGAATTAGAAATCGCTTTGCGGATAACTAGATTTTCCCTAATGCTAGGATACTGGCTGTGTTGAAACAAAAATACATGTATGCTGAAAACAAAACTTTCTTCTCCTCCAAACAATTTAGTAAATCACCATTATGCCACGTCCACATATCCTGTGAGTACTCACACTTTTATGAATTTTGATTTCTCATATTTGTGCGGTTAATGTATATGTCCTCTCAACTATTTGTTCTGCATTCTTACGTTTTCAGAAAAGATACCGGAACACTGTGGACGCTCCGCCTTTGACGAGTTTTGGGCAAAATATTTTACCGAGCAGGCTATCAGCAAACGAATCGTAGGAGGCACGCTTTCCAAAAATGGAGAATGGCCATGGCTTATCTCTGTCATGTTCCACCAGACTGCTGAACAAGCAAAGCGGTTAACCAGGAAAGGTTCCAGTGGCACTGATGGGCAAGACGATTACACAAGCCCTTTCATGCCTCGGTCTTTGGTAATTAACCTTCCTGACGGCTCGAGGATATTCCATCTCTGCGGTGCCACCCTTATTCATCCTCAGTGGGCATTATCCGCAGCGCATTGTTTTCAGTGAGTTTGCTAAATCAATATATCACACTTTTAGCAAGTTCATACTCGAAGTGCGGAATGTGAGAGTCAAGATAATACCGATCTGCATGTTTAGAAAATCATCCACTTGTTGTTGCTGTGTGTATAATCTAGTGCGGTTGTTTCATATGAGCGTATGCCAAATCTTCCAAGCGCTGCTTCCGTTGCACCAGTAAGCGTACAAATGTGCTGGAAGTCGCAATTTTAGTGAAAGAGAAAAAGATCAATGTCTAAAGTAAGAACAACTCTCCAGTGCTAATATTAACGCTTTACCGTCACCATGCTGGATTAGAAGAACAGCAAATTCGTTCCAACTTTGGTTCATAACTAATGGTACTACAGCATGATTTTCATCTAGTTATTTCACTGCTTCATGTCACCATAAACTTTTTCCGTGAAAAGGAATTCACGCAACCCAACAGCAATGCAATTTACACTACGGAATATCATCTAACTGCTATACGACAATGGTAAGGAAACGCATTTCTTTTATACAATCAATGTTTCTTAACTCTTGCTCAAATAGGCATTCGGTTTCAGGACAATGTCGTTCTCTACAAGTTGTCTAAACATTTCTGTGACCGAAATGTTCTTGTTATGTTTCGTGTGCACCTGAAAGTTCAATTTCTTATGGTTTCCCTTAGCTCATTGACTTGTCCTGAACAATTTTACTCTAACTCATCTACAAGCAACCTATATATCCTAGTTTATTAGCATTGCTTTCACGTGGCCACGCGGTCGAGCACCAAAGTATCTTTGGAAAGTAAACGACTAGTCTACTTACAGATCAATAGTGCGAGTATAGACGGCCGATGACACAATCAATCAGCAAACTTAGAGCCGGAGTGTATGAGGCAAGAATCAACTAGTAACCTGAATCTGTCATGTTGGGCCGTCTAACTTTTGTCGTGTGATACAATGAGGCGTCCAGAGAGCCGTGTTCATTCCGTTCGGTTATCTGATTCGTGTCATCTTTGCTGATAACTTGCAGACCCAATGGGGACTATCCTGACCTATCCACAGACCCAGAAAGATGGATTGCACGTGTTGGGGAACACGACATGTTGGACGAATCGTTCCCTCATTACGATATGGAATTAGAAAGGATTTTTGTATTTCCTAGGTATCATGGTAAGCGACAGCTTCTTGAAGCCTTCTGTTGTTGCAAAGTTGGTGAATTCTCGTTATACCAGTTTGTACAACTTAATTACTGATTTCATCCACCCAGTTGTTTGGCATGTGTGTTGCTTTCAGTTAGATAGCAGTACTAAGTAGCTACAGCACTTTGAGCGACCAGGTCAATCAGCCCCACTATTTCGACAAATAAGCAATTAAAATAGCTGTAGGATAGTTGACACTTTCAAGGTGATGAATGGAAAAGTCAACACATGTGACGATGTCCTTGCAGGATGTTGAAAAGCTTTATTTCAGGTATATGTTTGGTTCAGTAAACCACTTTCGGTTCCCAATCCGCGAATTTCAGAGGCTCACCCACCTAGGCGTAAGCGTAACATATTTTTTACATCGACTTCAGTCTTTTCGTCATTTAAATGCCAAAAGTGAAACCATTTCATAATTTTCGTTTATTCAGCTGTAAGTCAATCAGGTGATATTGCCCTGCTCAAATTCAGGAATCCGGTGCCCATTGGCCGGTTTGTCAATATCGCCTGTCTACCAACCGCTTCAGAGGAGCTGGAACCCGGAAAGGAATGTTATAGTGTCGGATGGGGACATGAAACCCAAGGTATGAAAGCCAAGTTTTAGTTATCATAGCGAGCATATTAGGACTGCACTGTGCAGATAGATAACGTTTCTGCAAGACATGTATTTTACAAGTACAGGTTATGCTGTTTGGAACGTCCCATTTTCTTCAATATCAGTAATCTGTGTAAGAAAAGAGCTCTGTGATCTCCAAATAACAAGGAAACAATACTTTTATACGGGTAAAAAGCTAATGCTTAAGAGGTCCCGTAAGATGTTTATGGTGAACCTTCAAGATATATAATAATTGTTTGCAAAATTGGGCTTACACTGGTGGATTCACTGAGGTATACGTAGTATAAGCTGTAAATCCAAGGTAAATCCATAAATGATGACGGCAAGTGGGATGTTGATAAAAAAATCATATCTCCTGATGTACACATAGAGACGGTGAAATACGCGGAATGTAATCTGTGGTTTGATCTTCAAAGAAATTACTTACAGCCACTTGTGTTTATCCATGGCTAATGGGTCATGTAAGATGGTGTAGCGAAACAAGTGCACGGTTAACTCGGGATTTGCACTCTGCTAGCATGGGAGCACATAGGACAGATTGTAGTAGGACACGCTACGTTCTGCAAACGCGTACGGAAAATAAATTCCCTCGGCCTTCCAAGCGACTGTGCTGCTCCACCAGTTTGAGATAGTGGCCTAGCAAATTGCTGTTGTGACTGAGCTCGAGTAAGTAGCGGCACGTGTGATTGGGATCTCACCAAATGTGGTAAGTCAAAATGAGATCCCCGCGCAATCGTTGATACTGTCTGCTGAAGACACCGAGCACTTGAAGCTAACGTTCGTACAGCAACCTATACAGACCCTTGAGGTTCTTGGTTGCCCGGCATGGGGTTATCCCCCAGGCCGTGAGACCTCTTCGCAGCCATGGCTGCCAGATATGCATTGCCTATTCCGCATGTGGTCCGTGTATGAGCTGCAAAGTTTTAGGAAATCGAAGGGTCGTATCGTCAGAATGCACGCTTCAGGAGTCCCAGGCTTTGCATTAACCTCCTAGACGCCGTTTCAGCCTGTTCCGAACATCCAAGGTCGACTTGGACTAAATCTCCCAGATGCTTCTAGCCAGAAGACCTTTGAATCTCGTGGTTGCCGAGTTGGTAGGAGTGCATCAACTTGTGCCGAAGGTGACGCACTCTACATTTGTTCATATTACCTCGAAGTAGCTATTGGATTAACCATGCGTATACCCTATGTAGATCAGCTTGAAGTATTGTGACATTATCTGGTGTATTTATCGCCTTCCAGACCTTGATGTCGTCAGCATAAAGAAGGCAGTTCTAGTTTATGAGGCGTGTGCTGTCGTTAATATACAACAAAAATAATCGCGGTCCTAGTACGAATCCTTGTGGTACTTTGTATTCAACTCGGATGTGATTTGACAGCGATTCACGCCCTCTTACTTCCAAGCGCCGTTGTAGCAAAACGTTTTGATCCATCCTGGAAGCTGATCAGCAATATCAAACCTTTGTAGAATGAGAAGCAGATTTTATGGTCCCACCGGTCGAACGCCCTTAAGAAGTCGAGAAAGGCTACGTCATCCTCTGTGCCAAGTCTACATCTGCAGCCAGCTGGATCGTACGAGTAGTAGATTTTTAGTGCATGGTCGATTTCATCGAAACCCATGCTTTTCCATGCAAGGTAGTTAAATTCTTCTATGTAGGCCGTTAGCGCATAGGAAATAATAGCTTCCATGACGTTTGAAAAAAGGGGTAGTAAGGTTATTGGATTTTATTTGGCATGATTGGCTGGTGTTAAAATGAATGAATCTAATGGGTTAGCCTTACCTGACCACAAGTTCAGCTTGTGAAACCGTCGTCATTCGTCGCTTGTAGGGTCACCGAGTCATGCAAATCAATCTACAGTTGTTTTATCGCCACTTTTGTCTTCAAATCCTTCACTGCAACGAAGTCTTGATACTACTTCTCAATTCCCGTTACGTCCATCCACATCTACATCCAATCCCACTCGTCCACAGTAGTTCTGCTGTAATTTATGTCCCCGACTTTTTCACGCCGGAAGTGACCTACAGCGGCATTTGGCGGCTCATCACCGAAACTTGACATCATTAGTTAATCCAGTCCTCCACCGTGGGAGGTCAAGCATTTATTTGCCAAATCTGGTCGTATATTTCGTACGAAAATCGGCCTCTCTCAGACATATGTATCCTTCACATTTTAACACCGATTGTTTGTTACGTCTATCAGCTCAGTCTCTCAGGTGGATGCCGCACGAAGACAAAGGACTAACATATCGAGCTTCAGAACTGTTTTGTGGCTGTGTAACACAAGTAGGATTACTTCGGTAGCTTCAGCAGTTATTCCCCAAAATGACCCATAGCAGTTTAATGAAACGCTTATATCATTTAGACTGGTATTTCCCTCGCTACTACATGCGAGCTCTCCGGAGGACTCGCAGCCTTTGCCCAACAGAGTGATACCGCAACAGTCGCAGGGTTCTGCTCAAAAAGATCAGTGGGATGCTCCGCCACTTGCTCTGTCTCCCTCTCCTATTGTGGAGAAACGCAAGTAATAAATTTGCCCACACGTCTCTGGCCTTGGAGAAGCCTCTTCGCTACAACCTGAAACCTCCACACCCTTGGGTGATCAACTATACGCTTCATCGCTTGATAATGATATTATATTTCGACCCTTGACCTTGGAAGCCCGCCGCTTAATAGCTTTGTATAAACCTAAGGATATGACACCATATACACAACTTCGATATTTATTGAAAACCTTCACAGAGGAAGATAGAAGATACAAAAGCCTCATTTAGTGCTCGATTAAACACCATCTGTGCCACACTTTTCCCGTATAGGTGGAAATAAACAAAGCATCGGAAAGGGCTGCAAAACTTAAGGAATAATCGGTAGCATCGGCGGCTACAATAATGACACCTTCAGTGGCTTTACCACATACGACAAAAATACCGCTATAACGGTTATCGATGATCACTGACAAACAGCATTCTTACAAGAAGGCAATGTGATTCCAAATTTTACGGAGTATTGGACTAGTGTTTGCTCAGCCGCCAGTAGTCGACGAAAGGTTTCCTCGAACCATTCTCCCTCCTAAGATTGATCTACTAAAGCCAATTACGTAAGACGAAGTGTAGATAGTGCTACGAGACATGCAAGGCAGTACACAGGGAGTCGATCGCATTAGGCCAAAGGACGTGCTGCATTCCTTAGCTGTCTGTTCGCTTCCTCTCCTTTTCCTTCATATATGAACGCTTCCAGCACCATTTTTGTTCCCAAGCTTTCAAAACCGACCTCTCCGGAACACCTTCGCCCTATCTCCGTCACATCGGTCTTCATGCGTCCACTGCACCCTGAAAATTTTTGATGGTTAGGTTCCTTCATTTTCATTCGTTCGGGTTACAATTCGGCTTTTTACGTAAAGACGGATGTTTCGAGGCCTCGGCTTTTTTACACGGTGCTTTGCACCATTCGCATGCCACTTGTACTCCTCTATCTTTCTCGGTGGTTGATATCCCAAAGGGTTTTGATTCAGTTTCTCATCACTCATTGCTACGAGCCGCTACCGAATTTGGTGCACCTCAAGTTCTCCTAGAGTTCTTGTGGTCATATTATTCATCTGCTACCTCGACATTTAACGGAATCAGTCTTCAGCCCGTACGGGAGGTTCAACAGGGTGACCCCCTATCCCCAACTTTATATCATGACACTAGATGAAGTGCTTCACGGAGTAGCAGACACTACTTAGTTATCGCCAGCATGGCCTGTCGACTACCTGGCTTATGCCGAGGACGTCAGCAATTTTGCCGAAAATAGAACGGCCTTGGAGAACCACCTACATCGTCTTTAAGAAAGCTTATGGCTACTCGGCCTCTCTAGTAATGGACTAAAATCTGTTGCCTCAAATATTGTGGTGGATGGAAAGAGAAAATTGACGGTTCTTGACACGTCCCCCTTAACTGTGGAAGCCTCTTAATCCCATCCATACAACCTGATAAACGTTTTACATCGCTTTGTCCTCCTTTTAACTGGAAAGGAAAATTGTCTCCTTTCTCTCTGGAGGAACTTTTCAAACAGCTGAAGGAGGTTACTAAAGCGCCACTGAAACCGTATCAACCATTGACTATTTTAGGGACATTCTTAATTCCTCGCAATACTCATACCCTCTGTCTCTCTGTGGTACACTGGAAAACCTTGAAACACATGGATAGACTGGTTAGCGTCCATGTCCGCAAATGGCTATGCTTACCAGCGGATGCGTCGATAGCATACTTGCACGCCTCTATCGGGGATTATGGACTTGATGTTCCATGCTTAACTACTAACATAGCGCCATTGCAAACAGCACGGTTTGAGAAGCATTTTGTAAATTCTTACCCCATTGGGCGATTCGAGATCCGGCGGCCGCTACTATCCATCGATTTGCAAACTCACTTGTTTACGTCGGCAATCATGTCGTCATGGATAAAATCAGAGTAGCGGCAGCTTGGAAAGAAGCTCTCCTGAGCACGGCCGGTAGGTGTAAATTACCTGGGATGCAGACAACCCCAACTTCTCATCACTGGCTGAGAGAACCTGCGAGCATATTTCCACAAGTTTTCATCCGAGGAATTCAACTATTTGGGGGTCTTCTATCAACTAAGGCTGGTAGAGCTAGAGGTCGCCCTCCTCCAGATGCCGCTTCTCTTAATGGTCGCGGAAATTGCGGACAAACGGAACCAATATCCCAAGTACTGCAACCCTGCGAAATAGCTCACGACGACCGCTGTAAAATCCAGAATGTTATAGCGCAACAGGTTGTCAAAGTCTTGTGGAAAAGAAGTGCCCGCATCATCCCAAAACCACGAATTTTAACCCCATGTGTTTTATCAAGCAGACGTCCTAGTTATTAAAGCTTCCATTGTAAATGCTCTGGATTTAGTAATTTACGAAGTCGATCCTTTGGAGCGTACCTACCAGATTAACATTGAAAAATACGGGGCGGGCGCAAATGCTTCCGCTATATCGCAATATATTCAGGCTCAATTTCCAGAATCATGCGGGATCGTTCACCGTCCGCGAAAAACCTTTCTGCATTAGGACCAACCAAATTTGATATATGCGATCTTTGTGTTTCCCCAATTCGACACTCTCTGACTGTTTACGATGAGTAGATGCGGGGGCCTTACTGCAGCTTTATTTAAACACAAGCATTAGCAAATTACTTTGGCAAAGACAACGGTTTTGACCTACGTACGTCTGTTTTCATTCTACCGACTGTTTCCTATTCCGCCGGGACGTTAATCCCATCTCGGCATATTGCTGTAATGCTCGGTTTTTGAACCACGCATGCATCCCCAAAAATAAATGTTAATGGGTGGATTGGAACGACTACCACCCTTGTGAATCGGAGTAATCATCCCGTGTTTTCACATATCGGCACGTACATTTCGTCCAAATATTGTTGGGATAACCGAGACAAATCCTCAGCTAAACTCTCTCCTACCGCCGCAAGCAATTTCGTGTGTATATTATCAACTCCAGACGAGCTGTGCTTGCGCCAACTCAACAGATTTTTAATACAGCTTTTGCTTTGAATGATATGTGTGTGAGTTTTGGGTGTAAAACAACCATCGTCATAGGGTTAGGTGGTCAGTGCTGGCACTGAAATTTAGCAGCATACTGTAGGCGCTAGTTATTCGCCGCCTCCTTCGTTGTCCTTGTGGGTCCGTCCGCTGTTTGAAAAGGCGAATTCCCCGTTTCACCTTACATTGACTGCTGATGTGTTGACACAGAAACAGGTGATTTGTGGCTATACGCACTGCCAACTTCCGAGGGGACGTCATTCTATTCTCGAGAACAAGCTGAGTATATTGAATATGCTGGGTCGCATAGGTCATGCAGTTCTCGGTGTTTGGAGAGAGTTTTCAGATATGCCAGACTGAGTTTCGCACCGTTATACACTTGTCTTTTCTGCTTTGCAGAAACAACATCACGTTTCTTGGGTGGAAGGTCTTAGTCACTGATGCTACTGCAACCAGAAAGTGGATGACATAGATGATTGGTCAGTAGTGTTGAAGTTTGCTACTGACGCGATGCTTTCATCAAACGTGTGGTAGGCAGCAATCCAGTCATGGGGCTACCAACACAAAATTTGTTAATACTTAATTGAATTTTCTATCCATCTTGTGCAAGTATTGACCACAGAATAACTTACGCTTAATCAACCGAAATCACCTTTGAGCACCAGTATTTTCACGTAAATCTTCTGAGAAACCATGCTTGCCATCTATGCAATCCAATCATTGGACTTAACCCGTTACTTATGGTACGTAAACAGCATTGCTGATGCAATGCTAATTCAGTTGGTGACCGCTTATTCATTTCGTCCGTTGCTACCCCACGGAAGCCAGTTCTAATTGCCATTCCCGCTTCAAACATATCCATCCGCCCCCGGGAAACTGGCACATATTTTTGATGCCAATTAGGCCCAAACTTTTACCGGTGATCCGAACCCAGCTGTTTTCCTGTGTCTTTGACTGTCGATGACACTGATCAACAGTATGCTCACTAAAATGTGGTTTGTTTCTTTTTCCAATGCTTCTCCTGTTCACCCCGGACCGCACCGAGTTTGAAGGAAAGTAAAACATGAAATCCGCTTCGTAGTCCTAACTGATGTTTTTTAGCTGAGTTTCCAAAGATTTTGATCAAAAATATCCTGAAAATAAAACTTACTGACATTGGATTTAAGTTACTAGTGTCCTAACACTGATGCTTATGTAATATGACACGTTAAACCGAAGTGCTCTACAAACCTGGTATCACGAGACTTATTTGAATGAAGAGCAATTGGGGCAAAATAGCTTCATCTCTAGTGAGTTGGAAGATCGGAAAACTGATGCATCCAGACTTCTGGACCTTGCTCAGACGTTGGGCAACTAGTTTACTCTAACATTGTTTCACAGCGGAACTCAATCTAAACGGACTACACCATCGAAGAAGCTCTCGTGCTACACCGTAAACTGATGCTGGACTGATCTCCTAAAGTGAATTACGCGGGTCAAGGTCGTCTCAGGTTGTCACGCTTCTTCAGTGAAGTCTATTGCCGTTAAAATCGTGTGTGGAATTAGTTTCTCTGAAAACTCAGTACCTCAGACTCTAAATTCTGCTTTCAGTTTACATCTGTCAGGTCCACTTTATCGTGGCAGTAATTCATTTGGTACATGCCATGATGCTACCAGCCATGGTTTCCTAATGATCTTCTGACATGTATTTGGGGATAACTAAAGTATTGGTAACAAGATTAAACATATCTGTCTTATAAATATTCCAATACTATTGCACGGTATGCTTGTTGCATTAAAATAACACGCTTTCTCTTTCGTAATATCATTGTCGTTATTGAATTGTTTATTAACTATACTCTACTTAGTTGCATTTGTTGCTTTAAAAGAACTCACAATTTATGTTCTGTACAATGTTTTATCTTTATGATAGAAGCAGCTGAATGTTTCCTTGCAGACGACGTTTAGCTTACGCCTCCGGGTAATGGAGAAAACTCTGATGATGATATCAGTGAAATGATTCAGGATGAAGATCTCTTGATCTGCGGTCGAGACTGTTACACATTGACGCTGCGACCAGCTTAGCATTTCATCACAGATCAATGCTTACTGTCAATATCGTGGATAAATCATCAGAAGAAGAATCAAGAAGCAACAATAAAGGTTTAGATGTGTGAACTGTTGCCTCGGTGCTTGTTTCATCGATGAAACCTCAAAAGGATACCAGATCTACTCAATGGACGAAACAAGCGTTTTGCCTGGGATCACAGACTCAAAGACGATAGTCTAAATAAGTACCCGATTTTTTAACTGAGGATCTTACACCGTATAAATCATTTGATCGCTTCTTTGATAACTGTTATCGAGCACATGGTAAGGCAGACAACTAAGTAAGCCGGTTAAAAAGTGAACACATTCAGTATAATCAAGGTTAAATGTGTGCTGTTTAGCCCTGGCTCTACTCTATAATGACGAAGGCAAATTTGTTGAGACCCTGAACGTGGTTTTGATAATGCAGCCATCCGTTCGACAACGAATCGGAACAGATTTGCTACAATCAGGAAATATCTCCATCTGGAAAACACTGACAATCTTCAAGCAGACGACAAATTTGCCAAACTTCCACTACTTTATAGCCTTGCCAATGAAATATTTGCGAAGTTCGTCCACAAGCAACATAGCTTTGCTTGGATGTAGGCGAGATACCATAGTACGGCAGCCACTGACGGAAGCATTGTATCCTCATCATCAACATTATACACGCTAGCTGCAAGCGGAAAACCCCTTAGCTATTATGCTACAATACAAAGGACAAGAAAAAACAACAGAGACACGCCCGCTGAGTCCCCAGTAACGGATGGACATCGATCGGGCGAACTAACAGCCAGCTATCGTGCCGCAAAAAGATAGTTATATTTTGCCTAACGAATGAGATCGTGATTGGAAGGGGGAGGCCAAGCAGGTGGGGATGGACAAAGGAACTCACAACACAAACGCCAGTAGGCAAGGCTCCTAGACATATCAACAAGTGTGTCCAACCAAACGTGTTCATTCTCCTTAGGACCCCATCCAGGATGTCAGGATACCCCAACCAACGCCAACTTCGAAGTAAGGATTTTCATTTCGCTCGACCAAGACATCGCTTGACCTCCTCTCCTACTCTTTCGATTGCACCCCCGGCGCGTAAACAATGCACCACGCGGCAGTCGGTGTGCTAGCATGCCCAACACCTGGTCTAGCCATCGGAGCACCACTGGTGCTGAGCTGTTCACCCGCGCTTCCTGCACCAAATACGCGACGCCGAACACGCTCATTGCTCAAGCGATGCTCCTACCAGACATGAGCTAAGCAGCAGAGGCAGGGATAAATGAACGTGGCTAGCCTCTTTACGTCTGTCGACCTGATGGACAAGGTTTCACAACCGTAAAAGTGGGCTCAACGGACGGCTGCATTAAAAACTCTGCCCTTCAGGGCGAGAGTGATGCTGCGCGGAGCTACAGATGGCGCAGATTAGCAAAAGCAACTTGAGCTTTCGCTATACGGTTCGTAACATCATCTTCGATTCCACAGGCGCTAATAAAGCTGCCCATGTACGTGCACTCCTGAAGGATTTCCAGCTGATCACCACCAAGTGTCAACGCAGTGCTCGGTCCCTACCAATATTTGAGAAGAACTTTTCCTTTCCGTGGAGCGAAACATAGGCCAAAACGATTGACAGCCAGTGCTACTCGGTCCAGTGCAGCCTGACACGTTTGAACGCTGTCACATATGAGGGCAATGTTGTTGGCATACTCCAAGTCAAGAAGTCGCTCACCAGATAATAGCTTCACACCTTCTATCTGGTGTCCAGCGAATACTGTTTCCATGACTCCATCAATGTCGAAGTTAAAGAAGAAAGGTGATAGTGGTCAAGCTTGTCTCACACAGCTGGAGATATTGAAGGGCGGCGACAGTTTGCAATAAACCCTCACTCTGCCCGAACCAGGCGCTTACAGCGCTTTGATAATGTTTACATATTTATCTAGCAAACCTTTTCTGAGCAGATAGTCCAAATGGGTACATTGATCAACCGGATAGAAGGTATCTTTGATATCAAGAAACACGACAACGGTGAATCAGCAATAAACGTAGCGGTGCGCCAGCAATCAAAGCAAAGTGAAGAGGTGGTCGAACCAGTCTCGATTTCGACGAAACCCAACTTGCTCTTCGCGGATCTGGCCTTCACGGGCGCCAGTCAATCTGTTTAGAACGACAGAGGCAAACAATTTGGGTGCAATTGAGATCAGACTGATCCCTCTATGGTTGCTGCATTCCGAATGGGTTTCCCTTGAAAATTGTGACTATGACGGAGCGGCTCCAATCTGTCGGGACAGTTTCCAGCTCCCAAAGTTCCGTTAGCAACCCGTATAAATCATCTACAAGTGCAGATTCCCCGCATTTGTACAGGGCTTAGGGAATTCTGTCTGCACCAACGACCTTATGCAATTTCAACAGTCTGATCTCAAGTTCGACCTCTGCGTGCGAGGGCGGATCTAAAGAGACGGCTCATGGAGAAATGCACTCAATGTCCAAACGAGAAAGCGATAACTCAGATTGCTTAAACGGCCTTGCAAAGTGTTCTGCTCAACGCTTCAAGCCTTTTGACAAGCTGTGGATCGGCTGTCCATTCTCGTCTCGTATTATCTTGCTAATACCATGTCTCGTGCTACCTGTTTCCTGTATCAGACGGAATAACTTACGATGATGACCAATGGTAGCGGCGGTTTCGTCTCCGATGCATAATGAGACCAGCAGGCTTCGCGGTCCCTCTTCGGGCTAGCACATAGTTTCGCCCTGACATTTTTGCGAGTCTCATTGTAATCGCTTCCAGCTGGAATACGTCGGCGTGCATCCACAATTTCCAGAATTTGTCGACACCCAATGACTAGGTTGGCACTTTAACTTGCCAAATGAAGACATGCCTGAGGATAGTAACGTTTGACAACTATGCGACCAGGGATCTTCGACGGTGTTCATTGGACGCTTACCCAACCCAGATGCCAGCTCATTCAGAACACTTAGCGTTGCTAGCTGGCTGGTGTCAATGCGTTCGGAGCGACGTTGCGGACGTCCGCCAAAACTCAGCCGCAGGTCAGCACAAACAAAAGCGCGATCGGGGTCCAGGCTAGCGCTCCAAATCTAGTGACCCTTTTCGACACAGCCTCATCAGCGGTAACTAATGGGGATGTGATCGCTTTGTGCCCATGGTTGGCCCGGGGCTGGTGGGCGCCAAGTCACCCTTCTTCGGGTGCCATGTCGAAAGTTAGCGCTCGCTACAAGCAGGCGAGCACCTTCACACAGATGTAGCAATCGCTCACCGTTATCATTACGGGAGCCTACACCATGTTGGCCGCCCAGATGAAGCTCATCAGAGGACAATGTTCCGACTTGAGTGTTCAGATCACCAGCAAGCTCCAAAGTATCCGTGCTCCTTCTGTAACGAAGGAGGTCGTTAAGTTGGTGATAGAAATCATCCTTCACCGAATCAGCGCTGCAGTTTGTGGGGGTGTAAGTCGCCATGGCAAACAAGCAATGTCTCAGTGGAAAGCATAATAAACTCGGGTATAAATAGTGGGTCGTTGGGACACCTCTAGGTTTGACAGGCGTGATGAGGTGTTCGTTGTTTATTGGCATGATTTCCCCTTTGTGACTCTCTTATCAGAAACTCTGTTGTTGCATCCTCATTGACAAAGGTAAGGAGGTTGTCCAGGAAGAGCAAAAGGCCCCTACATATTGAATAGACTGGTATCGTTAGCAATTATAGTACATTGATGGGAGGAAGGGATGGATTGGACCAAAATGTCGGTCAACATAGAAGCTATTTTTGCAAAAATATTAGTAGTAGACGCTGCTCGCTTTGCTCCCTGATACTACAATGAACAATGCTTGACATTTCTAGAGAAAATTACTTGCACATGTACAAAAGCAGCATGAGATGCTTTCCTTCAAACGAGCCGGCGCGAATGTCCAAATGAGGAAGCATGTATGTCCCACAACATCTTACACCTAGCAACAAACGAGAAAATTTGAGGATAGATTCGGAAAAACATGCTCCGGACATCAATTGGAATCAATACCAAAACAAAGAAGATGCCGTCAATGTAGGAAGAAGGTTAATCTACCCTCCCAGTGATGTGCCACTGCACACAGCGTGCTCTACGGCAAACCACGCTAGATCAATGTAACACATGTGTAAATGTTACAACTTACAGATACTTTTATAACGAGTAAATGTCTGTTTTATTATATTATTCAAACAAATAGTAAGCACCATCACTTCAAATCTACAAACAACAAATGCGGTTTTGTGTTTCTTCCACGCCGCAGTGTCATTTGTTGCTAGCGTTCTCAAAAACGGACAGTTAGAAAATCTCTATAATTTTTTTTATAATCCACATTTTCTGAATCGAATGATGACGTGAGTATTTTCTTATCATTCTCGAGAACACATGTAAGCATGGAGTAAATCTGAACCCTCTGCAGAAAATTGGTTGGAGGCAGTCCGCATTCTAGGCTGCCTTTGCTTAAGGACAACACAAATCGTGATTGATGTTCGATCATCATGAATGCTCTTACGCCTGATATGGACACCACAGCTACAAGGATACCGGATATTCACTCAGATTGTTGCTACTGGTGAGATGGGACTCAAAACTGTCTCTCTTTCTTATCTCAGCAATAAGCAAGAAGATTGCTCAAAAACTCGTCCCCTCCAGGTTAGTTACCGGAATGTAGGAAAGGCCCGCTACATTCTCAGACAGGACTCATGCCTCATGGTGGAATCATTTTATGTACTGCAAGATCTTCCCCAGAACCTCGAATCTTAGTGAACTATGCCGCAGTTAACAATGTTTTATAAAGGGGAAAATAGCGATTGCCTCACAAGTTCCTAGAGTGATAGGAATGTGGATTCCAAAGTGATTGTTCAAAGATAGAACAAAAAGGGAAAATTCTGGTTTGCGGTAACTCACCGAGTCATCCACATGAACACATAAACTGGTATGTTCACCACTATGCAACAGATTGAGCTGATGAGGAAACTGTTTGCGTTATTTCGTCTTTCGATGATAAAAATTTATATCACCTAATGTAGATGGGATTGCGTGTAACCTAATGGTTCTTTAAAAGCGGTAATGTGGGAGCGAAAATAACATTTCGTCGGAAATCAAATTGACTGTGTTTTGTAGTCAGTTTGAGCTGGTGACCTCGCAGGTTGGTGTGGACTTGCAACCGATCGCGACCAACGTGTTTTGGGTTAGTCAGTACTTGGTACTCAATGATAAGAGTTCCATTCATGCGCCGATATTCGCCGATGTACAATCCTAGGGCTTGTAGTCTGCATTGGTAAATAAACGATGGAAAATGATGTATCACAGGTAAAAATGCAGTTACTTGATAATGCCGGCAGGATGGTACGGGTAACACTTCAATATCAAGAGACATATGTGTCGTCTGTTTGAGCGTTCATTCAGCGGATGCGCCGCTGAATAGCATAGTGAAAATGAGAAATAAATGCAACAACAATAGGACATGGGGGCAGTTCTAACTGAGGTAGTCCATGGAATATTTAAAAACAAGAATACTCACGCATATACCGCCTCTTCAGGTTTATGTGATAAATAAATCCGCCTTGAAGCAATATTGACTTTATTCCAAATGGGCACAGTCTGGGCAACTAAGTGATGGGGCCCAAGAGCAAGATCCAATCGTTTTTTTTGAAAATATCCAAGGTCAGAGAGGAAACAATGAAGTTTGAGAGTTCCAGGGTCGGCATGGTCGAAGAGAAAAGTAATTCGCTAGGCATTGCGGGCGGCTATACTGTCTACTCAGTTTCAGACAATTACCTCTGAGATTTCTGTTATGGCTGAGTGTCAGCAAGTGACAGCATACGTGACTAGGATCAGTCAATATTTGGTTCACTAGTATGAAATCGCAGCTCAGCCTTCGGTAGCATCTACTGAAAATTTCTCAGTGACTTTAGCCATTGTTAGTAAGACAGATTTCGTAAGAGAGATGAAATAGCCCTCTAATAATTTTCGTCAGCCTACATAGTGGTGCTTTGAGTGCAGCAACATCGTTTGCACCTAGGTCGCCGGACCTGGATGGCGTACTCCACGTGGCGCTCCACGTAGGCGTTCAGCATTAGTAGAAAGATTGATAGCCTGAACTTCCGAACGCGTTTCATAGAAGGCGAAGATGCAGACTGGCTTTTCGCGATGCCTTCTCATCTGTTTTTTTGCAGTCAAGTTCATCCTGCACAATTACTTCAATGTCGCTCTGCTGCTTAGCATGTTACAGCTACTGCTCCCTCAGTTGATATTCATGAACACACTGATGGTACACGCTCAGAAGTTCGCATGGCGTCAAGTCAAACTGGAGCCGGTTTACGGATGACCATGTATAGGCCCTGATGAGGTCTTTTCGTAGTGTTGCACGGTTGTCCACTATCCTTATGTCGTGCCAAATCTTGAAATGGCTTGAAAATAGCAAGAAGTCTGACTGGAAAGCACCCTAGCAAGATAGTTGATGATTACTAGGAATAAACGTTGTCCCAGTAGCGATCCTTGAGAACACACTGGATTTCAATTTGGTCAAAGCTGGATCTGCAGTCTCTCACATTCAGCTGAAGTTGAATGGGGAAGTTATTTATCCAACCTGGCACAATGTCGTAGATTCTATAGCTTCGAACTTTGTGAAAAAGAATGCGGTGATCCAAGAGATCTAATGCATTAGAGTAGTCCAAGTATAGGACGTCGACTTCTTGCCTGGCATCGATGAACTACGCAAATGCCGAGAAAATAGTATAGTCGAATATCGGGTGTGCGCTCCTGACTAGTCCCATTATGATGAAACCGCCATCTAGCGCAATCCTGGATGTGTGGTAGAAAATTGGTTGAGTCTAATTGCTAAGAATCATTTCAAAAAGATGAGGTCGATCTTCACCTTGTGGATTTTTGGTGGTACAGAGGGTACGGCGTTTGGTTGAAGCCAACTTCGGTAAACACAGGCATCAGTACTGAAGAATATGCTACGAGTGAAATCTGCTCATGTGCGTACCGTAAGAAGCTTGCTAGACGAAATTCAATTCATGCTCTCGAAGAACCAATCGAGTTGATACCTGGTTATCATCAGACATCCAAGCCTCAGTGGTCTACGTTCCGGGATGTCAGTTCCTTCAGACCGATCGCTTTGGGGTGTGGTCTGGAGTTGGCGTGATTCTTTACTGGAGGGAGGAACTCAACGTGTATCCATTTAAAGCAAGCAGTGACAAACATTTTTGTTCCAAGATTCTGCGGGGTATGGTTCATGACAGTTGCCGGCATTTCATAGTCAGTGTCGTCTGCGGATCCTTTATGTTTCATGGGGCTTGCTTGCTGGACTCGATGAAAACGAATTGCAAAGGCACAACCTATCTGGTAATGGGAAACTGTAATGCTGCTGCCAGCAATTGTGGTTTGATTCATTGTAGTCTCTCTCCGGATCGCTTTGACGATCTTTCTCTCGAAACTGTTCTTGCTGGTCATCTGCTTCGGCCTGTCGCAACGGCAATCCAGGTCAGTCGCCACACATTTTGGAATGTTTACCCTCACCGTAACACGCAGATGTCTCCTATTGGACTCCACTCGAATCGACTGGCAAAATTGCGTATTTTCCTTCGTGTGGGAACTACGACCCACCATTAATGACCCAAGTGACTACCGTTATAACACCTGGCTTCTAGACCCACACTGTTTGAGAGTAGCTGCAAGTAAGCTGAACTGAAGCATTCCGCAGCAGCTGAACCCTGATGAGGCCTAAAGTATTTCATACTCAAAGTGATATCACCATCTGTCAGTTCGTCCCAAGCTCTAGTGGGAAAAGATTTTCCAGAGACCATTCATGGATTTATCATTAATTATCTTACTGAACACACGGCGCATATGATGTGAGATCTTTACTTCTACCCAATCGGGCCTGGACTCCTCGAACTACGCAAAGGTTTGGAAGTCTTCTTGTCATCTGATTTACACCGAAGCTGCATTGGCCATTGAGGCTGTCAACACATCTAACTACACTATAACCCATAGGAATGAGCAAAGACTTTGCTACGAAGTAAATTCGTTCTCTTCACTTAGTCTAATAATTTGTACTCTTTGTGGCCTAGCCCATTTCGGCTCCTGTCTGCCAAGTTTTCGGCGCTATTTATATGCATGACTTCCCATGAATTCGTGGAAATTTGGTACTGAGAAGGCCATATTCAATGGAGGATGTAAACAGGACCCCACAAACTATTGGCCGATCTACCTAACACCGATAGTTCGTAAATTTATGGAAATTATTCCGAAACAAGCTATGAATACTCATTTGGAGAAGCTAAAGATCCTCTTATACAATTGCTTTAAAGTCTTTTTGATTTCTTCAATTAAGCGTTTGTCAGACTCCCACACGGAGCCCTCCTTCCCAAACTTGGAAAATTTGAGTCTTTATGGGATAATTCACTCCTTAATCTCTGACTTCCTGGATGGCTGTAAGGGCGAATTATACCTGCTCCACGCTTGTTTTCAGGATCAGTTTGGTCCCACGTGACACTCTCCTTGGTCCTGAGCTCTTTAAATTATTCAGCATTGCTTTTTCGTCAGAATTCGAAACTGAATGCCTAGTATATGCTGAGAATCGACCTGTATGTTTGAGCGTGTGAAGGATCGAAAACGCTAAGCGGTTATAAGCAACTCTAGGCCGGTTGCACTCCTGGTCAACATTGTGGCGGCTGCCTAGCAGCCAGGAAGTGTTTCGCTGTCCAAACCGGTGCCTCTGTTCCATTTACTGCTTATGGCATTGGAGACTTCCTGTTCAGCAAGCTGACCAGTGAGAAGGGTCATGAAACGCTTGATTTTCTAAATTTACAACCAGGGACACTTTGAAGGAATTTGTACCTGTTAATAGGGTGAACTTTGTTATAGGGAGACCGTTTTGCGAAAATTACCAATGAAATCATCATAACGCTCTTCAACTGTCATGTGAGTCCGATTATTGTGTAGGGATTGCCAGTGTCCCATCCTCTTACAAAAGCCGAATGCGTCTTGATAAATAGGGTCTAGCGGCGAGGATCGAAATCTGTCTGTGCAGTCCGGAACGTGCCCTGTTCTCGTAGACTTCGAAGGATCAACCTCTTTTCCCTGGAATATTATCGTCATCGTAGTGACCTGATTTGCTCCTGGTGTGTTTTACAAGCTGAAATGGGTGATGAGTTAGAGGATCTCTTTCAAATTTGTACACATTGTTCGACACGGCATCACTGTTGGAAGCTGTTTATTTAAACGAGTTTTCGAATTCGTTTCAATCTCAGCTGTCCACCCGTGTGGTGGATAACTGGCATAATCTACCTGAGCTATTCGTCCGTGTACTGACAGAGCATACTTAGAATAATTGTTAGCTACCCATTTGATGAGTAAATGAAGCCCTACTGAGATGTTATGGAGTGCGGTGCGCGAAAAAGATGGAAATGTGAAAGGATATCCATTATGCTCACTACAACCCAGTGAAACGATGGGCAATTCGCTGGTCAGGCTTTCATCAGCAACTGATGAACTTTGGGATAAATTATACTGAAACCGCCAATAGCAATTTTGATTAAGGATTAAACTGAGCAAGATGAAGATTTCGACAGACTGTCGTTAAGCAATTACCTTTCAAGCTGAATTTAAACTCTATAATTCATAGATATGACTGTCTATATTTGAAGATACTACTTAATACTGTCATCCTGCAAAGCAGCCATATGCTTTCATGAGGACTAAATTGATCTACCTATTTCAGTCCTCTCTTTTTCTGTCAAACTCAGTTCGCTATCAATACAGCAACGTTATTTAGCATTTGTAGATTATATAGGTTGACGATGCAACCGGATTACTGACAGAAGTGACACTTATTATGTAGGATCGCTGCAGCCAGACCGTGTTAGAACGACAACATACATTCGACCAGTGCGCGCTAATAACGAGTCTCAGTACGACGGATGGCCAACAAACATTTTTCTGATTCGGTGTAAGCTGTCTGGCTGAGTCTAGTAATTTCGGACCGACTGGAAAACTAGCTCCCTTGGCTAGACCATAAGAGTTGTTGTTTGACTTTCGCTATAGATAGAAAAAATTAGCTTTACATCTGAGTACTAAACCAACATATCTACCTTTTTAGACAGCGCACCCTGTACTTGTTTTTTGTGCATTGCCAACCTTCAAACAAGCCTCATTGGTAAGCTTTTAATGAACTAAGGTTTGCTTTCATTATTAGGCTGTGTGCATATTATGCATTATTGGCAAGATAACGTAGAAATCGTCGTATTAGGTAACTTCTGTATCTTTTACATGTGGAGTAGTTAAGCTTACTTTACCTCATTTAGTGATACATTGTTGAATAAATAGTGTAAACCATATTAAATAGTACACGAATTTGGTGAACGTTGATGTGCAGCCGTAGTACCGCAGGATGGTTTCTCCTTCCGAATGGATTGCGACTAAAGTCCCTATAACATACTAACGATGAGTCGCTACAGGGTCCTACATAAAATGGTTGGAGTAACGCTCTATATCCTGTTTAGTTAGTAATTATATAATGAGCTATGGAAGACTTTGAAACTGAAAACTGCATTCAAGACACCTACTGCATTACTGGCCCTAGTCCTCTAGGCTACAAGTTTGGGAAAACACTGCAATAATAATTTGTACATACCTACAATTTTACGTCGAAGTTTCTATAAATAAAAGCGGGGATCTACATTCATAACTGCCTGTTTCTAGTCCTTACCTTCCCTCATTGGGTCGAGGTGCATCAGAAGGATCTCTCAACTTCTGATGTGTCTTTGATGGAACTAGCACTAATCTTTTAACCAACTCTTGGGCCAGCATGCAGATCAGCGTGAAACAAAGGACTGCTACTTTGATGACGAACTGTTTCATGGACATAAATATTGAAATGCTTTCTAGGTGCTTCGACTTGTAGTCGGAACGGACCAACACTCTTTACCGATAGTACTCCACACACAGAATAGCCAAATGAATTCGGATTCACACTACTTAAACGGACTAGCCGCCAGATGTTGTATACGCAGGATGAGAGTGCACCGGACCCTGAAAATATGAACTGGCCGATAACAAGATTTAGTTTTCGGCTCATCTAGAGTGAAATCATGCCTTCTGTATCTTCATGTATATGAGTGGATAGTACAACAACGTAATGCTTTTAGTGTATGAGAAAATAGATGTTTACAATACTCATGTGTTGCCACGTACTGATAGTACTCAGAGGAAAACTCAGTGTGGCTTGATGCGGTAGTTATCACACTGTCCTGAGGGGAACTCGGATGGTTCATTGCGGCCTGCTACAATAAATAAAGTGGGGGTCTGAGGAGAGCAGTTTACGTTGACGTATGAAGGCGATTTCAGTGAGGAGTGCTCCGCCATTTTCCGTGGTTTCTGTTGCGTCATGAGCATAGGATTGCTGAGGTGAACTCAGGTGAACTCTGTGCAAGCTTCACGGAGCAATGCGCTTCGCAATCATTTTCTGTAGCGCAAATTTAAAATACATCCAAAATCCGATTGCTAGTGGTCGTTCGCTAGACGTGCGTATAAGCTCCCTTCAAAATCCATAGTTCCGTGTCTCTTCCTTCATTTGCAGACGCGACTAACATCTCAACAATATTAAAGCACGTTCCGGTTTCCGTTGTACCAAAAGGAGAATGCATTATTAATTACGCAACGTTACGGCAATCACCAGAAGAACTACCCGTTGCTATTGAGGACACTATGATCTGTGCTGGTCATTCTCAAGGTGGAAAAGATTCTTGCCAGGTGAGATAATTGATGTTTCATTTGTAACACTGATCAATACATGCACGAAACAGGTATCGGTCACAGTCAGTCTAGTCACTTCGCGTGGTCAATACCACGAGACTTGTACTAACTGTCGACTTCGCTCAATACTAGTCGATGCCACGAAGGTCTGTCTTGCTTACCAACTACAAAGCCAAACAAAACTCCCAATTTGGCTAGATTTTGCCATAGTTTTGAATGGGAACCCCGAAGTAAGCCACTTTATCACTTAACTATATCGTATAGCATTGCCCAATTGGCAACTTATGGGAACGTCAAGTCCGGTCACACTGGTATGCTCCTTAATAATCCATGCCATCGAAACTATTTCTCTGCTATTTTATTAACTAATTCCTCTTATTTTAATTCGTATGGTAAACTTCTGTCATCACGTTTATAAACATGAAGGCAATTGCGTTTAACGCACCTCAATGATGCAGGTAGCATTAACAACTTTAATTCCATCGGCTACAAATTTTGCACTGACCAGGACTTGTGTTGGGAGCAGAAACGATCTACCAGTTCTCCGCAAGATAGTTAAGGGGGGTGATTTCAAGCCGAATCGTTTTCATATGCGAAGGGTGGCAGATAGTGGTGAGTTAGCCTTGGTGGATTCGCAGACGTTTAGCACAGACCTAGTTAGTGGTAACCATTCTGGAAGCGAGCTTGGGACAGGAAAATAGTTCACTTAATCTGTTAGTTTGCTCGATTTGACGCCACTCTCAAGTCATGCTTTTGCAACCTGTGCCCAAACAGTCATCCACATTGAACATGTATTATGACTATGCCCATAGTATTCTTGCCGATTGGTACACGACAACAAGCTGGTTCATGAGTAGATGTTTCGATGTTGGTCCCCCCAACAGCAACATCGAACCGCCTTCATTTCGGATACGGTCCTTGTGATCGGAATGACCGAGATCCACTACAAGGTGAACCGAGGTCCCAATGGAGATTGTCAAAATCCAACCACACAGTGGGTATTAAAATTTCAACTTTGTTTTCCTTCCCGCTGTGCCAATCGTGGCTCACCAATCTTAGAGGCATGGTGGCCAAAGTGTCAGCCTTTGACCACTAGGTCTTGAGTTCTACCCCAACTCAGACTATCTTTATCTGATGAGTCCAAACGAGGACGAAACCAGTTATGGGGTGCCAGTGTTCGGAGCAGCAACACCGAAAAACCACCACTTTGTGATCGGAATGACCGAGATCTACTGCAAAGTGAAACGAAGTGAAGCGGGTATTCCAAATACAAGTCTGCTCCAGGAATGTTTAAATATATAGTGGTAACCACCCTTCTGAAAAAACGATTAAATTTAATACCACAAGTATGGAATGCGAAGAACTGGGCTGGATCAAATAAGCAATATACCAACATATTAACATTCCTGAAGTCACACAAAGTGCAACTAGTATTTCCTGTTTTTAACTAAATCACTAGATGTGTACTTTAAACTGGCCCTGAACTATCCTACAAACGATGGCAAGAACGTTGCCACTAGTTATATGGACTAAGATGGACCTTTCTAGGAAGTTAACAGCAATAAACCATCCTACCGACCAAGGCACCCACACTTTGACAACATTGTTGGGTTACAAGCATTTGCCTATCAAGTTAAGACGGCGTGGCATTGGCGACAGCTGTCATATGTCCCTCACTGCAAAGCTGCATTTTCAGCCTAACCGAAGACACAGGTAGGTATATCACATTTTACTAACCAGCAGTAATCAGTAAGATTATGATTTACTCTGTCATGGAGATAACCAGAATATCACTGTCCCAGATCAAGTGACCCGAACAAATCCCCCGTTGCTAACCGCAATCGCTACCTGCTTGAAAAGGTGTGGGCAATTAAGACCTATTTATTGAGCCGACGCATTGATCCGTACAGTGAGTCGAAGATCCGCAGAGTAGTTACAGAACTTGATCCATCAAACGGTCTCAGATCAATGTAATTCGGGACACGGTACAGAACTCGATCTTTCAGAAGCAAACGATATGTTCAGCAGAGCAATCATAGCAAAAGTGACAACATAACTAGCCTTTAGAAACCTTGATGAAAACATCCAGGTCGATTCCATAACTAACGACGCTTCTGCATTCGTGAAATTCTTCCGCTGATGCGGTCAAATATACTTACTAGCGCAGTAAAATGGTAACCAACCGACTTGGAGTCAGAGATGGGTGAACGTCCAATCAGAGGCCATGCACTAAAACTTGTGACTCAATATTCCCGTTTAGATTGTAGAAAGTTTTTTTACTCTCTTAGTGTCTGTCCGCACTGGAACGCACTGCCATCGCATGTGGTGAACGCACCAAACATCGAGACATTCGAAAGACTATTGGACTTGCACTTACGTGATACACATTATATAACGGTATGACAAACTGCAGTGTCTAACTTACTGATATTTTTGTGTCACACCTGAAACTTTTGTTTTCTTTCATTTGCCATCCTGTGGGTCTTGTAAAGTTATTGCTTTTTATCCCACCATACACTATTGAACTATTGAATTTGATCCGTTCATTTGCGGCATTCTTGCTGTTTGCCTCGTCGCGTAAAGCAGCCTCGTCCTTTTTTCGCAAAATCCCGTCAAAGCTTCCATCATGTTTCGACATAACTCATATGGGCAATGAGAGAAAATTCCATTGGTAGGAAATGTCACCAAGACTTGATAAGGCCATTTGCGGGCATCGAAATACGCCTTCAAAAGTGCTAGACCGGCAGCTGTCACTATAGATAGAAAGTTAAGTGAAATAAGTAAGTACTTCTGTTTTTCATGAGTTCAGAAGATTTTGCAACATCAAGGAAGTATAAAGCAGCTGCTTTTCCTGCTGAGGCACTTTTGAATATGGTGCTGTTGAACCAGAAGTCCCGTCATCTGTGCTGTCAATCACCGTGGCTGTTACTTGAAAGGTTGCCCAGCTTAAGCGTTTATTTTACGGTATCTGTTGGTCAAACCATTTCTTTTTGCCGTCAAATACCTTACGTTTAATCCATCCACCAAAGAATAACTGATCAGCAAGAAAGTGTGGTATATAGTTTAGCCAGTGTAGGCGGTTAAGGATGAGCATATGGTCCATGGTAGTCGAAAAGTGTCCAATTCTTTGAAGCCAGTCAGTGGTATCATCGAATTTGAGCTTAGTTCGCATGTGTCGGTGATCACCAAATGAATTCGACCAACTCGGAAAAAACCTAGCTGCGGATTTGAACGAATTGTCCCATAATATCTTATTGATACGCGGACAGGTTTCCTCACCCACAGTTAACTGTATCTTTTACAACTTACTAGTCTTAGCAATACATACATAGGCTATTTATTGAGCTGACAACTTGGGTAGACAAAACGATCAGCCAAGTGCAACGGCTGTCCTGTGATATGACAACCGTTAGTGCAATCAGCTGCACCAAATGATAATTCTTTGTTGTTCCACAGTACTCTAGAATTCCATAAATGTCTAACTGAATGAATTGGATGCAGTCAAGGGGATGGTAAATGTTATTGACAAGAACCCACACGGACCCAGCGTTTTCATTTAACAGGTGTGTTCCAGTTAACCGGCTAGCAAAAAACAGTTGGGTTTGTCTCCACGTTTCACCAAACAACGTGGTCGTCGATTTCATGCATAAGTAGTAATGTTCTGATTGGGGTTGTTGGCGATTTTGACTAGTACAGGGGGACCGAATTTGGCCACTTCTATATTCTGATCATCACTTTAAGGTAATCGTATATTTTTTCCCTTTCTTGGATGTTCACCATGTAAACCTTGTGGATCCAGACCTCTGTATCGTGACCACCTTTGTACATTGACAAGTTTGGTCCAGTTCCTCGAGCGATAAACTAGAATGCGCTGACCCCAGCTTTTAAACCATTCATGCATTCCATGGCTGAAACACTACTAATAAGTAGCCAGTTATTAAAGGAAATATTCGCATATCTAAGCAAAATTGACAACGAACGCACGATTCTCTCAGCGCGGCTCGACGTTCGGCGCACACCACCACTGCCGCGGCGATACGGCAACTGAGTAGATCAGCATTCTCACTGATATACATAAGAACAAGTTATCGCACTCCTGATATCCGGGTTTGCTCCATCGGTGGGCCGCATTCGCAGAAATTGACAGTAATGCATTCGGTGCTTGCAAGCTGCGTCGGGATGAAAGAATGGCGGTTGTTACCACAAACTTGTACACTTTCATGACGCAACTTCTAGTAACGTAATTTAGTAATGCATGTAGCTGGAGATACAAGTGTTTCTCCTTCATTACAGATAAAGCACATCTTTTAATTTTGATTACTTTGTCATAGGATATGTAGCATTTAATTTCGTCCCGAGTCCCGAAGGTATTCACTTACTTTGCCATTACTCTTGTTACTTTTATCTAGTTCGATTCCGGTGGGCCACTGGTTTGTCAACTAAATGGGCAGTGGAGAGTGATGGGTATCATTTCGTTCGGACACGGATGCGGCCTACCCAAATTCCCGGGAGTTCATACCAAAGTGTCCGCATACATCCGATGGATTAAATACGTGACAAATGTATTTTGACTACCATCCATTGATGAGAATCTATGCATGTACTTGAGAGCATATAAAATCACCAGACTCTGCTCAACTGTCATGTTTGTTAGACTTTGATAGACGACTAACCGAACAAAAAGTGGGACTTTTCCCCACTGAACCTCCGGCGTAGCGAGGAATCCGGCAGTTGCGCTACCCATTCATCCCGTCGGTGTTGCTTCTTAACCTAGCAGTCCTATACTGGGAGCTACGTAGGGCCTGATGTTTCAATTAGGAATGGTCTGTTTCATTAGTGAACACTAGTTGGCCGTACGGATGCAACTCACATTGTTCAAACCGTAGCGCGTTTCGCGTTAGTAGCTATGTGAACAGCTACCTGTTCATTAGTGAAGTCTGAGACCGCAAACAAGGGCCGCATAAGCTCTTGATAAGCTGCTATATTCCATGACACCGCATTTTAACTTGTGTATTTGGATCCAAATAAATAGGGCTGCCCTTATATATCGCTTCTGAAAAATTACGCATTGCTCACAGCCTTATGATGTTAGGCGGCTTTTGATATTGCAGTGTTTTGAACAATGGAACAGTGATTTTATACGGGTAAAAAATTTGGTGGTTCACAGGTCCCGCAGGATGATGATGGTGGAAATACAAAATATTGAAAAAATTGTCAGCAAATTTAGAGTCGCACCAGCAGACTCACCGTGATATTCGCAGTGTAAATTATAAATCCACTAAGTCAAATTATGTTCGTTAACGCACAAATGTAAACGTTTGCACCGATTTCGTAAGGACTGAAGAGCACAATGTTTGTTTGCGTCCTGTCGTCACTGTGAACAGGAATAAAAACAGATAATGCAGGTGTTGTAATGCATCACCGAGCCATTAGTAAAAATAGGGCACCGTGGACCCAGTAATAACCAAAGTCGAATGAGCCTTCTAGGGGTGACAAATTCCATGTGCAAAATAGTTTCGGCGGCCTTCAAGATGACTGTATTTCCTCGCCAGTTTCAGCTGGTGACGCATTAATTTCGTGTCGCGGTTATGTTTTAGGAGGTGACGGCAGGTGTAATGAGAGTTTTCAAGATCTGGTAGACCAGAATTCGGTGGTCCCGTAGACGTTAATAACTTCCGTTCCACAATCCAAACTTTTTCAGTCGCAGATACTTTGGCAGCTGGAGCACAAATTTGCTTGCTCTTCACTGTGCAGTATCCAGTGCAACCAGCTCTTGTTTTAACCAGGATTTTCAGGCCTGTATCGTGCACTTCACATGGGACTTCACATATGCATTGAGCATTTGGGGAAGATGGTGAATTCGAACCGTTCGAACGCCCTCCGTGTAAGACCAACGTGATGGTTAGCAGTTTTAGACGCCTTCGAAGAATGTCTCGAGCAGCCGAAGTCGTCATACATCACCACACCGAGATCGCATTCCTGTGAGGCGTTTTTCAGCGTGTGGTCTCCAAGGTTATATGCGCAAGTGGGCTTGTGGCGTAATGTGTACTTTACTACTTGTCCGCATTAAACGGAAGTAGATTTGCCTTTGACGAATCAAAGGCACCGCCTAAATCTCCTTGTAGCACGTGCTGGTCGTCCTGACCACGGATCGCCTGCCATGTCTTGCTGTCAGCGGCGAAAAGCAGGAAATGCGGCTCGTTAACAAGCTAGAGGTTGTTCATAAAGCTTAGGAATAGGTGCTGCCTTAACATGGATCCTTGTGAGGGACCGCACTCCGCGTCGATAGGATAAGAAAAGGAACCCCTAACCCGAACCTGTAACCCAACTAAAGGAGGAACTTTCTAATCTGTCCAAGCACCTGGTCTTCAGTTCCGTACATATGCAACTTTTAAACAAGGAGTTGGTGATCGAAGGGCTCGAAGGCTTTAAAAAGTCGTGGTAGCTGACAGCAGTGCCTGTCCCACTGTCTTCTAGTTCTGTCCAACAGCCATGTGCAATTTGAAGGTTGGTATTACATGACCGATACTGACGAAATCCTTATTGTTCCTGTGCTATTATGTTAGATTTATTTGAAAGTAGCCCATTAGAGCCTCAGCTGTGATCGACTGCATCATCTTTGAGATCGCCAAGAAGAAAATCACTTGGCGGTAATTGACGGGTTCCGAGTGGATACTATCCTTGAAACTTGGAGTGATGATACCCTGTTTCCAAATATTGGGGACCTGATGTTTATCCAAACAGCTTTGGGAAAATTAAGCTCATGGCTCAGCTTTCCTCGTAGCTAACACCTGAAGGGCTTTAAAGGCAATGTTGTCAGCACCGGAGGAACGATGGGTGCGCAACGATATCAGTTTCCTCGAAGAGGTCGTTGAACTAAACTTGACGTGTGTGAATATTGGGGAGTGATGGAATGGGACGTGGTTGTGACATTTGCGGATAACGCTTCGAAATATTAAAGCATAGTACAGCCGTAGATCATCGGCTGCATCCTCGGCAGTTTGAGCGCATCTATTTCCTGAGATAAGTGGGGAAACACCACGCCTCATATTGTGGATGCTATTCAAATATATGTACAGAGATTTGTTAGCACAAACCCTTGCTCCCAGGCCCTGCTGGTGTAAAATTTTTCCTGACGTACAAGTGTGGCACAGGGATTACGATGCGCTACATGGTAGCTCCAGTTGTCCGGCTTAGGGTTCACCCTAAATACATGCCACGACGCGGCTCATAAAGCTATGCGCATTCGGGTACTGCTCCTTGTAGAATGAATGGACCTGTTTCCCAATGAGTATTTAATCAGCTTGCAGAACTTTCTAGCAAACTTCGTCCATGCAGTATTAATGGAGAAGTTGTCCGAAAAATTCCAAAAGGCCTCCCCAACAAGTTCTGTGAGCCGTATTGTGTGATCGTTCGAGACAATTCACTATGTACTTGTGGATATTCTGCACAACACGCCTAGTCGTTATGTATTGTTACGTAAGCACTCCTCCCTAGAAGGATCTCCATGTTTGGTTTCTCGATCATGAGCTCTTCTTTTGTGAGCACAGAATCAAGCACAGATGGCTTATTTCCCGTTCTGAATATGGTGGGCGAACTGACGTGGCTAAACAACAGTATGTTTGCAATAAACTCTTTCAGGTCGGCCTTGAATTGTTCGTTAGCAGAAGCCGGAAGTTCCAAGTCGTCGGAGATGAGAACCTGGCTGTGTCGTCGTCGAAGTACTTTCCCCAACACTAATGTCAGGCATGAGTCCATCTCTGGGGTAAGAATTGTGGGGAAATAAACAAATGCCAATAATTAAGGGTCCTTGCACTTTAGTCGCAGACTGCACCAGAACGAGTCATTCAGTAGTGTTACATGATCGTCCACCGGTTCTCACTGCAGGTCATTACGGCAGCATAGATTATCCCACCGCCCTTAAAGGATGGTGGTTTCGAATAAGGGATATGCCATGTACCCCAGCTTCGGCGTCCATAATTACTGCATGCAACAAAGTTAGAGTTACGAATATGAGGGCCCAGAGTGTGAAGTTTGACGCAGCCTCAGTTAGACAAGCTTGCTCAGGAGACTTTGTGCATTGGCGTACATGCAGGAAAGTTTCTCGGTTCCTAACAATGAGTCGTTGGGTGTGTGTTTTGGGCGTGTTGTTTCGTAGACCGGTGAATGGTTGGTGTGTTGTGATGACGAACTCACCTGTGTCAGATCCAGGGATCCCACTTTTGCTTTTATGCTTCACTCTTTATAGGTAGTGTATAGGGTGTGTGTGCCAGTTTCGTTGGATAACAGTGAATTTACCCAAAATCTGATTTGGAGGTAGTCCGACTAAGTGGCGGCTACCGTATGTTTGCATAGGGGACACTGGTTTGATCCGGAGCACGGAAGGAAGGCTACTACGGTCTGCACACCAGCTCTCAGACACCATAGTTAACAGTTGTCGGGATGGAAGTACCACCTTCACAATTCTTAGGCCATTTCTTTTGTACTCTGAAGATCTGCATAACCTAGAGATTGATTATGTCATGGAATGTTCCAGGGACAGGGTCTCTCGAATGTATTGCCACTGTCTTTTTTCTCGGGCGACCGCTTCGCGCTCAGCATGACATCCATCCTCGGGAACATGGTGTACAAGTAGAGTATTAGCTACGGATTCCTTTCAGTGTTCCTCCCAGTCTTGCTTCGCGTTTTTGCGCTTGCTCCACGCAATATCCGGGAAGGTACGGATGGAAAATAACACATTCCGTAAGCGCGCTGTTGAGAACAGGGGAGCTTCTGCTTCACCAGGGGATATTAATAAGACAGGGAGCATCCTCCGTTCACCGTCGTGCTGTGAGTTTGGGTGACGCGTGATCCGTGTCTAGTTGTCGGGATTAACTAAAACATATATAATGGAGTTCCACTGGTTCACATCATCAAGTTGTTTTCCTTTTAAGAAATTTGTCATTAACTCTGGAACTTTGGTGCAGTTTACCGATGGTATATTAAGTGTAACTCCGTTTGCTGTCAGCCGCCCAGATGGGCTACATAAAACCGGTGGAGGCTAAGGAAGTACAGCGCCGCCTTCTTCATTCACTTTAGGCCCAGTAGGAGTACCTGAAGACCTGCGTCTCCGGATGTGTTTGGCAGAAAGCATGTGCCAACCATTGACAATATCGACGTCCTTCTAAACGTTTGGAACAGTTTAGAGGGTGGATGAGATCCTGACCGTACCGATTCAGATTCAGATGATTCAGATTCAGATGGACTGGAACGATAGGAAAATCCCTTGAGTGTTCCTTCTTGAGCAAATCGTTGAGCCAGGAAATGATAAGGCGCTAGGTCTTGATAGATCTAAAACGAAACACCCGAAACACACCCTGGTCAACCAATTACTGCCCACGTTCCTTGCACTAGCAGTCTCCGCTGTGTAGGTTACGTGAAGTAAAAAAGAAGTAGATAGTAAATGGAAGATAAAGGGGAATGAAAGTCATTAAAATGAAGGATAACACCAAAGAGTGAAGAGAATGACAGAATAAGAACTAAAAGTTTGAAGATGGATATGGTCAGAAGGGAAAGGTTTCGTGTTGCCACCCAAGAGAGTCTAAGTGACGCTCGAAACCCTTAACCGTAGGTCCACTGACTACACTTTCTGGAAGCGAATTCCAGCGCTCGATAACTCTACGCGATAACCGAGTTTTCGACCTGATCCGGTCAGAACGCGGCTTGTGTAGCTTCATGGGATGACCGCGAAGACAAGGCAATCTAGCCGGGCTAAATAGCCAGCTAAAGTCCGGTCCAACCTTCCCTGTTAAAATGCGGTAAGTAAGGATTAGGTCCCCTCGAAGCCGTCGGAAGTGTATTGAATACATGCCCAAGCTAAGTAGAGGCTCGGGGTACGATTGCCGCCGTAACCCCTCGACCAATTTGGTACCTACTCTCAAAGCCCTCTCGAGCTCCATTTTGTCCCGAACAAGGCAGGGCGGGCAAGCCTGGACGCAGTATTCCAAATGGGGCCGAACGAAAGCTGAGAACAGCTTCACAAATATGTCGGCAGTTAAGACCCCGAAAGAACGGCGTATTAACCACAACATTCTGAAACCCCTACTAGTGGCCTTCTTCCAGTTGTCACCAGAATGCAAAGACGAGGAATGGATGACACCTAGGTCTACCTGGTTGGAGACAAGGGGGAGTTCGACCCCAACGAGTACATAGCTTGAAGGCGGGAAAGTTGCTCCTGTACGAAGGACGGAACACTTAGCCTGATTAAGGGGCAGTAGTCACAAAGTAGACCAGTCGCTGAGTCAGTCCAGGACACGCTGTATGGCCTCAGAACCCCCAGAAACATTTACAACATTCCATAGCTTAAGGTCATCAGCAAACAATAGGGATGATACCCCAAGCTCTCCAAAGAGATCGTTTACGTAGATGGAGAATAGCATCGGTCCAAGGACCGAGCCCTGTGGGACACCGCTAAGGACTGTTTGCCTAAAGGATAAGCTGCAACCCACACGTACACACTGCTGTTACCTGGAAGAATGCAGATACCCAGTGAAGGGCGCGGCCAGATACGCCTTAGGAGCTCAGATTTTGTTGTAGCCTCAAGTGTGGGTATCTTATCAAATGCTTTCGAGGTCGACGAAAAGCATATCCAATACGTGGCCATTGTCCACTACCTCGGCCCAAGCTTCACGAGCAACCAACCAATTCGTAAGACGCGATAACCCCTTCCGGAATCCATGTTGTGCACTACTGATTAGACGAAATCTATTCAGGTGACCTTCCAACGAATCTCTCATCAGCTTTTCAAGCAGTTGGACCACAACGCTAGTCAGACTGACTGGCCTATAAGTGGCTGACAGACTCCTGTCGCCCTTTTTGAAGGTAGGACAGACGACAGCCTCCTTCCATTCACAAGGTAATGTACAGCTGTCAAGTGACTTCTGAAACACCATCGTCAGCGGTCCACACAGTTCCACCGCCAAATCATGCAGAAAGTTCGGGTGAATTGAATCAGGTCCAGCTGCTTTGGAAGGGTTCAGTTCTTGCAGCAGTTTAAGGACTTGCGTTTCCATCACAGTAAACTCAGCTAAATAAGAACCCTCAGGTACTCTGTGGACAAGTTCAAAGCTAGTCAACGCGGCCTCACGTACAAAAGCCCCTGCATACTGCTTCCCAAGTACACGAGCCTTAGCTGGGTCCGCATACGCACGAGTTCCATCCGCCCGCATCACTAATACCAATCGGACAAGCAGTCGTTGTTTTGGGCGTTTTTGGCCAACTGGTGACGTTGAATTCTGAAGCCACAGGTGACGCATTGGTAATACTCTTTCCAGCAATCTTCCGCCGTTTTGTAGCGGAGCCTAATGGAAAGGGCTGGGCTGTCAAACTTTCCTCAGATGAATCCACTTTGGTGTTCCTCCTTTATTCACTCATTGCCACCAGTCATTCGTATTTCTGCGCTAGCTCACGCACAATCTTTATCAGTGGACTACACTTACATGCTTCCCAGATCCATAGAGAATCTGGTCTATTTTGTGTATCATCAACTGATTTACTGTGAGCTTTGGACATCTAGTATGAAACTTGCTGCAGCATCTTGAACACGGAATTCTGGTTCGTACGTTTTTTGTGGCATGAAGGAAATTCACAAACTACTGTCAGCCTTTGATGGAATAAGGGGCAATTGTTGTTTGGTTGTTAAAAACCATTGAGTCGATCGTGGTCTTTTCGGTCAATGGTGTGCTTGTCTATCTGTAGCTGTAGTTTCAAGGTCAAAGCGTCCGGTGCGTCCACGGCCGTCAGGCTAGGATTAAGCGGATGGATGATCTGATCGTTAATCTCTGAGATTAGTATAAAGCGAGTAAGCGACGAGGACAAAATATGTTGAATAGCTAATTCACTTAACGGTCGACAGCTGTGGTTGAAGGCTCGTCGTATAGATCCCGGAGTTGGCTTTCGTTTGAAACCATAAATACTGCTGTGAGGGCCTGGGTTCAAAAAATTGCTCGAGTACAGTTTCGTGGGAACAGTGCAAAAACCGCCGTGTTGAAATTACAGATGGAATGAACTAAATAGCGCTGATGTAGTTGGATCGAATGGGTGTAAGCATACGTGTGTGTGACGAGAGGTGTCAGTAAAGTCGATTAGAGTAGGATGCCAGCGATTTTACGCCAACGCGGTGAATACCGACGCTGCGTACCTAAGTTATTGATAGAATCGGGTTCTAATGAAACTTCTAGAAAAATGTGCCTGGACTAATTTTAAGCTAAAGATTAAGTAAAGTAAGTAAATAGTTAAGAGTTATACACGACTATACGAGACACGCCATTAGACGCATGATCATGGAGGTGCAGACGTGCACACTACACATGTCCTACGCTGATCAGAAATAATGCAATAAGCTGATAAGTGCTTCTAGATATGTGGAGCGTTATCCGATAATTGACATATGCACAAGGACGACAAAATAATTATCAAATAAGTAGTTGCATCTAAGTAGTATTAAAACATAGAAAGATTCGAAATTATTTTACAAAACCACATTTCATTCCCCGACTACTCACATGTTTAGTCATGTTCGCCTAGGCTTAATTGGATCTCGCCATTCATCGAATGGTCTCACTTTTATTCCGACATGTGTTGATCGTGCCAATCGTTGGTCACACGCGATTCCCTTACGGGACAACTTCAATGAAACTGTGGCCGGTGAAGTTTTTCATCATGGATTCCTCTTTTGGCGTACCAATCACGATAACCACTGCTAGAGAATCGCAATTTAGCTCCAAATTTTTCGTGACTTCAAGCGCTTATTTGGCTGTACTCGCATTCGAATAACCGCTTATCATCCTGCTACAAACAGCCTTGTCTAACGATTTAACCGACAGCTAAAATCCGCCAGTGCAACCAGTTTACTAGAAACAGGTTTGTCTGAGCGCATATTCGCCGTTCTTCTTGGTATTAGTAATAGCCTCAAAGATGAGATTGCATGTTGCATTGCCCAACTTTGTAATGACGCTCAGAATAGCAGCTGAGATGGTATTGGACTCCCGAGCCACTGAGGAATTGGATCCTGTTTTTTATTGAAAGTCTTAAATAGCATTTTGAAGCCATTCGACCTACTTCTCCTCGAATAATTGCTCGCGAACATAGAATTCATCCGGATTTCTACACTTTTCTGTTGGTTTTCATGCAAGTGGATGCAGTTCGAAAACCTTGAACACCTAGTTTTGAAGGCCCATTCAAGACACTGTCACGAAAATCCAAAAACTTTATTTTGGAGGAAGATGGATCGATGGGTTCCGTGAGCATCGATCCCCTTAAACCTGCTTATGTTGAGCCAATCTTTGAATGTTCATACAAATTTACCGTGTTCATTAATTATCCTCATTCAGATGATTGAGCCAACCAATCATTCCCCCAGCGTTCTCTTGCCTGTCACGTTTATCGGTCTTTTACTTGTATTGGCCTGAATTGTAATGCCGAAAAGAGTTCGCTTCGCAACTGTTATTTTTCTAAACTTTCCCGTGACTACCTCTGGGCTTTTACCCTCCCCCCTTCAATGCTACTGCATCGGAACCTTCACGCATTAGCCTAAGGAATTATTCTAGACACATATGTTCATGACGTTCCAATTATTTCTCCTCAAACACTTAATGGGGCGTTTCCTTACCAGTTCACGCTCTACTGAGGGAGTTATATAGTGGATAGTATGGAATAACACATTTCTTTCTCGTGAGCAGTTTTCCCACAACATCGCTTGAATGCTTAGTGATCATTGACGAAAAACACACAACCGGGCCGGGATTCTAACCAAAGTGTTATGTGCGTAATTTGGTGAGGGTGGCATGGTACGCCGTGCTAAAAGTGGACTATGCCGCTTATTGATGTCGAGCGGCGTATAATGAACAGTTTCATGAGGATATAAGGTGCCGTTTTGAACCGTGGCGCGTCGTTGGAAGCTGCTATCATGGTGGACGATCTTCCTACCTTTAGTCGTTTGGTGAGATTGTATTGGCGCAAGTTTGCGGACATGGAACATAATGTGAAGAAATTTCAGCAGACTACTGTGACTGCGTTTTATAAGCGGTCAGTGGTTATTCGAACTCGGTACAAACGCATGACGGGGGTGTATTGCCAGAAGGGTATCCATACCAATATGTGCATTACCAGTGTGTGCATGGTAATCGGCGGAACGTTTGTGGTAAAAGGTAAGTGTGGTATTGATAATGCTCCAACATGACTAAATAGTCATACAATGCTGGGCTGCAAAGCAAGGTTTTCCATAGTATTGAGGGGTGATTATTACGAGCGTAGTGAAGTGGAGCTGCGGCATAATCATGATTTCCACTTGGGTAATCATTGTTCATTGAGTTCATTGAGTTGTAGAGAGCAGGAGGGAAATTCCTTGTTAGCCCCATCGATTCCGTATCATACTGGGTTTGATGTGTGTCGTTGCATTACGACGTTCCTCGAGGGTTCGTCGCAATTTCAGTGACAGCCGCAAAGTTCCAGCATTCTCAGCGAATGTTTGTCTTTCAGCCGCTTGGAACTTTCCTCAGATGGAGCGTCTGCAATTTCTTTTGGTAAGCTGTTCCAATCATTCACCACTCTGGTGGATAGGGTGACGTCTGTGCGAATTCTGTCTTCTTTACTTAAACAGTTTCCATGTGTGACCTCGTGTGGAACAGTCAGTGTTGGGCCGGAAGAATTGCTGTAACTCACTCCCAAGTTCCCCTGAGAGGATGCGCCTGGTGTAGATGAGATCACCCCGGTGACGGCGGAGCTCGAGGGAGAACAGATTTAGCTGCTGGAGTCGAATGGGGTACGGGAGATAACGAAGCCCCAGAACAGCTTTCGATGCACGTCTCTGAACCTTTTCCAGCAGAGCGCATTCAAACTTTGAAAGCGGATGGCTAGCTGGAAGGCCATATTCTAAGACTGGACGGATGTACGAAGTGAACAAAGGTCGAAAAATCTCAGGAGTCATTCGAGCGAATGATCTTCTTAAGGCACCCACCAGTCTCCTTCCAGTGGCCACCTTCTTCAACGTGTCCTGCGTCGTTCTAAGGTCAGGAGTCACGATAACCCCGAGATCTCTCTCTTGGGTGGTAGTTCTGAGGAGCAACCCACCAATGTGGTGTGCACCGTACGGTTCAGTGCTACCCATTAGGAGAACAGCGCATTTATCTCGGTTTACTGGCAGTTCCCACTTGATGGACCATTCGTGTAGCTGGTCTAGAGCCCCTTGTAATCTGTCCGCATCCTCAATGCTAGATACTGTCGACCATAGCTTGAGGTCATCGGCGTAGATCAAGCAGTCGGTTTGAAGTGCAGTAGGCAGATCGTTAATGTACAGTTTGAAGAGGTCCGGTCCAAGCACTGATTCTTGGGGAATGCCAGTAGTCATGGGCACTGGAGCAGAGAGGGTTTGGTTCACTTGTACGCGCATCGGCAATCCAGGAGAGGAGATTTCCTGTAATGCAAATTCCCTGGAGTTTATGTAGCAGGCGTACTTGTGGAGCCTTCTCACAAGCTTTGCTGAAGTCAATGAATATTACGTCAACCTGTTTTTGGGCATCTATGGCTTCTGCCCATGTTTCCCTGGCGATGAGTAAGTTAGAGATGCATGAGCGTGTTCTCCGGAAGCCATGTTGAGCAGGTGAGATGAGGTTAAGATTCGCACAGCGTAGCTGGAGGGCGCACTTGACTATTCGTTCCATGGTTTTGCACACGACTGAGGTCAGACATACTGGCCGGTAGTTGGCTGGGTCTTGTTGGTTTCCCCCCTTGTATTTGGGCAGGACGGCACCTGCTTTCCAGTCTCTGGGTAGGCAGCCGACTTCGAGGGATTGCCGAAACACTTTGGCAGAGAGGGGCGGCGACGTACTCAGCTATCCTTTTGAGGAAGCTGGGATGCAATCCGTTCGGTCCTGGGGAGGAGTTCGGGTCCATTTCGAGGAGTAGCTTAGTGACTACTTCTGAGTTAATTTCAACTTGGTCCATAGGAGAGTAGTGTGCAGGCAAACAGTTGTTCAGCAGTGGTGACTCCACTGATTAGACCGAGGAATATTGCGCAGCCAATAGGTCTGCTTTTTCAACATCGCCGTAGAGAACGGTACCTTTCTTAGAAGAGGATAGAGCGGGGATTCCACTAACAGTTTTGGCATTTCGCTTCAAGTAGTCATAAAGTTTCTTGGGACAGTTTTGGGATTCCATGGCCAGTCCATGTTCATAGTGTAGTCTTTTGTCTCGTTTTCTCAGGGTGCACAGGTTTCTGACAGTTTTGTACTCTAAGTAGCTTGATGTCAATCCTGTGCTCTTGAAACGATCTCATAGTGTTCGTTGTTTTTACATTATGGATCTTACTTCTTTATCAAACCACGGGGGTTTTTGGATGGTGGTCTGCTCTTGCAGTTTGGAACAAACTGTTCAATTAGCCGCGTCATCAAAGACCGCAGGCGTTTCCATGCGTTATCAAGCTCCAAGGATTGTGGAATACTCCAGTCCATGTTACTTGCAGTAGTTCTTAATCTGGGTTGGTCAGTGCGCCAGAAATTTTGACGCACTGTCCCCTGATCGTGGATTGTGAGGCGTCGTGTCCACGAAAAGGAGACTGTACACTGATCACACTTCCCAAAAGGTTGAAGGATCTTTAGATCTGAGACATCAGATGGTGCCGAAGTGAGAACCAGATCGAGAATGTTTGGTGTCTGACCAGGGACTATCCGCGTTGGTGTCAAGACATGCTGTGTCAGGTTTCACTCGTAAACGGTATCAAGGAGATCAACTTCAAAGGAGTCAGGTGAGAGATCACTGTGAAGGAGGTCCCAGATTATGTCGGGGGCGCTAAAGTCACCCATAAGGAGACAGCTTGTTCCTCTGCTGTGTGTTCGCACGGAATGTAATAGGTGTGAGCCAGGTGCTGCAGGGGCTCTGTAGACCACGCCGATAATCAGAGATGGGTATACGTCATGAATTCGACACCAGAGCATTTCCGACATATCATTTTTGTCACAATCGGGTTCGACAATGTGCGCTTTGAGGTGGTTCTTTGTGTAGAGGATTACTCCGCCTCCAGACCTCCCACCAAGGCGATCGCATCGAAGTAGCTGATATCCTGAAACATGAACCTCCGAGTCCGATATATCAGATGACAATCAGGTTTCGGAGAACGGCATTAGGTCCGGTTGCTGTTCAGAGATAAGGAGTGGAATCTCATCTAGCTTGTTGCTGAGACTGCGCACATTCGCGAGTATTACCCGTAGTCCGTTATTTATGTTTGAGGTCCTTGAAGAAGGAGAATCGGCCTCCATCGAGCTCTCTGAGTTCTTTTGACTATGCGAAAATCCACTATGTGTAGATCTGTTTCTCCATTTGCGCGTCGTGTTTGCAGCTCGCAGACAGCTTGCCTCATTCGTACTCGGTCCTCTGGGGAGAGGTCTTTCAGAACGTAGAAGGTTTCTCCCTTGAGGCGCGGGGTCCGTCTCAGGATGCGTTGGCATTCTTCTTCATCCTGACAGAAGATTTTCTGAGGACGAAACTTGGCTGGGTCCTCTTGTTTTCTGTCAAGGCGAAAAGCAGAGAGTAGGTTTATTCCTTGCTCGCGCTCATCAAACAACATGGAGACCATTCGTTTGAGGAAGGCTTGATCGTCGAGCATCCTTTCAGCTGGAGTCTCTTTGTTGGATTCCGGGACATTTGTGATTATCAGGCACCGGTTGCGAGCAGATGGCTTGTCTCGTTCCGGTGATGCTGGCTTTGGTGGGCATTTCTTTTCTCTGACAAGTTCCTCAAGCTGCGCTACTCTATTTAAGACGAGCTTTAGTTCCATGTTTTTCGTGTTTGATTTTATCTTGGGTCGTGAGATCTTCTTCGACGCCTTGTTCTCAGCTATGGTTGTCCTCGTTTTTGCTGAGGTGCTAGCGCTCGCGACTGCGGCATAGGACTTGGGCTTATGCATCAGCCCATTCCCGTTTTCAGTGGGCAACGGTGTTAACTCCCACGTGGTGGAGGACGCCCGGCTTCTTTTCCCTTTCGGTGTAGGATACCCAGACGAGGGCAGACACACTGAGGAGATGGGTGTCTCGCTGTCCGATCTAGAGACGGCTTGCGCGGAAGCAGTATGTACGTTGAAAGGGTTCATCAGAAGTTGCTTGTCGCTGACCAATGTTAGACACGAATCGCAGTGAAAGTTGATGCCTTTAGAGGTAGTGCGCTGAAGACATTGGTAAAGATCATTATCGATTTTACAGCAAACTACATGCATCAATCTGTCGCACAGTGCGCATTGGACGGACTTTGAACGTGAGGTGACACTCTTCCCACAGTCCAGGCGCTTGGATGCCATATGTTCCAAATGAAAAAGTTGACTATAGTCAAATTTCGTCCAAAGTGTCTATTCAAACATTTTTATTCACGAGAATTTTACCTAAAACACTCGAAAATATAGCACGTCAGAAAGAGGAGTTACCGCATAGTACTGACTGGCTGTATCCGCCGAATCGGCACTTGACGGAAGCTGATTAGCAAGAGATTGTGAGCCGTATGTCAGTGTTTAGAAGTATCCTTGAGAATCGTCGGTACATGAACCGGAAGCATGGGCGAGTGTTGACAGTAGACGACATAAGCCGGTGACAAGGCGTCACCGTGAGCAGCAGGCGGGGGAGGTGTGCGAGGTGACGGATTTGCTGGAGAAGAATGGCACATATCTGGTAGTGAGGGAAGGAACCATAGTTAAATATGTATTTTTCGTGCCGTCTTGCATGGAATCCATAGCTGCCCGGTACTGCGAGGTGTTGTTGGCCGATGCAACGCGCCAGTTGAACTATGGCGGTTATATACTGTGGTACTGTATGTTAATAGATGTAACCGGGCTTGCGTATTCATTTTTTACGCGTTGCTGCCAAATGAGACGGCGTACAGCTACAGACTGGCGGTGGAATCTATGAAAGAGATGTTGCCTTGCACATCTTCAGTGCAACTCTGGTTATGGACAAGTGGATGGCGCAACTTGGCGCGATGACGTCCGCGTATCCGAACGCGGCGGTGGTATTTTGCCGCTTTCAACTCATGAGCCGACGGTCCACTTCCGCCCTACCAGAGCTCATGCTGGTAGCACACGACCCGGGGATCTCCATAACAAACGTTTTCACATAGTCCTTAGTAATGTGCGTAGCCTTGGAAACAAGATGCGTGAAGTAGGGGACGTAATAGACCACTGCCATCCTGATGTACTTGCGTTCACTGCAACTTGGTTGTCTTATGACTTCATGGACAGTGATTTACACGTTCCGGGCTACGAAATGCTAAGATCTGGCCGCACATGTGATCGCAGCAGCGGTGGTGTCCCCTTGTATATCAGACGTTGTGTAAACATATCCAGAACACATTGTAAAAAGTCGGTCCTTCAGGGACAAAACGTATATTCAGCAAACAACAGGACCAGGCGAAAACGCAGGCAGAGGGCGAGTGAAACATATCGGTATATACAGCTAGTTGGATCCATAATTAACGACCTTTGTGAATGCATGACATTTTTCCTTTAATTCAGTCAAACAAACTCACTCCAATGCGTCCACTGCTGGCCAATCAGCATGCATGCGAGAAATGTGTGAACGTCCAATCGACTGCCGCCTTTCCTTGCGGCAGGCTAACGGGTTCCTTGCTCGGCTGGCACCGCACGTTCGTTCGAGTGTATACTCCTATCACATTCTCCCTTTTTTCATGTTCTTGCTGCTGTACTTTGCTAAATAGTCCATACACTTTGCCACTCCGCGTCCTCTTTGTGGGATCTGCCGATGTCGCCTCATTGCCGCACGCAGTATAACGCTCTCTCCCTGATTCATGCTGTCGCCTCGGACATCTCCTCAGCTGTACTCGGTTTCTTCTCAGCTTCTTCCCTCCAATATTTACTTCGTATGACCTTTCACCGACTTTCGCAGCCACGACTCCTTTTCTCCACCGCTCCTGTCCATCGGGAATTGGTTCAACCCATACTTCTTCCCCCAATGTCAGCTCAGGTAATTCCCGTGCGCCGTTGTCGTAGTACGGTTTCTGAGTAGCCATTCGCTTTTTCAAACTGTTCTGTACTTTCTCAAGTTGTGGCGTAACAGGGCGCAAAAGTGTCGCGGATGCAGGCATCACAGTTCTGGTCCTTCGACTGTATAGGCGCTGCACTGGGCTCAGGCCGATATCCGTTGAAGAAGTGTTGCGACTCTCCAGTAGCATGAGGTATGGGTCTTCCCGAGTATCTCTAGCCATCGCTAATAGTCGCTTGGCTTGCTTCACTGCCGACTCTGCCTTCCCATTTGATTGACTGTGATAGGGACTGGTTTGCCGGTGTGCGAATTCCCATTTGGTTGCGAAAGCCTGGAATGCCCTGCTGCTGAACTGGGGACCGTTGTCCGAGACTAGCTCCTCCGGTATCCCGTGCCGTGCGAATTGACATCTGAGTTTGTTGATTACTGCCTCCGTGGTCGTGGTGGGGAGTAAATCGATTTCAAAGTAATCACTATAGTAGCCCACCGTGAGTAAGTAATCCTTTCTGTTGTCCCAGAATAGATCCACTGCTACCTTTTGCCACGGTCGGTCCGGAACATTATGCAGCATCATCGGTACCTTCGTTTGCCGAATGTCGTGTGAACGGCACGCCTCACAGTTAGACACATGACCCTTGATCTGACCTGTCATTCCTGGCCAGAACATCAGTTCTCTTGCTCCATTAATGGTGTAATTTGCACCCAGGTGAGCGCGATGGACATGCTCTAGCATCTCCTTTCGGAGAGAAGAAGGGATTGGGATTCGACTTCCCTTGAACAACAGACCGTCACAGACAGTGAGTTCGTCCCGAAAATTGAAGTAGGGTGTTAATTCCTTTGGGAGCTGCTTCTTTGTTTCTGGCCACCCATTGAGGATAACGTCTCGCAAAGCTGCAAAAATTAGGTCTTTCTCCGTGAAACGTCTTATGTCTTTCAAACGGTTTTCTGTCACTGCCAGATGCTGCGCCATGCTAACTGTCTCGATCTCTTCTAGATGATGTTCGGCCACTGGCGGATGTGCTCTCGACAGGGTGTCCGCGATGAACATCTGTGTGCCAGGTGTGTACACAATGTCAATGTCATACTTCTGGAGCCGGATAAGCATACGCTGCAGACGGCGAGGAACGTTATTCAGTGGTTTAGTGGCTATCGACACCAGCGGCTTATGATCAGTGTGCAAGGTTGTCTTTCTTCCTAAAGTATAATCATTGAAACGCTCCATGGCATAGACCACTGCCAGCATCTCTTTCTCGATCTGTGCTTACCGCTTCTCGGCTTCTGTGAGTGTTCGGCTGCGGAAATCCAAAGGTCTTCCGTTCTGCAACAGAACAGCACCTATTCCACTCTGGCTACTATCACACTGTACCTCCAATGGTTGTGCTGAATCGTAATATCCGAGTACGGGCGCATTACTGATAAGGTTCTTAATGGTTTCGAAAGCCAACTCCTGTTCCTTCCCCCAGCTCCAATTTACTCCTTTGTGAGTTAACTGCCTAATGGGAGTCATGACATCAGCGAGTCCTGGTAGGAAACGGCTTAAATAATTCACCATACCGTTTAGGCGATGGACAGCCTTCACATCGTTAGGGGACGGCATCTCTTGTATCGCCTTAATCTTCCCTGGGTCAACCCTGATTCCGTCGGATGTTAACACATGCCCATGGAAAATCAACTCCTCTTTCCGCAGCTCTACTTTCTCGCGTTTTAGCTTGATGTTCTTTTGCACGCAAACGCCTCAGGAACCGGTGTAGCTTAGTGTCGTGCTCTTCTTCGGTAGAACCGTAAATCATAACGTCATCTGCCACACAGGTTACGTCATCTAAATTATCTATTGCTTGCACCAAACGCTTTTGGAAAATTTCGCTAGACACCTTCAGGCCAAACGGTAATCGCAGCCAACGATAACGTCCGAACGGTATAGCAAACGTGGTGAGGAAACTGGATTCGTCGTCTAGAACAACGTGCCAGAATGCGGAAGAAAGGTCTACTTTCGTGAAAAACTTAGCTTTGGTCAAACGCGGTAAAACATCTTCTAACGTCGGTAGCCCATAATGTTCTCTACGCAGGGCCTCATTCAGTGGCTTCGGGTCTATACATACGCGTAGTTCGCCATTTTTCTTCGTAATGATTGCGACCTGGATAACCCAGTCTGTTGTCTCATCAACCTTTGCAATCACACCCTGCATAACCAGCTTGTTCAATTCCGCAGAAAATCGGTCACGTAGCGCAAATGGGACTCTCCTAGCAGGTAACGCAATCGGGCGTACCAAAGGATCTAACGACAGGTGAGCGGTACCCTCGAATTCCCCTAAACCCGGGCTAAACACAGACGGATACAGGTCACTAACATCGGCCTCACTCTGACAAGCGTACACAAAATGATCATGGTTAAAAATGACAAAGCCAAGAGATAAAATCGAATCAAGGCCGAGAATCTGCGTTAGATCCTCATCCACGATCACGAACTGCAGAAGATGCGAAACACCGTCTCTCGGATTGACAACTTCAATTGTCGCTGAGCCCTTTGGCTTGAGCCTGGAACCATTCCACATGCGCAAATAATCTTGATCCGATTGAATTTGCACGCCGCGGCAGTGCTTTCTGGGCAAAATATTGATCGTCGCCCCTGTGTCCAACTGGAAACGCACATACCTTCCCTCGATCAGAAGACTTGCATAGACACACTTCTGCGACGCTTTCCGAGACACGTTACCAATCGATTGTTCGGTGTCTTCTGTTGTTTTGTCTGGAACGAGTGCACTGACATCTGTCGACTGACAGCAGCGGGCGAAGTGATTGCGCTTGCCACATTTGACACAAATGCGGCCCCAAGCCGGACACTGTTCGCGGTTCCTCGGATGTCGTGTTGCACAGAAGTTGCAGGGCTCATCCCATTTAATTCCATTCCATTTAATTATTTAAACCTTAATCATCATTTCTTAACGCTCACCATTGTTTTCTTCATACGTGCTGTTCCATTTCACCTCGGCCAATAACAAAAATTCCGCCCTTGGTTAGAGCTCAGCTCCCAGGCACAACAACCTATTTATTCGAAATTCGCGCACATTTCGTGCTGATTTTTGGCTGGTGCCGCTTCTGATTGTGTACACTGCCCTCCACATTATTTGAAAGCCGGCTATTTATCGTGTAGTTACGAGCGGGCGTCTGCTTCCATTATTTCCGACGTCTACGACTGGTTTAGCGTCCTTCATAACTAATAGTTAACTGCCATTTGACTGTTTTTTCCTAAGGGTTTACATTTCTTAATTAACTGAAGTCATTATATAAAGCGTACATCGCTGCATTCTATAAAGAAGCACCCAAAACACGAGCTGGTCGATCAGTTACTGCCCACATTCCCTACGATAGCAGTCCCTGATGTGCCAGTACGCATACCTCTGCTTGCGCTGTACGCTCCGCGAATCGTAGCACAAGATGCGGCGCTTCGTGTTTGAGTCATGGTTCGTCGAGCACATACTGATATTTCAATACTCTGGACACAAATCACAGCTTTTGCAGCCGTTTGATAAGGCTAGTCTAAATATGCTGGTCAACGCAAGAAACGGGACGCTTGTTATTCGGAAGCCTGTTTCACCCTTTGAGGTTGACCGTAACCGAAGATGATGTGATTGAAATCGGGACAACATCACTCTTTAATCAGTTCACTTCTGAAAATTTATACTGGCGCCTTACAGCTTAGAACTACCATCAACCCACAAGCAACTATAGTAACAACACCGCTACCCGCGAAATCAAGCGATTTATCTCACCGGGACTCTCACATCTGAGATTTGCCCAGTGGCAGGTTTGGTTCGGTAGGTATGCTAGGTCAACTGGAGAGGTTGCCATTAGATGGCGGTTTGTATATATAGTATACACATGTTTATTCGGTGTATGTTTTGTATTGAAGAAGGTTAATGTGGTTCTCATGGTTAGTTGTTGTGAGAGACTAGAGGAGTATTGCAAATCACTTGGCGCCACATTTGTAACCGTCATCATGGTGGATGAACCTGGGTGTTTATGTCTTTTGCTGCGTACTATAATCGGAAACTTGATGAGGTTCAGTCCGATGTAAAGAAATTTGCAACTGCTACAGCATTTTGCAAGCATAAGGCTGTGGCTGCACAGCAGTATGAACGGCAAAAGTGGAAGGGCTTGCCAGATGAGTACCCGTACCGGTATGTGCAGTATCCCTATGTTTATGGCAAACGTAGCAACGTTCCTGTGAAACTGTTAGTTGCTATTATTACGGTATAATAAATGCTACCCCGTTACAGGATGCTGATTGCTGAGCCCATTTCTCTTTCAAGTTGAATGTTGAATTTTACGAACGAGGGGAATTGCATTTGTGTCCTTGTCATGGTTTCCATGTTGGGAAGCCATGGCTATATCCACAAAACAGGCGGTTGACGGAGACGCGGGAGAAAGAGGGGTTTCCCTGATGTTCGTGTTCAACTTGCCAGAAGACACCGGTAATTTGTCAGATCCTGCATCTCTTTGTTCACTTTTGAATGTCAGTTTACCTCTTAGCAATGACCTTGTTAGTAACGAACCGTCAGATAGCGTGCTTGATTCGGCTTTTAGCGAAGGAGAGCAGCAGGTTTCTGTCCTTGTCAAGAAAAGGCGTAAGAGGGTTAAGTAGGCGCCAAACCCCAAGGCGGACTTGAGAGATCCGTCGGGCGCCCATTCCCCCTCCTCAAATTCTACTACTACGGAATCGTTGCAACTGGAAACATTTACCACACTGGAGTCTATAAAAACGGTCACTAAACTGAAACCACCGACGTCCATGGAGCGTTCGGTAAATACTCCGCTTCGCGGAGACTAGTATACCGAATGCAGTGTTATTTTCCGAAACGCCGCTGAGTCTTCTGCTGTTCTCCCAAAAGACCGTATTTTAGCCGACCTGTGGTGGTTTAGAATATGCGTTACCGAAATGCTGCCTGCCGGCTTCCGCGGCGTGACTGTGTGCAAAGTAACCAGACTCGGTAACCTGCCAGCTGACAAGTCTCGCTCTCGCTTGTTGCGAGTTGTTCTGTGCCCTCCGGAGTAGCGCCAAGCACTTCTGCGTTTCGCCTTTAAGCTCAAGGGCACTGGTGTCATTGTGCACCCAGACCTCATTTTGGCGGATGAGCTGAAATTGCGAGAAGCTGTGAAGGATCTTAAAGCCCGCCGTGAAGCAGAACAAAAGGGTCTCCGCTTAGGTATTTTTTCGGACGGTAAGCAGGCGATCCATTTCCGCCCTACCAGAGCCGGTTCTGGTGGCGCACTCACAATGTTAAATCTCTTCAGGTTATATTAAGCAATGTGCGTAGCCTGCGAAACAAGCTGTGCGAAGTCCGCTGCGTTGTCGAGGACTGCCGTCCAGACGTTCACGCATTCACTGAAACGAGGTTGTCCACCGACGTCACGAACAGTGAAGTGTGCTTGCCAGGCTACACACTGCTGAGATGTGACCGCACCTCTGATCGGAGCGGAGGTGGCGTTGCTTTGTACGTTAACTCCGCACTTACTGTCTTTAACACGTGTAGTTTCCGATCATCATAGGATGACGTTGAGCCGCTCGCAGTTAACCTGTGTATTGCCTCCGCGCAACTTAAAGTTGTGCTGGTATATATAAGCCCCGACAGTGTTGCTAACGGGCTAGCTGATTTCATCCGAGATCATTCGGCAAATACTTGTTTAGTGATGGGGGACTTCAATCTTCCCGACGCTGACTGGCGGAATTTTTCCTACGATGTTGTTACAAGGTGTTTAGCTACCGAGCTTCTCGAGCTGGCCTTGCATGATTCCCTGCACCAATTTGTCGATCGGCCTACTAGGTTCATGCTGGGTCAACACCCGTCCCTCTTAGATTTGATCCTCCCTAAATGCATTGATGTTGTCACGGATATTGTATACAAATCACCTATCGGTGCTAGGGACCACACATGTCTCTCATTTAAGTGATCCCTTAGTCGTCAGGCTAGTGATCATCCCGACCGAATTTCAAATATATGGCACGCGGACTTTCAGACAATAGAAGCGGAAGCCGCAAAGTCGCCTTGTGTCATTTTGGAAAGTGACGACATTCAAACGGCCTGGGACAGCTTTAAATCATACTTGAGTGAGCTCTCTCTCCCCCATATACCACTATCTGGCAGAATCAAACCAGGGTGGCTTTGCCCTAGTTTTATTCCTGCCAGATAGTGGTATATGGGGGAGAGAGAGCTCGCTCAAGCATGATTTAAACCTGTCCCAGGCCGTTTGAATGTCGTCACTTTCCAAAATGACAAGGCGACTTTGCGGCTTCCGCTTCTATTGTCTGAAAGTCCGCGCGCCATATATTTGAAATTCGGTCGGGATGATCACTAGCCTGACGACTAAGGGATCACTTAAATGAGAGACATGTGTGGTCCCTAGCACCGATAGGTGATTTGTATACAATATCCGTGACAACATCAATGCATTTAGGGAGGATCAAATCTAAGAGGGACGGGTGTTGACCCAGCATGAACCTAGTAGGCCGATCGACAAATTGGTGCAGGGAATCATGCAAGGCCAGCTCGAGAAGCTCGGTAGCTAAACACCTTGTAACAGCGTCGTAGGAAAAATTCCGCCAGTCAGCGTCGGGAAGATTGAAGTCCCCCATCACTAAACAAGTATTTGCCGAATGCTCTCGGATGAAATCAGCTAGCCCGTTAGCAACACTGTCGGGGCTTATATATACCAGCACAACTTTAAGTTGCGCGGAGGCAATACACAGGTTAACTGCGAGCGGCTCAACGTCATCCTCTGATGATCGGAAACTACACGTGTTAAAGACAGTAAGTGCGGAGTTAACGTACAAAGCAACGCCACCTCGGCTCCGATCAGAGGTGCGGTCACATCTCAGCAGTGTGTAGCCTGGTAAGCACACTTCACTGTTCGTGACGTCGGTGGACAACCTCGTTTCAGTGAATGCGTGAACGTCTGGACGGCAGTCCTCGACAACGCAGCCGACTTCGCACAGCTTGTTTCGCAGGCTACGCACATTGCTTAATATAACCTGAAGAGATTTAACATTGTGAGTGCGCCACCAGAACCGGCTCTGGTAGGGCGGAAATGGATCGCCTGCTTACCGTCCGAAAACCTACCTAAGCGGAGACCCTTTTGTTCTGCTTCACGGCGGGCTTAAGATCCTTCACAGCTTCCCGCAATTTCAGCTCATCCGCCAAAAGGAGGTCTGGGTGCACAATGACACCAGTGCCCTTGAGCTTAAAGGCGAAACGCAGCAGTGCTTGGCGCTACTCCGGAGGGCACAGAACAACTCGCAACAAGCGAGTGCGAGACTTGTCAGCTGGCAAGTTACCGAGTCTGGTTACTTTGCGCACAGTCACGCCGCGGAAGCCGGCAGGCAGCATTTCGGTAACGCATATTCTAAACCACCATAGGTCGGCTAAAATACGGTCTTTTGGGAGAACAGCAGAAGACTCAGTGGCGTTTCGGAAAATAACACTGCATTCGGTATACTAGTCTCCGCGAAGCGGAGTATTTACCGAACGCTCCATGGACGTCGGTGGTTTCAGTTTAGTGACCGTTTTTATAGACTCTAGTGTGGTAAATGTTTCCAGTTGCAACGATTCCGTAGTAGTAGAATTTGAGGAGGGGGAATGGGCGCCCGACGGATCTCTCAAGTCCGCCTTGGGGTTTGGCGCCTATTTAACCCTCTTACGCCTTTTCTTGACAAGGACAGAAACCTGCTGCTCTCCTTCGCTAACAGCCGAATCAAACACGCTATCTGACGGTTCGTTACTAACAAGGTCATTGCAAAGAGGTAAACTGACATTCAACAGTGAACAAAGAGATGCAGGATCTGACAAATTACCGGTGTCTTCTGGCAAGTTGAACACGAACATCAGGGAAACCCCTCTTTCTCCCGCGTCTCCGTCAACCGCCTGTTCTGTGGATATAGCCATGGCTTCCCAACATGGAAACCATGACAAGGACACAAATGCAATTCCCCTCGTTCGTAAAATTCAACATTCAACTTGAAAGAGAAATGGGCTCAGCAATCAGCATCCTGTAACGGTGTAGCATTTATTATACCGTAATAATAGCAACTAACAGTTTCACAGGAACGTTGCTACGTTGGCCATAAACATAGGGATACTGCACGTACCGGTACGGGTACTCATCTGGCAAGCCCTTCCACTTTTGCCGTTCATACTGCTGTGCAGTCACAGCCTTATGCTTGCAAAATGCTGTAGCAGTTGCAAATTTCTTTACACCGGACTGAACCTCATCAAGTTTCCGATTATAGTACGCAGCAAAGACATAAACACCCAGGTTCATCCACCATGATGACGGTTACAAATGTGGCGCCAAGTGATTTGCAATACTCCTCTAGTCTCTCACAACAACTAACTATGAGAACCACATTAACCTTCTTCAATACAAAACATACACTTAGTTAACATGTGTATCACATATCAATATACAAACCGCCATCTAACGGCAACCTCTCCAGTTGGCCTAGCATACCTACCGAACCAAACCTGCCGCTGGGCAAATCTCAGATGTGAGAGTCCCGGTGCGATAAATCGCTTGATTTCGCGGGTAGCGGTGTTGTTACTATAGTTGCTTGTGGGTTGATGGTAGTTCTAAGCTGTAAGGCGCCAGTATAAATTTTCAGAAGTGAACTGATTTAATGAGTGATGTTGTCCCGATTCCAATCACATCATCTTCGGTTGCGGTCAACCTCAAAGGGTGAAACAGGCTTCCGAATAACAAGCGTCCCGTTTCTTGCGTTGACCAGCATATTTAGACTAGCCTTATCAAACTGCTGCAAAAGCTGTGATTTGTGTCCAGAGTATTGAAATATCAGTATGTGCTCGACGAACCATGACTCAAACACGAAGCGCCGCATCTTGTGCCACGATTCGCGGAGCGTACAGCGCAAGCAGAGGTATGCGTACTGGCACATCAGGGACTGCTATCGTAGGGAATGTGGGCAGTAACTGATCGACCAGCTCGTGTTTTGGGTGCTTCTTTATAGAATGCAGCGATGTACGCTTTATATAATGACTTCAGTTATTTAAGAAATGTAAACCCTTAGGAAAAAACGGTCAAATCGCAGTTAACTATTAGTTATGAAGGACGCTAAACCAGTCGTAGACGTCGGAAATAATGGAAGCAGACGCCCGATCGTAATTACACGATAAATAGCCGGCTTTCAAATAATGTGGAGGGCAGTGTACACAATCAGAAGCGGCACCAGGCAAAAATCAGCACGAAATGAGCGCGAATTTCGAATAAATAGGTTGTTGTGCCTGGGAGCTGAGCTCTAACCAAGGGCGGAATTTTTGTTACTGGCCGAGGTGAAATGGAACAGCACGTATGAAGAAAACAATGGTGAGCGTTAAGAAATGATTATTAAGGTTTAAATAATTAAATGGAATGGAATTAAATGGGATGAGCCCTGCAACTTCTGTGCAACACGACATCCGAGGAACCGCGAACAGTGTCCGGCTTGGGGCCGCATTTGTGTCAAATGTGGGAAGCGCAATCACTTCGCCCGCTGCTGTCAGTCGACAGATGTCAGTGCACTCGTTCCAGACAAATCAACAGAAGACACCGAACAATCGATTGGTAACGTGTCTCGGAAAGCGTCGCAGAAGTGTGTCTATGCAAGTCTTCTGATCGAGGGACGGTCTGTGCGTTCCAGTTAGACACAGGCGCGACGATCAATATTTTGCCCAGAAAGCACTGCCGCGGCGTGCAAATTCAATCGGATCAAGATTATTTGCGCATGTGGAATGGTTCCAGACTCAAGCCAAAGGGCTCAGCGACAATTGAAGTTGTCAATCCGAGAGACGGTGTTTCGCATCGTCTGCAGTTCGTGATCGTGGATGAGGATCTCACGCCGATTCTCGGCATTGATTCGATTTTATCTCTTGGCTTTGTCATTTTTAACCATGATCGTTTTGTGTACGCTTGTCAGAGTGAAGCCGATGTTAGTGACCTTTATCCATCTGTGTTTAGCCCGGGTTTAGGGGAATTCGAGGGTACCGCTCACTTGTCGTTAGATCCTTTGGTACGCCCGATTGCGTTACCTGCTAGGAGAGTCCCATTTGCGCTACGTGCTGGATTTTCCGCGGAATTGAACAAGCTGGTTATGCAGGGTGATTGCAAACGTTGATGAGCCAACAGACTGGGTTAGCCAGGTCGCAATCATTACGAAGAAAAATGGCGAACTACGCGTATGTATAGACCCGAAGCCACTGAATGAGGCCCTGCGTAGAGAACATTATGCGCTACCGACGTTAGAAGATGTTTTACCGCGTTTGACAAAAGCTAAGTTTTTCACGAAAGTAGACCTTTCTTCCGCATTCTGGCACGTTGTTCTAGACGACGAATCCAGTTTCCTCACCACATTTGCTACACCGTTCGGACGTTATCGTTGGCTGCGATTACCGTTTGGCCTGAAGGTGTCTAGCGAAATTTTCCAAAAGCGTTTGGTGCAAGCAATAGATGATTTAGATGGCGTAACCTGTGTGGCAGATGACGTTCTGATTTACGGTTCTACCGAAGAAGAGCATGACACTAAGCTACACCGGTTCCTGAGGCGTTGCGTGCAAAAGAACATCAAGCTAAAACGCGAGAAAGTAGAGCTGCGGAAAGAGGAGGTGATTTTCCATGGGCATGTGTTAACATCCGACGGAATCAGGGTTGACCCAGGGAAGATTAAGGCGATACAAGAGATGCCGTCCCCTAACGATGTGAAGGCAGTCCATCGCCTAAACGGTATGGTGAATTATTTAAGCCGTTTCCTACCAGGACTCGCTGATGTCATGACTCCGATTAGGCAGTTAACTCACAAAGGAGTAAATTGGAGCTGGGGAAGGAACAGGAGTTGGCTTTCGAAACCATTAAGAACCTTATCAGTAATGCGCCCGTACTCGGATATTACGATCCAGCACAACCATTGGAGGTACAGTGTGATAGTAGCCAGAGTGGAATAGGTGCTGTTCTGTTGCAGAACGGAAGACCTTTGGATTTCCGCAGTCGAGCACTCACAGAGGCCGAGAAGCGGTACGCACAGATCGAGAAAGAGATGCTGGCAGTGGTCTATGCCATGGAGCGTTTCAATGATTATACTTTTGGAAGAAAGACAACCGTGCACACTGATCATAAGCCGCTGGTGTCGATAGCCACTAAACCACTGAATAACGTTCCTCGCCGTCTGCAGCGTATGCTTATCCGGCTCCAGAAGTATGACATTGACATTGTGTACACACCTGGCACACAGATGTTCATCGCGGACACCCTGTCGAGAGCACATCCGCCAGTGGCCGAACATCATCTAGAAGAGATCGAGACAGTTAGCATGGTGCAGCATCTGGCAGTGACAGAAAACCGTTTGAAAGACATAAGACGTTTCACGGAGGAAGACCAAACTTTTGCAGCTTTGCGAGACGTTATCCTCAATGGGTGGCCAGAAACAAAGAAGCAGCTCCCGAAGGAATTAACACCCTACTTCAATTTTCGGGACGAACTCACTGTCTGTGACGGTCTGTTGTTCAAGGGAAGTCGAATCCTAATCCCTTCTTCTCTCCGAAAGGAGATGCTGGAGCATGTCCATCGCGCTCACCTGGGTGCAAATTACACCATTAATCGAGCAAGAGAACTGATGTTCTGGCCAGGAATGACAGGTCAGATCAAGGATCATGTGTCTAACTGTGAGGCGTGCCGTTCACACGACATTCGGCAAACGAAGGAACCGATGATGCTGCATGATGTTCCGGACCGACCGTGGCAAAAGGTAGCAGTGGATCTATTCTGGGACAACGGAAAGGATTACTTACTCACGGTGGACTACTATAGTGATTACTTTGAAATCGATTTACTCACCACCACGACCACGGAGGCAGTAATCAACAAACTCAGATGTCAATTCGCACGGCACGGGATACCGGAGGAGCTAGTCTCGGACAACGGTCCCCAGTTCAGCAGCAGGGCATTCCAGGTTTTCGCAACCAAATGGGAATTCGCACACCGGCAAACCAGTCCCTATCACAGTCAATCAAATGGGAAGGCAGAGTCGGCAGTGAAGCAAGCCAAGCGACTATTAGCGAAGGCTAGAGATACTCGGGAGGACCCATACCTCATGCTACTGGAGAGTCGCAACACTCCTTCAACGGATATCGGCCTGAGCCCAGTGCAGCGCCTATACAGTCGAAGGACCAGAACTGTGATGCCTGCATCCGCGACACTTCTGCGCCCTGTTACGCCACAACTTGAGAAAGTACAGAACAGTTTGAAAAGGCGAATGGCTACTCAGAAACGGTACTACGACAACGGCGCACGGGAATTACCTGAGCTGACAGTGGGGGAAGAAGTATGGGTTGAACCAATTCCCGATGGACAGGAGCGGTGGAGAAAAGGAGTCGTGGCTGCGAAAGTCGGTGAAAGGTCATACGAAGTAAATGTTGGAGGGAAGAAGCTGAGAAGAAACCGAGTGCAGCTGAGGAGATGTCCGAGGCGACAGCATGAATCAGGGAGAGAGCGTTATACTGCGTGCGGCAATGAGGCGACATCGGCAGATCCCACAAAGAGGACGCGGAGTGGTAAAGTGTATGGACTATTTAGCAAAGTACAGCAGCAAGAACATGAAAAAAGGGAGGATGTGATGGGAGTATACACTCGAACGAACGTGCTGTGCCAGCCCAGCAAGGAAGCCGTTAGGCTGCCGCAAGGAAAGGCGGCAGTCGATTGGACGTTCACACGTTTCTCGCATGCACGCTGATTGGCCAACAGTGGACGCATTGGAGTGAGTTTGTTTGACTGAATCAAAGGAAAAATGTCATGCATTCACAAAGGTCGTTAATTATGGATCCAACTAGCTGTATATACCGATATGTTTCACTCGCCCTCTGCCTGCGTTTTCGCCTGGTCCTGTTGTTTGCTGAATATACGTTTTGTCCCTGAAGGACCGACTTTTTACAATGTGTTCTGGATATGTTTACACCACGTAAGATATACAAGGGGACACCACCGCTGCTGCGATCAGATGTGCGGCCAGATCTTAGCATTTCGTAGCCCGGAGCGTGTAAATCACTGTCCATGAAGTCATAAGACAACCAAGTTGCAGTGAACGCAAGTACATCAGGATGGCAGTGGTCTATTACGTCCCCTACTTCACGCATCTTGTTTCCAAGGCTACGCAAATTACTAAGGACTATGTGAAAACGTTTGTTATGGAGATCCCCGGGTCGTGTGCTACCAGCATGAGCTCTGGTAGGGCGGAAGTGGACCGTCGGCTCATGAGTTGAAAGCGGCAAAATACCACCGCCGCGTTCGGATACGCGGACGTCATCGCGCCAAGTTGCGCCATCCACTTGTCCATAACCAGAGTTGCACTGAAGATGTGCAAGGCAACATCTCTTTCATAGATTCCACCGCCAGTCTGTAGCTGTACGCCGTCTCATTTGGCAGCAACGCGTAAAAAATGAATACGCAAGCCCGGTTACATCTATTAACATACAGTACCACAGTATATAACCGCCATAGTTCAACTGGCGCGTTGCATCGGCCAATAACACCTCGCAGTACCGGGCAGCTATGGATTCCATGCAAGACGGCACGAAAAATACATATTTAACTATGGTTCCTTCCCTCACTACCAGATATGTGCCATTCTTCTCCAGCAAATCCGTCACCTCGCACACCTCCCCCGCCTGCTGCTCACGGTGACGCCTTGTCACCGGCTTATGTCGTCTACTGTCAACACTCGCCCATGCTTCCGGTTCATGTACCGACGATTCTCAAGGATACTTCTAAACACTGACATACGGCTCACAATCTCTTGCTAATCAGCTTCCGTCAAGTGCCGATTCGGCGGATACAGCCAGTCAGTACTAAGCGGTAACTCCTCTTCGTGACGTGCTATACTTTCGAATCTTTTAGGTAAAATTCTCGTG
>OX104069.1:64348300-64421810 GCA_944474145.2 Dicrocoelium dendriticum | reverse complement strand
CCTCACACACGCGTGACGTGCGTGCTACTGGTTCATTTGGATTATTTCCCTCTATCCTCTCTCCATCTTCTAGCAGCGTTGTTACTGTACGCTCATTCGAACCGGATTTACCAGCTCTACACAGTGATTCATCATACGTGAAAGAATATGAGACGATTAGAAGCTGTGGCATAAATAAGCGTTTTTCACTGGCATATGTGATTAAGCGATAGCGTTTATCTCAATCGTATTGAGCCGATTGCCATTCTGTGTGACACCATTCGATACAGAATTCTCGAGGCAGGCCGAAAAGCCTAAGCTTACTCCGATCCAGTGTTTCTCAACACAGCTGTGAAAGAATCTGTGATCTGTCAATCTTTGTTCAGCGCTCTGTTCAGGTTCAGGTCACTCGCCATTCCTTGTGACCTTGTCAGCCAGTGCGGCTGCATTACCCATCACACGGACCGTGCGACCACGCCGACCGCTCATTTGACCTTGCAACCACCACGCTCGCCTGACTGATGTGCGCCGCTCGCAAAGCTGTAAAAGTACAGAACGCTAACCAACCCACTGGGTCAGGTAACGAGACCGAATTGAATGGCAGAAAGGCGAAACCGAAGAGACTCCCATCGAAAGGCATTTGCGGGTTAGGAGAATGTCATCGGGTAGTAAAAGTCGGTCTGGCTTGTTCGCACTGTTTAGCATGGTACCATACGAAATGTGCAAATGTGTCCCAACAACAGTTACGGGAGCGAAATAGCTCCCAAGATGCATTTTGGTTCTGTACTGCGTGTTCCACCATCCCCTCGGTTAAGTGCTTGCTTATCCTAGCTGAGAAATGCGACCGGTTAATCGCAGAAGCAGAGCAGAGGATAAACAATGAGATTACTTCAATGGGAGCGAGTATGGACCACAGAAGCGTAGCGGCTGCTAAGCAACGGAATGCTGAACAAATCGCTTCGCCTGCACCGCAATCAGCCATGTCTCCATCTCCGTTGTCTTCTCCAACTTTGGTAGAACGCCGGGCGAAAACAGACTGTACCTACGTGAATCAAGCAGTACTCACAGCAAAGAAAATCAGGCACCATTCAAAACGTCTGGTTAAGCAAATTCCACTAGACCTGACATCTAGTATTACCAAGGATGGAGCAGCCAAACACCAACCCTTGGTACCTGTAGCTCAAATATCTCTTGTCGAGACTAAGCCTCCCAGAACATCGGTTACATATGCAGAGATTGCTGCAAGGGTCCACCGAGAGGCCGCCGTTGCGTCCTCTTCCATTGTAAACATCGTTAACGCAAATGGAGAGAAAAACAGCAAACAATCACTTATCAACAAGTCAAGACAAATGAGTACCATACCTTGTAGATCGATTAAAAAGGGATCTAACAACAGTGCCCGGACTGTTGTATGCTCAAATGTTCCTGAATCTACCGCCATCACATTGCGGGATAAGTTATCAGACGACCAAGACCAATGGAACTCATTGTGTATGCAGATGAGTATCAAAGCCAAGCCCGTAAACTTGTTACGAATTACTCGTCATCCGAACTCGCCACACTATGGTGAACCCAGACTTATTCGAGTAACTCTAGAATCCTCCACCGACGTGGAAAACGTTTTGCTCTCCGCAAGCGCGCTAAAACACGAATCCTGTGCGATACGTATCTATCCTGATGTCCCTTGGAGCGCGCGACAATCAAAAAGAAACATCGAAGAGGGGCACAGCAAGCAAGACCGCCTAAACACAGTCTTCATACATGGAGTGCCAGAACATCCTTCTAACCATGTTCAAGATACCGGAAAGCACGATTTAGAACAGTGGCGGTTCATTCGTGAAACACTTTCTTTGGATGATGTTGTGGCACTATCGCTCACCAGGATACCTCTCTCATCGAATTATAGAGGATGCGGCCCTAGAATCCTAAAACTTGTGGTTCAGTCAGAGCAACAAGCAAAGGATGTTTTGGATCGATGGCGAAGAAATCGGAAACATCTTCCTTCCGAAATTCGGTTAAAGGTCGCAAACAATTCGCACAGCTCAAGTACTAAAGCAACTGAAGCAGCAAGCATACCGACGGATGTACAGAAGTGTAACTTGACTGCTGCTTTAATTGACTCTGAAGTAGGTTTAAACGAAGGCTGGGACGCACCTTGGCCGAATCAAGTTGCAAACGAGGTATCATTGACCCATCAAAAAAAACGAATAACTGCCGACCTCCCATCGGTCGGCATTCTCCCACACTTGACAGCTTCACCTCTCTGCGGGCTCCTAGAGACCGAGAAACTGGCCTGCTTGTATACAAATGCTCAGGGACTTTCTAACAAACTGGCTGAACTGAAAGATCGCCAAGCTTCCGGCTCGTATGATGTCATTGGTATCACCGAGACATGGTTGCACACGGGAATGACGGACGCTGAAGTGTCGCTACCCGGCATGTCGTTGATCCGGAACGATAGGCTCACAAAAGGAGGAGGGGTAATCCTGTACTACCGAAACGACTTACAGTGCGAAGCCGTGGAGGATTCAGATTCGCAGTTCCCCGACTCTCTTTGGTGCCGGTTGCAGTTAAAAGGTAGGGACGCTTGCCTTATTATCTTGGTGTACCGCGCCCCTAACTCAACACCCGAAACCGACTACCACCTAATGGCTGCTTTAAGGTGCAGTTTACAACCAAAGTACACTCACATTCTTATCATGGGTGATTTCAACGTACATTGTTTAGAAGCCCCTGCCACAACCGGCGAACAATTCAAAATCGATTTACAAGATCTAGTAACTACTGCTCCTCTTTACAACCACATCACTTTGCCCACTCGGTTCAGAACTGGTAACCGGCCATCTGTGTTGGATCTTGTGCTTACCAACGAAGAGCATATGATTGATGCGTTGGTTTTAGACTGCCCGTTGGGTCGCAGTGATCACGCAGTCATCAGTTTCAACTTCGTCTGCTATGCAGAATATCGGAATGATAAAGATGAGACTGTGCGAACCATCACAAGGTACGACCGACTCGCCCAGCTAGTCAGCGCCACAACATGGTCTTTCCTCGAAGAAGAACCCCCAGAACTCGCCTGGCTCGAGTTCGTCAACACATTCAGTCAGCTGATTGCACAGGCTTCAGAGATAAAAGCTTACAATAAGTGCAAATCCGTTTCTTTCGTTAGGAGCAGAACCCAAAAATGGATGACAGTACGCAATGCAGCATGGCGAGTGTAGAGAGAAGCTCCAGCACCAGAAACGTGGGACAACTACGTTGCCCAACGTAACCACTGCACTCAACTGTTAAGAGAAGACAAAGCCGCCTATCAGCAGAACATCTCAAAAACCTTCAGTGCTAACCACAAACTGCTGTACAAGCACGTTAATAGCCTACGAAAGGTGAGGCAAGGATTTCCTCCACTCAAGACGGCTGACGGCCCAACAAGAACGTCTATGGAAGCTGCAAACGCGCTGCAGATGCAATACGCCCCCACGTTTCAAAGGGTCTTGCCACCAAGCGATCTACCAAGCTTTGTCTTCTGCTCACCAGGACTAACCCACATCAATTTTACCGCAGAGGCTGTATTGCAAAAGCTGACCTCTCTACGCAAACACAGCTCGCCGGGTGTCGACGCCATTCGTCCTGAGGCATTGGGAGTAGCAGCAAACCAACTGGCAGGACATTTAGCTCAGTTTTTCCAGCACTGCTTAGACCAGAACCAAGTTCCCGCCATGTGGAAGCTTGGAATAATAAGCCCGATTCACAAAGGTGGAAGCAGATCTGATCCCTCCAACTACCGCCCAGTAACCCTTCTTCCTATACTCTCCAAGGTCATGGAATCCATAGTTGCCGATGCACTGGTGTGCTATCTGGAAAACTGCAACCTCATCACTCCTGAACAGCACGGTTTCCGTCGACAGCGGTCATGTACAACTAATTTACTCATTGCACGCAGTAGTTGGACCGAGGCAGCCGACGCTGGAGAAGGTGTTGATGTGATATACCTGGATTTTTCCAAGGCTTTCGATCGTCTAGACCATCGGATACTACTATCCACGCTGCAGCATTACGGGATCGGAGACCCTCTTTTAAGCTGGATCGCCAACTTTCTATTTCAACGGCAATTAGTGGTCAGAGTTCGGAGCTCTTTATCGGACCCCATACAAGTCGAGTGTGGTGTGCCGCAAGGCTCGGTTCTAGGTCTACGTTTGTTTCTGGTGTTTATTAATGACCTTGCACAGGGAATCGCTTCAAACTTCCTAATGTTTGCCGACGATATCAAGATCTGGCGCAGGATCCAGGCGAACGCCGACCAACATGTCCTCCAAAGTGACTTAGATACAGTGTATCAATGGTCGATCCAAAACTTATTGCATTTCAACGTCAGTAAATGCAAGGTGCTTTCCATCCGACATCAGGGCAGCTACTCATACCGACTCGGAACGGATGTACTGCAACAATCAACTCTCGAACGTGACTTGGGTGTCCTGGTTCAAGATGACTTGGGTTGCTCCAGGCAATCCGAAAAGGCCTCGAAGACCGGGAACCAACACGTTGGGCTGTTGAGGCGGGCGTTTGGACAAATAAACAGCTCCATATTTCGACAAATGCTCAGTGCGTATGTTCGCCCCCATGTCGAATACGCAATTCAAGCCTGGCATCCATTGCTGAAACACGACCTTAATGCACTGGAGCAGCCTCAACGCCGCGCATCTAAGAACGTAACTGGAATGCGCAATCTGTCCTACCAGGAGAGGCTGCGACGACTAGGATTGTTCAGTGGAAGCTATCGCAGGCTACGAGGCGACCTGATTATGACATACTTGATTCTGCGAGACCCACATCATGTGTGCCGCCCTTTACTGCAACTCAGCAGCAATACAAACCTGAGGGGCCACTCATTAAAACTCGCAGAGCAATACAGTCGTCTGGAGTGCCGCAGAGATTTCTTTTCCATCCGTGTCTGTCACCCGTGGAATGCTCTGCCAGAATCGGTCGTCTCTGCACCGACACTAACAATATTTAAAAGACGGTTGGACGATGCACTCATCCACTTACACTTTGTTACTTAACACTACGTCTCCATCCTACACCTGGAGTTTACCATGGAATTATTTGTTGTTAACTGTGGGTGTTGTGAATCTAAGTGGATCGCAGGACTACAGCGAAGCAAACGATAAGTCCTTATTTTCGTATTTAAAGTGTTAACTATTTTACTATCCTTTTCATCATAATTATTATGTTGATATCCCCACCAACTATCCAACGGGGCTTGTAAAGCAACGCTTCTTAACCCGTATAAATTCATTGTTCATTGTTCACTTTCAGCGTTAAATTGACCACCCATCACGCCTTTATTCAGCAATACACAACATATGGATTGAACTGGAAGCAATTCCAACAATTAATCCGATCATCCGATTGGGACGCATTCTTTCTTTCTAACAATGCGTGCGCTACCGTTGACTGCTTCTATCATCGGGTCCATGAGACCATTAATGTCCCCATGACAATGGGAGCACAGGTGTCCAAAAAGACGCAATCGTGAGTTCAGTCAGCAGGCAACACAGAAGACTATTTGCTGGATACAGAAGGACGGGAAATTTCACCTTGCTTTTACGGTTGTACAACAGCATTGTCAGGATCAAGCACATACAGTTGACGAAGAGGATAGACGAAGGAAAATAGTTCTACGAACCACAAGTCAAACGAAAGAACTTATGAAGGTTCTGCGTCGCAGAACTAATTACCACTTCCAGCGATCGATGTAAGTTAATGCAGACACACAGTCCCTTCATGATTCAGCTGACATCGACGAAGAGTTTAGCACATTTTCGCTACCTCCATGAGCTTGAAGACGTCCCCTTTAAATGCATACATTGGGGTGAAAACAACCAACGCACTGTGTAACATTGCATTTTCCATCGGTACGATACAACATGTAATGTATTCTATCAAACAGTCTTCCCATCTGGATTTCGACGGTATCCCACCTGCCGTCATAAAACTGGGAGTGCCTGACAGGCTGTTACTGTTGCCGAACATGTTTACCCTTTCGTTAGAATCAAGCTATTTTCCAAACCATTGGAAAACATTGCACATCATTCCCAGTCACAAGCGTTACTCCAAACAAGAAATTAACAATTACCGGCCAATCCATCACACCCATGAGTAGCCCGAATATTAGAAAAAACTAGTTAAGGATGGTGTGATGAAATGCATGAATTTGCTGGAGTCGACGCACAGGTCCCGGATTGGTTTCTTGGACAAACGATTGTGCATAACCTGCTGATTACATTAACTATACCATGTTTCGGATTCTATTGAATTAGGAAATGCAATTATACTTCTGTTCCTGGACGTAAAACATTCATTCGTTCCAGTGCCTCACAAACGGCTGCTGAAAAAGATTGCTTTCTTTGGAATTCAGGACCCCATCCTAAGCTGCCTATTGTCGTACGTGACCCGCCATTTTCAGGTAATCGCCATAGCCAACCACCACTTTTCACCACGTCCAGTCGCTAGTGTCGTTATCCAAGGAAATGTACTTGGTCCGTTACTGTTCTTGCTCTACGTCAATGACATCACTGCTGTTATTAGACACAGCATGCCTTTCCTATTTTCAGATTACATAAAGATAGTCTACAAATTCCGACGACTTCAAGATACACTAGTGCGCAAACAGGAAGACCCCCACTCCCTTGATAAATGGTGTGACAATTGGATGTTGAATTCTGGGTGAAAATGCTCGTATCATGTATCGCGGTTGTTCGATACCCGAGGGATCAATTACACTTAACGAAGAACACCTTTGTGTACAACAAAGCATTGATGAGTGTACTTTGCGTTAGGGGTGACGCACGTGAGTGGCCGTTCTCAGGTATTTACCATAGCCTACCACCACCACTTCCAGTCACTTCTGGTGTTCTCCAAGAGAGTGTACTTGGTCCATTACTCTTCCTGCTCTACATCAATGACCGCAGTGCGCTTATCAGACATGACATGCCATTCCTATTTGCAGATGACATAAAAATAGTCTACAAATTCAGACGAGCAGAACTACAAGATACAATACTGCTCAGACAGGCGGACCTCCACTGCCTTGAGAAATGGTGTGACACTTGGATGATGAAGTTCTCGGCGAAAAAATCTAGCGTCATGTGCATCGCGGCTGTCCGATTCCCGAGGGATCAAGTACCCCTAACGACGAACACCTTTGTGTACAGCTGTCTACCCCCGACCGCGGAATCAGGTATACTTGCACCTACAACGTTTCTGAACAAGTGGAATACCAGCTGGCTAGGGCCAGAAAATCAGTGGCTAATATACTGTATAAGATTCACATAACCCAAACCAGAGTAGAACTCCACGACATCCTCACTCGCCCCATTTTGACATATTTCAGTCTCATTTGTGGCAGCATGAGAAAATCTGACAGAGTATCTCTGGAAAGCATACAAAAGTCATTTACCAAACGTCTGATAGGCAAAACATCTCCTAAGAACTATGGGGAGCGCTGCCAACAATTCCAACTCGACCCGCTTAGGCGACGAAGATTTAGACCTAACATAATGCTTCTGTACAACAGGATCCATCAAAACGCTCACTGCTATTTGCCCTCCCTAGAATTACAGCATAGTTCGACAACGTAGCTATGCGATAGGAAGTTTATGCTGAATCTACCCAGTTGCAGAATAAATCTGCGGTCAGACTACTTCCTTATCTGATATGCGGTCCAGTCACAATCAGATTGTATGAGAGCGCAACGGCCTTTCGCGTTATGTTCACCAAGTACCTAGATTTGAACACGATTATGACCCTGTTCTCTTGGGAGAGACAACTTGCTGCTTTGTATCAAGAAGGGCCAGGCAACATCTAATGAGTAAAAAATTTTCATATTGTAGCACACATAGCTAGTCTGTTATCATTCACTATTTTAATTAGTGCACAATGCGTCGAAACACACCTGTGAGTTAATACAAACCTTTGAAACAGCAAAACACTAAGAATCACACAACTGTTTACCATTCATGCATGTGCATGATACGTTCTGTAAAGTATGATCTTTACCAAATATGGACACAGTTTCTCCCTCGATGAAAAATATGACATATTCTTATAGATCTTCATTTGTAACAACTGAACATCGGTTGAAGAAAGCTTTGCTTTTAGTCTTGCGATATTTTCCACCGAGCAATTGCAACGGCGGATAGTCCTGAATTGTCGGTTCGTCAATACAACATGCTTTGTAATACTTTAGATGGTGGGCAAATCTTTAGCATACTATGGTCCGAGTTGCTTAGTGGTGCACGCTTTTAAATGGAAAACTAACGTATTTTATTTATGTTAACAACATCAAGCTGTGCGTCTTGCTTGGTCGAGAAAGTTACTATATTTAGCAAATCAAGTGACTTGAAAAATGTTGTAGCGTATTTATTAACTCACCGGCAGCAATGCAATCAGAGCATTCTAGTTTCACAGCAAGACCAAAGGAATTTGCTCAGTCAAAAGCTTCAGTTCAGATGATGATGCATCAAGTGCAATGTAGAAGTTTCTGATAACATCGTATTGAATGCCATTGAGAAATTTAGATTTGCATTCAAGTAAATGACAGCTAATAGAATGTACTGCGAGTGAATAGTTGACTGACTGAGTTGCACCATATTTGGTCAAAGTATATCATGACGCCGCCATCCCGATTCCTTTGGTTACCTGAACGATCAGAACTGATCGCCCGGTAATGATTCCATTCATAGTTTCGTACTGTGGATAACGACATCCTTCTGTGTGTTTCGTTCCACCGATGTACTCCTAGTGACGAAACGCGACACGAAATCGTTTCTTTTGAGAGCTTCTTGCTGTACATTTGAACTTTGCAGATATAACGCACCATGAGCTCCCGATGCCTGGATTGCTGTAAAGCATTTACGCTCCACTTGAAAGCTGTTCAATGCTTTTTGTGCGATGGATGGGTACACATTGCCTGCGGTAATATCGATGCACTGCTGTACGAAAACCTTCGGCGGTCTACCTCCCCGGTTGCCAACTGCCTTTGTAACTCTTGTCCAGCCGTACTGATGGATAAACGCCTCGTGGTCGGTCTAGCTGTGCACATCTTCAATACCACGATACATTTAGCTTTATTGTATCTTAATAACACCTATGTTTATATATTGCTTTCATTGTATAAAATCTGTGAGATCCGTGTTTTCCAAACAATAAACACACATTGCTGGAGAGGATGAGTGGTAATTGCATTTTCTGCAAACGGCATGGTCAGAGACCAACTTTGCAACAAGCGCTATATTTCCTGATGTTGCCATAATGTTTTCTCACAGTCCGTTTGACAGTGTTCTTGTCTTCATGACCGTAGTCGAGGAAAGGCTTTGTAAGTGCCCTACTTTGAAATAATTTCAAAAAATGGACAGAGTAGGGTCAAGTTTAACTTCGAGAGAGACTGGAAAGATAGGAGGATCCCGTGAGTGTTCCATCTTGAGTGGATCTTTGAGCCAGGAATTGATGAAGTGCTCAGTTTTTGATGGATCTAAAACGGAACACCCGTATCCCATCCTGGCCAAGCAGTTAATGCCCACCTTTCCTGTCCTAGCAGTCCCTGCTGTGATAGTCACGTGAAGTAACCAAAGGATAGGAAGCTAAATCTAAGGTACAGAATAAGAAATTGCAGTTGAAGTACGAAAAGAATACCAATGCGTAAAGAAGTGGAGAAAAGAAAATCGACTTTTGAAGATGGGAGTTAGTCAAGAAAAGGGAAAGGTTTCGTGTTGCCACTCAAGAGCGTGGTTCAGTTAAACGAAACTGATACGGTAAAATCCTCAAAGTTATAGGTCCTCAGTGGATAGCGTAAAATAAACAAACTTCCAAGAGGCAATTGCAATGGCCATTTTGGATGCATCGCCACTTCCGTTCGACGTTCATCCCATTTTACAACTTCGACTATGGAGTAGCGTATCACGGAGTAGTTCTTAGTGGCAGTAGTTGAAACTTTACCATGACGTAAACTGGTTGATCTGGATTGCACGGACGCTTTCTTGCTGTTTGGCGATCACCAGGTGTCAACCATCCGCATGGTCTTTACATCAAAATGCGCTTTATGTATCTATGAATGGCTCTATCACTTGATGTGCTCCTTGTATTTCGAAAGTGCAAATCACTTTCCCACGAATACCTGTAGTTCCCGGACCCCTCGACATTTGGAGGCATTGATCAACTTGTCCTTCTTGGCATCTGCAACGACAGTGATGTGCGCATACTCGCTAAAGTCGCACAAGTATTACCTTTCTAAGGCAACTGGTGCAGGAAAGCTGCTCTGACCTGATGGAATAAAAATTTGGCTCCTCGGTCTGTTATTGTCAGAGGCCCTCCGGTCCCTAACTCCTATGAACTCAGTTGGTACTAGTATGAATGGAATGCTCAGTTTTACTGCCGAGTACAAGTTGGCGACGCAACAAACAGGTGATCGCTTTTCGTGGACTGATGCAAATGCTGTGTAGCTTTGTCGCTTACCTAATACATAAATTTGTAAGAAAGAAGTGGGGCTATCGTCCACTGACGCTCGTACGGCTTTGATAGTCGCCGCTTAGCAGCACTGCGGCAACGAGCTGTACGTTAGGCAAACGTTTCTGTATCACCGAAGAGTGATACATGTAAAGTAGCTGTTTGTAATCTTGCGTCACCGGTACGGTTCGGAGCCTTGATCTTTGATATTTGCGTAAGACATATGGATTTTGAACCAAATGTTATCCTCCCCACACTAATCGTTAGTAGGGCAGTCATGGTCACGTGGAACAGAAGGGTCAGTACACACTGATAGCGCAGCTGTTGACGGCGATGCTGGCGACCACGTACGTTCATTTATTTAAACCTGAGCACGAAAACCATAAGTGAATCAATTTTATCCATCCCCAACTGGCCACATGTATACAAGTAAACTGTCAGTACGCGGAACTAAAGCCTGAGGACAACATAAACAGTCTGTCCAGTCAATGATTAGAAGTGTATAGATACAAATCGACACAAAGAACCGACTACCGTAATGTGAGGAATTTACGTAGACATGGTGACCAAAGTGTGAGGATATTGTGCTACCACTGACAGAATGGACCTTGCTGACAATGGACCTCCACCCAGTCCGTTTGGTCGTTATCATTAAACCTTAGCTAAAAGTATGGGATACCTCACTTATTGCGCTGTCCGTTTTGGTGTGTTTTCAGTCGTGCGCAGCGAACAATAGAGGAGAAAAAGGACGTTATGTGTGTAAACATGACAATAAATATTATAATGTATGGTTAAGACCACCTGTCTTTACCCATAACTTGCTTTCTACTATAGCGTACCACCTGTGAATGCGAGTGACCGATACGCTGCGACTGAGTGGTCTTATTTTGTGCCCCGCAAAAATTTTTCTGGCAGCAACTTATGTCTTCAATACGGTGTTATGGCGATTTGGTGCTGAATTTCAGCTGAGCGTGGATGGTACTTGCGACCAGTATAATGCATTCATAGCATGAGTTAAGGCAGTGTTTAAGATATTTTTCGGAGTGACCGAAATTCGCCCCATGTGTATTTCACTGAGACGATGCTGAGTACTAAAATCTGTCACTCAGAGCGCTCTAATGGTCACTTATGAGTATCAATCACTCATGTTATGCCCCTGATGGCACTATCGGACGGTTGTGGTCGAGTACCCGTGACCGAAAGAATGGCGCGCTTGCGGTGTTCAACAATGGAACAATGGATTTATCACGAATATAAAATGAAACGCTTAACTGTTTTCCGTAGGTAAAGAAGGTGACCAAAAATTAAGGTATCAAAATAAAAATTCGTAGCAAATTGCAAGTGTACGCATAGTTGATTTACGTTGTTGCGTGTTCCAGTAACTTGGGTTACATCATGCAATTCAGGTGATGTAATGCATCATCAAGTCGGGTTTTGAATTCAGACAATATAGGAGCCGATGTGATAAATTGTGGAAGTAAGTTATACGGCTGGAATACACGAAAAGAGAAATAGTTCCGGCGACATTGTAACCAGCTATACTGTGTCGCCATTTTCGAATGGTGGCCTCTCAGTGATGTGTTATGGCTGAGTTTCCATACAGATCGGCATGGGTGGTTAGAGTTCTTGAGGATCAGATACACAAGTAGGAGATTATCTCACAGCAGACGATATTCCACCAAAAACTCCTAGGGTCTTTAGTCTCGACTGATAAGGGAGGTGGAGCAACCCCTTAACAATTGTTGTCACTCTCCCTTGTGGCTTCTCACGAACAGTGAGGTCATGCTTTTGCCAGGGGTGCCGCACCTGAACGGATTCTTCACATTCAACGTGTGATCTCAAGTAAGCGTTGAACAATTGCGGAAAGAAGGTAGGATCAACGACCAAACGCGCTCCGCAGCAGGCCCAAGTGTTGGCTATCTATTTTCATTACCATCTCAGTCTGCATTGAGCAACTGAGATCACTTTCATCGGAAGCGCGCTGTAGGACGTGTTTTCCCAGACGATATTGGTAGGTGCGCTGTTGGCGTATGCACATTATTTTACGCTTGGCTGAGCTAAACGCAAGCATGTTCTGGGTCGGCCATGTGTTGGCCCTATCGAATTCACTGTAGTGTTATTTGGTTGTTTGTTAGTTTGAGTGCCCACCAAATCTTGAAGTCTTCCGCATATATTTAACTGTTTGACGTCATAATTTAATCAAGGGTGTTTATGAACACAAGGAATAACCTTGGTCCTGGCGCTAAGCCTTGAAGGATGCCACAATGAACCTCTGTCGGGTCGGAGTGCATGCTACGAACCCGCATATTCAAGCGTCATTGGAGTAGGGATGAATGAATCCAGCCTAGGAAATGGTCAACGGTCCAGTTGCTCCAAAGCTTGTGAAGAAGAATTCGGTGATCAAGGTGATCACATGCCTTTTAGAAATCAAGATAAGTGGCATCGACGTAGTGCATCCAGCCAACACGGGCCAACAATAGCTACGTAGTACATGAGCGGTTTTGGCAGAATCCATGCTGCTCCTGCACGAAGATATGGCACCTACCTAAATATCCCATAAGCCCATCTGCAACGACAGATTCCATGACCTTAGCAAATACAGGAAGAAGAGTAATCGGGCGGAAGTTGGCCGCGCTGCACGATTGTTGCGCTTGTAAATTGGGATAACTATTCCACGCTTCCACATTGTTGAGCCCTGCACCTCGTCGAGACAGCTCTGGAAAAACTGAGCTAATAGTTCAGCTAAGCTCGTGCAAGCTAACATCAGTGAGTTGGGGCGTATGCTATCCGGACCATCAATGCGATGTTCTTCACCACATTTGTCAAACACTTGGCCTGCCCTACAATTTTCTCTGGCCCGCGATGGGTTTTAGACAAAGCTATTGCCAATGGCCTGGAATTAAAATTCCTATCTGAACTGCATTATATCAATGACTAGTCACTGCAGTAGGTGTTTGAAGGAAGGGTTTCTAGGTTGGGTGTAACGTGATTAACTGCGCAATAAATCCTCCTGATCAAGGATTATCTGTATCTGACCATTCCTCACGTCTGACGCAAGGTCCTATTCTCTGTGTGCACATGCGTGTTAGTATGCAACCTTAATAACGTTCGGCGGTCATCATGATGTATTCTCCAGGGCATTCCAGTTGATATCGACCGTTTTTCATTGTGTGAATTTTTGTACACATTCGCTCTCCTCGGATACCTGAAGACAATTCATGCGCGTCGTCTGTGTGTATGTTTGCGTGTGCAATTTCTCCACACCTCCGTCTCCCGTACTTTATGTGACCTCAAATGACCTCGACAAACTACTACACCAAGCATCTGACGACTGCCTTCACTCAATTCGCTGAATGTGACCGCGCACTGCGCGGTGAGTGGCATACTGGACCACAAAGTACTGAGCGGTTGTCCGCACATGGTAGCGGCCACGTAATTTATCACACTGCTCACATGGGTAGAAATTCTTCACATCTAGACTCACTCAGACAGCCATCACACGCGCGGAAAAGCACTGTACGTGCGTTTCGTCTTTTCGGAAATCATCAAGAGTGCGCATTATATCGGACACTGGTAGGGCTCGAACCCGCAACTCGACTTGCCAGTCCGTGGTTGAGAACACTGAGCTACGGGGACGGTAACGACCATCGTGAATTAGTTACTAGTGATATAGCGCCGCTCACTACCCACTGACTTACACGTCACTGCCGTGCAGAGGACAGAGTAGCCCCCTCATCAAGCGACGTACTTACCAAAATGAAGTCACCAATTAACATGGCATTATAAGCAGTTTGGTCTGCTGCTCACATGCATATTTATGATTGACAAATGGCCGCTGATGCCCTTGTGTTGATCGTTTCTGTCACACAATTGTTGCTGTTAAGAACGCCTACAATCGCGGCTTGCTGTGTCATGTACTTAATGTTATCTACTTAGTACCGTATACCTAGCATCCACTTTGTCTTTTGAACTAATCGGGATCTTTTTGTACGCGTGGCTCAACGACAGCGTTTCAGTCGTCACACTGCGGTGTTAAAGGCCACGTCGTCGCGCAGTGTAGGGAGAGGTAGTGCAATGTCGCCTCCAATAGAAAAATCCCGACCTCAGTTGGGATCGAACGCGGGCCATAATAAGTAGTACTGTGATGGTGACCGTAGTAATGAATGAGAGGTAGTGCTAGAAGCTTGTCGCTACTGGCAGCAAGTCTGTCATAACATGTATATCTTTACCATTGTGTGTCGTACTTTTGCGTATAGCATGTATCAATTAGCATGTTGTTTGTTGTTATTGGTGCATTTTACTGCGTGCTATATCGATGTGGTTTTTGCTATTTTTAAATAAGTTGTTATGAGCTGTGCATTTCCTAGATTATTGGATGATGTTAATGTTGTTCGTTGACGTGTCTACCACTTGTGTTGATGCTTTGTAATAATCGATAGTACTCGATTCCTTTTTAATCAGTTTGTTGCAGATGCATGCAATAGGAAAAGTTCGGTCCGACAACAGAGCCTTTCAAAGCAGTTGGGTGGTTGAATATAATATGTATACTGAGAAAGGCAAAGACTGTTGTGCATTCTCTTGCTGTCGATAAAAGTAGTGACATGACTGACACCGCACAGCCCTCCATCTTCATCCGCGGAGTGGCCTCCACTTTTCATGTGACAGAAGAAATATTGCACATGAACTCCATGCATGGAACAACGACGGGAAAGGACATTTTTGATGTCAGTCAGTGTAATCGACATGAACTTGTCTTGGGACAAACTTGTTGGACTGACACCAGATGAAGCACCGGCAATGTGCGGCGAAATAAGTGGACTAGTTAGAAGGATACAGTTAAAGATGCAGGAGATCTGTGCTGGTGAGTTGCTAACATATCACCGCATCACACACTAAGAATCGCTGTGTGATAAAGTCTTGAACTTGGAACATGTAATGAGCACAGTTGCACAAACCGTGAACTGTATCATAGCCAAAGGTTTAAATCACCGTCTGTTTAAGCTTTTTTGCAGGGAATTGATTCCGAGTTCGGGGATCTACCTTATCATACAGAGGTATGATGGCTGATTAGTGGAAAAGTTTTCATGATAGTTTTACAGCTGATTCAGGAAATCTGTCAGTTCATGTCAAGCAAGCGAAAGACTGCACAGTTTTGCGGGACGAAAAGTGGAATTATGATTTGGCGTTTCTGTCTGATATTACCACTCATCTCAACGTCTTAAACCTGCAGCTTCAGGGAAGAAACCACTTGATCACTGATATGCATGATTCAGTGAAGACATTTCAAGTGAAGCTGCGTTTATGGGAAACACAAATGTACCAATGTAACCTATCGCAATTTCCATGTTGCAAAGCAATGTTGACCCGTCAAAGCCATGATGCTTAATACATGGTTTGCTGAACAACTGAGCTCACTTCGCGCTGCGTTCCCATTGCGCTTTAGGGACTTCGACGAACAGCAAAGTAATTTCGAGCTGTTTCGCAATCCACTTGTCATCGACGTGGAAACTGCACCAGTACGTTTGCAGATGAAGCTCCAAGAGCTGCAGTGTAAGGTGGTACTCAAAACAAAGTACGGCACTGTTGGGTCCGCACAGTTCACCCGGTTCATTTCTGATAGCGTGCCCCAGCTTCGCCTACATGCGGCACGAACGTTGAGTATGCTTGGTAGCACATATCTGTGTGCACAGCTATTTGCTGTGATAAGGATCAACAAAACATCACACAGGAGTCGTCTCACTGATGAACACCTGAAGTCCAACCTGAGAATCGCCATTACACATAACCTTACCCAAAACATAAATGAACTTGTCCCCAAGAAAAGATGCCAAACATCCAGCTCTGAAAATTGGCTTAAAAGCTAAAATTAGTATGCCTTATTTTTATTTTATTTCAACGTGTCGGTTTCAATTAATAGTATTGTTTAAAAAGGATTTTGTTTTCCACTGTTCAAGGAATATTCATGCCGTGTGGCCCGCTACCTTAAGTGTGACTTGGAATTTGGCCCGCCGTGAGATTGTTTGACACCCCTATTCTACACCGACACCGCACTCGCAAGCAGTATCAAAAGTACAAGTAATCATGGCATTCAGGTAAATCATAAACAGGGCAAGGGCTAAGACACAACCTTGCTTCACACCAGAAACAAGGTGAAGGTCATCTGAGGTTTGTCAACAGAGCTACAACCTTGCCCTCATACCACTATGCAGGCATTCATTTCGACTTACAAGCTTACTTGGGCAACTAACTTCAATCAGCACCTGCTAGTACATCGCAGTTCAGCATCCCAAACATATTCAGGAAGTCTATAAATAGTGAGTATAATGGCAGATGTCGCTCATGGCATTTCTTGTAACCGATGAGCCGAGAACGCCATATCTATTTTGCTGCAACCCTAAACGGGATCCACATTGTTCATACGCCCCGTGTTGTCTAGTAACCTGAGTGACGACACGTTTGAGTAGGATTCGCGCCATCTCAACTCACCTACTTGCTGCCCTGATAATTCGTTGCACATTGCTTGCTTCCTTGATCCTTGCACGGTGGTAGCACACGGGCATCGTTCAATACAGTCAGGACCCCGTCTTCAAACCACACGTGAAACACCATGTGGTGCAGCGCATATAGCAACGCAGGTCCGCTGCATTTCACCACTTCTCGCGGTATTCCATCGGATCCTACGCACATACTGTTTCACAACTAAGCAAGTACAGTAAGTTGGGGTAACCCCGCACTCTAATTTTTGAAATATTTATAGAAAAAAACTAATTAACTAACAATACTCGTTATCGCACATATTATCTGGATAGCATCGTAATCATCAATACACGCTAGTTGAGGGTGAGAAACACACCTCAGCTAATGTGCCGCAATACAAAAATGCTGCTACAAAATATTACAGAAATTCAAAAGCAGATAATACAATGTTAAATATTATATTATGTAATTAGTTTGAGATAGGGAACTGGATGGGGAATCTAAAGAAGGGGGGTTAAGAAAAACTCACAACACACACGCCACTTGGGCCGGCTCTTCGCCATATCAACAAGTGTGTCCAACCAAACGTGTTCATCGTCCTTAGGACCCAAGCCAGGCAGTCGGGATGCACCAACCGAGGCCAATATCTGGATAGCACTACGCTAAATATAAAGTTACCGGAAGCAAATTGCTTAAATCACACTTTTAACCAAACTATTAGCATGTTATTGATACTTTGATAAAATTAAAAAATAGGGTAATTCCACGCCTTCTGCTCTAGTAAGCATTTTTCAAACAGCACAACCAAACAGTTGACAGGCACTTGTTTTATGTCCCTCAGAAACTGCATTTCTCAAAGTTGTTTCTACTACACACCTTCCTTGGGACCGACCAGTCATTTTCACCGTCCGATATGGAAAAATCAATGTCACAATACGATTTTAAATCACTCATCTTCCTTTCCATGGAGTTGAGCATACGAACAGGTTAGTTTATGCCTAAATCATTTGTAGCCTTATTGAGCACATGCACTTCATTTAACAGATGTCTTTGTGATCGTTTGATTTTTGCTGCCTTTGCAGACACATCACGAAGCCATTGGTTCATTGTATCTCTGACCAAGTGAACTGCATGGTTTGGTTTGTCCAAATTACTTCGATGCTTACGATCCTTTTCTTGTGCAAACTTCTCCGTGTTCTTGTGACTTTTTTTTAAACTTTGCTGCTTCTTGCTGCTCCATTCGCCCTACACATTCCTGAACAGTCAGACTTTCTCCATAATGTCTTTTAATTGCCTTTCTCTGAGTTTTAGATGTGTTTTGTTTCAGGAATGGTGACAGCCTGTTAAGAAAAATGTGTCTAAAGGTTTCTTCGATCGCTCTGCTTCTCAGTACGAGATTTTTTTCTGGATGTGTAAAGTTGAGAGAAAGCTGATTCTGTCGTCATGGCAGGATATATTGGCATAAACAAAATGGCAGATTACTTTAATTCATTGTCGTCTTGCCGTATGCCCACAAATGTGCGGCTTGCGTCCTCCACTGTTAGTATTAAAAACAATAAAAATACATGGAAAATAACAATAATTATAGGCATATTTCTCAATCAGGGAGAAACTGTGTCCATATTTGGTATAGAGCATATTTTACAGAACATATCATGCGCTTGTATGAATGGTAATCAGTTGTGTGGTTCTGATTGTTTAGCTGTTTCAATAGTTTGTATTAACTCACAGGTGTGTTTCGACAGGTGTGTTCCGGTGTGTGAGTGCACTAGTTAAAATAGTGAATGGTAACAGAGTAGGGGTGTGTCATACAATATGAAATTTTCTTGCTCATTAGATGTTGCCTGGCCCTTCTTGCTGGAAATCATCAAGTTGTCTCTCCCACGAGAACGGGGTCATAATCGTGTTCAAATCTAGGTAATTGGTGAACTTAACGCGAAAGGCCGTTGCGCTCGCATACAATCTGATTGTGACTGAGACTGCATATCAGATAAGGAAGAAGTCGGACCGCAGATTTATCCTGCACCTGGGTAGATTCAGCGTAAACTTCGTATTGCTTAGCTCCCTTATCGAACTATGTCGTAGTTCTATGGAAGGCAAATAGCAGTGAGCATTTTGATGGATCCTGTTGTACAGAAGCATTATATTAGGTCTAAATCTTCGTGGCCAAAGCGGATCGAGCTGGAATTGTTGGCAGTGCTCCCGATAGTTCTTAGATGTTTTGCCTATCAGACGTTTGGTAAATGACCTTTGTATACTTTCCAAAGATACGCTGTCAGATTTCCTCATGCTGCCACAAATCATACTGAAATATGTCAAAATGGGACGAGTGAGAATGTCGTGGAGTTCCACTATGGTTGAGGTTATGTGGATCTTATACAGTATATTAGCCATTGATCTTCTGACCCTAGCCATCTAGCATTCCATTTGTTCAGAAACGTTGAAGGTGCAAGAATACGTGCTTCCGCGGTCGCGGGTAGACAGATGCAAACAAAGATTTTCGTCGTTGAGTGTACTTGATCCCTCGTGAATCAAACAGCCGCGATACATGATGCTAGATTTGTTCGCTGAGAACTAATTTATCTAAGTGTCACACAGTTTCTCAAGGGAGTAGAGGTCCGCTTGTCTGAGCAGTAGTGTATATTGAAGTTCTGCTCATCTGAATTTGTAGACTATCTTGATGTCATCTGCAAATAGGAATGCCATGTCATGTCTGATAACGTCACTGCGGTCATTGACGTAGAGCAGGAACAGTAATGGACCAAGTACACTCTCTTGGAGAACACCACTAGTGATTGGAAGTGGTGAAGAGTGGTGGTAGACTATGGTAAATACCTGAGAACAGCCACTAAGGTATGACAATAGCCAGTCTAGGAGTGGGTCCTAAATTCCAAAGGAAGCAATCTTTTCCGGTAGCCGTTTTTGGGGCACTCGATCGAATGCATTTTCCATGTCCAGGATCAGAATTATGATTGTGTATCCTGAGTCATTAGAATCTGAAACATGGTTTGGATAATGTAATTGGCAGGTTATGCACGAACGTTTGTCCAGGAATCCATGCTGGGGCCTGTCAATTAGCTCCAGCGAATTGATGAATTTCATCGCACCATTCCTAATCATTTTCTCTAATATTCTGGCTACTGCAGGGATGTGATGGATTGGCCGGTAGTTGTTACTTTCTTGTTTGGAGCCACCCGAGGGACAGAGGCTGATGAGCGACGCTTTTCGCTGGTCTGGAAAGTAGCTTGATTCCAACGAAAGTGTGGACATGTTCAGCAATAGTAACGGCATGTCAGGTCCTCCCAGTTTTATGACTGCAGGTGGGATACCATTGGAATCCAGATATGAAAACAGTTTATTAGAATTCCTTAAATGTTGGATAGCAATGACAGGAAATTCAATGTTACACAAAGCGATGGTGGTTTGAGCCCAATGCGCATATTTAACGGGGCCGTCTTCAGGTTCATTAGGTAGCAAAATATGAGCTAAATGCTTCGTAGACCTCAGCTGGATTATGAAGGGACTGTCCGTCTGCATTAACCAGTCCATTGATCGAGCGGGAGTGGTTATTCATTCTGCGACGCAGAATTTTAACAAGTTCTTTCGTTTCACATGTCGTTTGTAGAACTACTTTTTCTTCGTGCTCCCTCTTTGTCAACTGTATGTGTTTGACCATGTCAATGATGTTGTGCAACTGTAATAGCAAGGTGCAATTTCTCGTCTTTGGTATCCAACATTTAGTCTTCTGTGTTTCGCGCTGACTGAATACAAGATTGCGTCTTTAGACACGTGATCCTCCCGTCTTGGTTAGTAAGGACAGCAATAGCCTGCTGGACCCGATTGTAGAATTAGTCCAAGGCTGTGCGCACATTGTTTGAGAGAAAGAATGCGTTGCAATCGGAGGATCGGATAAATTGTTGGAATTACTTCCAGTTCAGCATATAAGTTGTACATTGCGGAATGAGGGCGTGCTTGATGATTAATTGAACGCAGAAAGTGAATCGTATCATCTTATGGTCGCTAACAGAGAGTTTGTCTTACACTTCTGTTTGTACATTTGTGACCCTCAAATTGAAAATTACGTTGAGTATACTGGTCGTTGTTGCTGGTTCAGTAACTCACTGTATCTACTCACCAATTCTGAGAGAGTAAAGGAAGTCTATGTATAGACGAGGAGGTTTGAGAAGACCAGCCAAGCTTTGGCTGCTTAAAATCACCAGCAATTATCTTCGGTCTGTGTAGCATCTCAGCAGCAAATTCGAAAGCTGTAGTGATGACGGTAGGGCACGCAGTTGACGGAGTTGGCAGGTTGTAAACACATCCGAGTAGGATGTGAGAACCGGTTTCTGTTACGGACAAGCAAAGAGATTGGGGAAAATTTGATAGCTGTGGATGCTCAAGACATTTTACTGCAAATGTGCAGTGTAGGTATTTCATGTATCCACCTCCTTTGCCTGTGCAGTGTTCTTTGCGGAAGGGCTGATGTTGCTTGAACGCTGTCCACATAATCTGCAGGCTCGTGAACAGAGGATGGCACTGGAAGTGTTAAACAGCATGATTTCACAGTTGCTGAATCTTGATTCAATATTTCCTTTACTCAAACTCGCTTTCCCCTAAATCCTTCGGAATAACAGGAAATAATTCTTTAGATAAGTTTTACCTAATTTCTGCCTGGCAAATTTAATACGAATTTGCTCCCACTCTGTCTTCCCTGGTCCATAAGTGTGTATGGTTTTATTAAATGCGTTGAATTTGATGGAAGTTACGTAATTAGTACACACTTTCGAATTGCTGCTCTAAGTACTGTACTGTTCATGTGGAAGGCTAACCCAACAACAATTAATAGAACAAGTCTACCTTCTAATAGAAGTGGGATGAAATCGTTTATAAACCCGTCACTAAAACATGCACTTACTATCTAATCTGTTTCAGAAAGATTGTGTAGTATTCTCAGGTCTATTTTGCGTCCGTTACTTGCAGATTTTGGCCTCTTAAAGGATATATGGGGAAGGCATTGTCCCATCAGCCGGAGCACATCATTGCGCTGTCAGGGAATTTCTTCCTGAGACAGCGATGACACGAAAAATGTTTTTGATCCCCTTTTAACAAATCACTTTCAAAAACACACATCCTTGTAAACTTTCAGGCATATTCGTAATACCCTTGATTGTAAGGGTTTCAATCGGCAACTGAAACCACACTTCAAATGTCTGTTTATTTGCAGGCAACTGGACTTTTGACTTTTTAGCTGCTTTGGAGTTCGGTATGTCAGATCCGGATCTCCTTAAATAACTGTGTAGCCAATCTCGACCAGCAAAATTCTTTTTAAAAGAAACAGTCCTATGTTGACTAACTGAGATTATACAATCATCCACAACTTCCATTGCTTCAATGCAATTAATCCAAACCCCTACTGGGCCACAAGTTTTCAACAACTGGAAGGTTTTTCTTCTGCTTCAGTGGGAACTACTTTTCTGCAAGCCCCCATTTTGCTGTATTATCCTTTTACGCTTTCTCGATTTGTCTATTTTTTCAAGTTATACAATCTGGCCGCTTTCTTGTAACCCGTGATATCTTTTCTAACATGAGTAACGGCTTGTTCCATTGCAGCTGTGTGATATGCTACCTTTCTGCGTTTGTAATTCCGAACGATGCTGAAAATCGAGAAGAAATCTATATTAGAGTATTCACATCAAAAAGCACAGAAATAAACATGGGTTAAATGCGCACCGTGATGTGTGGAATAACCCCACAAGTTTTTGGGGTGCGTAATTTCCCCAATATGGTAGTAATATTTTACTCACGAACGTAAAATCCGCTCATGAGACAAATAATTTGTGAACAGTTACTATCACTATAATCATATTAATCTATAATACTCGATTTATGACAATATAATGAGTTTTAAGTCAAGTATGCTTTTAAAACGTGTAACATGTCTACTTACATGCATATGATTGTGTTGCTCGTGTACTCTAGTTAAACATTTGTACACAGTGCTGATCGGATGTAAACGGGAAGCTGGCAAAATGGTGTCAATAACAAAGGATGGCAGTCTCTGGTTATCAGCAAGACCGCTCTACAACACTTGTTATTGCATCCGTGCAACGAAATCCAGTCAAACTCTGAACGGTGGATCAAGTGGTAGTCGAAGTTCTTTCGCCAGATCTGTATTATGTGTGCAGTCGGTGTGCTGGCATCGCCTGAAGCGACATCGACCAACGTCCTCAGCGGCTGTAGTCAAAGAATCTGCTATGTTTGCAGCGTTTGGTGCTGCATTTCATGTACCCCAACTTCTCCGTCCACCGTTCGTTCATGGTGCGGCGGAATTCTCGATGCAATTGCTGCCGAAATTTGCGAAATTGGCTCTCCTTCTGTGGGTCGGCATCCTTGTCCATATGCGCAGCGAATGCTGCATTCTTTTCCGATAATGCGACAATGGACGTGCAGTTGCCATCAAACCTATCCGGCTGCCTAAAGTCTGCGCGCCCGATGCTTTCCTCGGCAGCAACCGTAACTGTTCACGGAGGAGCTGCCACAGGTCCCTCATCCGAACGATAAATTCTACATTGCCAATACCGTCAACTATGGCATTCCCCAGTTCCACCAACTTCACCATATAATCTAGCGAACGGACTCAATAAGTTTCCACCATTTTACAGCAAGGAAGCTACATAGATTTACGAAAATATATAAAAAAAATTTGGCCAGCACCGTCTTGTGATCATTGCCACAATCAGCTCCACGCAGTACACGTGTCATGTACACTTTACGCATGTCACGCTAATGTACTATGACATAGTCAAGCACGTGTGTTTGACCACTCCGTGGATGTGTCCAAGTAGCAACGTCACTCGCATGCAACGCAAGCCGGGTGTTCGTGTTCTTCAGGCAGTGAGTGGCTCAAAGTCAGCAGCCGTTTATCCTTCCATTGGCTGAGTTAATAACGTACCGACCGACTGCGTCTGTCCACACCGCAGCACCACACCCAACGCGCTCGTTGCAGTCATCCAGTAGTAATACCCAGTCGCTACAAGGAACATAGCGTATCAAAGCGAACAAGTGAGTGTAGAACCGAATCCTCGTATCATCAGGATAACAGTTGGTGTGATCAAGCGTGCTACTAACAGTTGTAAACTTAACTTTCCCAAGTCGAGTTCAGTTGTCAATATTAAGTTGATGGCACTCAGCTCTCTAACCAGCTGACCATTTAAACGGTCGGAAAGTGTAAGTTGGGCCCCATGTTTGCGCGGAGCTTTTGGGGCGTTTCCCACCCAGTCAGACGTGTAACCAGCACCAGTCTCACGCAGTTTCCGTTGTTCAGCAAACCGAGGCTCGCTCAATGCAGGATGTCGACCCCTTGGGGCACGAGTTTCATTGCAACCATTGCACCGCGTCGCTCGGGATGTCCACTTAGGTTCAGGTCGAGCAATGTGCGCACGTACTATCACCTGATATTGAGCGCATTGCGCGAAAGCATAGGATTGCGCCAGGTAATCGGTCGTGCGGGAACCTGTATTGGAGGAGGTAGTTGGTTAGTTGAAATTGGGGCAGGGAGTGAATGTGCAGCCTTTGAACAAAGAAGGGAGGCGTCGGTTGTAGCATGCCCACTTTTATCTAGCCCACTGTATGAGGCAGATAAGGCAAGCCTTTTCGCTCCCCATTGCTGCTTGACGGCCGACGCAGCACGACATTATCAGTATAGATGTAGTTCATTGTTTCGTGTTAGACTACTTAGCTGCTATGGCGTTCATAACTGAACAGCCGAACTACTCGGGTTCTCAACTAATGTCTTCGATAAAATGTACTCCCATAAGTAGTGGGCACCGCGCCAAGAGTCGATAAACCGAATCTTGCTGTAGTATGTGTATCCTGACTATTAGCTAGATGAAGGGTGTATATAAAATCCACTAAGCGGTCGCCACGAGGAGGCATGCAGGACATGAGTCCACGGCATGACATTAAGAGTAAAGTTCGACGATCTGTTAAGACCAAGCCAGTAAAAGCCTCAGTGAGATTTGGAATATATATATATATATATATATATATATATATATCCGTGTTTTCGGATTTGTCGAGTGAATGATATATTATCTGCAGGGTTCCTGATACCAATTTTGCGGAGGGGATTGTGAGCACATAGTTTGGTTCGAATGGACCGGAGTATGTCATGTATTGCAAGCCGTATAGTGTCTTCTAGGTATTCTTCATTAGCGTTAATATTGTAGCAAAACTGCTAGTTGTTGGAAGGGTGTTCCATGTTCAGTACATCCGAAAGGAGGAGACCGTCTGTTGACTGTAATGCGTGGTACATTTGAGTCGAGCGCTTCTTACGCTAGTATACGGGAAGAGTTATCACAGATCGCGATAGGTGTGATTTGGATTCGTTAATATTAGGTACACCATGAGGAGGTCTGCTTGCTTACGTTGATATTCACTGCCATACAGTGCCAGGGCTTGTATTCTGTGATGGTAGGGTAGGTGAACAATTATCCTGAAGTATTTTGCCGCTTTGCGTTGCGGAGTTTCTAGCGCCACAACTTTGTGTTTGCGCCACGGACACCAGGCTTGGATCACGTACTGTACATGATGCACCACGAAAGCATTCAGCTTTTGAATAATTATTGATGACTCGAATTTTCCGAGCGTTCTCCGTAGGAGGCCAATGGCCTGAATGGCTCCCCTCGATACCGTTTCGAACTGTTTCCAGCAGCCATACTCATCCTGCGCGGTTAAGATGAGTTCAACTTTCTGTGTAGTAGGTTGCAACTACTGCTCCCCAAATCGATATTCCTTGGTCCTATGATGGGATATGTCACGCCGTTACATTTCGCGACGTCAGACTGACGCCGGTACTTGGATGACCGCGTATAAGCCCTACAGAGTTCACTTAGCATTGCTTTGTGGTAGTAATAATAATAATAACAATAATAATAAGTATATTTCTCTTTAAATGAGAAGCTGCATCCATATTGGTACAGATCAAACATGTACAAACAGTACCATGCTCTTGCATAAGCAACATGAAATTGTGACTAATGAAAAGCATAAGTATATTCCTCCTCGATATGAGGAGGTACAGAGTCCAACTGGATTTCACGCGCGTTTTGCTTTACAGCAGGATCACAAAGCAGACGTTTTATTTTTCGAATTTCCAAGGCAGTTCTCAAGTTTTTTTGGCGCACGTGGCTAAATGATTAGTTAAATCTTGCGGTAAAATTGAGAGGTTTTAAAAATAAAAAGTGTAGATAACTTCAAAATTGTTGCACATGCGTGCCGTGCTGCTCGGAATATTTTCGTTGCTTCTGACTTCTCAAGTTTTCCGATTCCAATTGTATTGCCTATCGGCTTGTGGACACTCATTCGATCAGGCGTTCCCATTGTACTAACTTCGTCGAATGTAAAATTAACGGATTGTTGTCTAACGCCAGTTCCCCAATTTTTACTCTGTTTCGGCGTAGTCGCTCACCCACAAGTGCACAGCCAATCTACCTACATAAAATTCTTGGTTTTATCGGCAAGGAAATTGCGACGTCTACTTCTAAGTACCTAAACCAACACTACTGATAGTGGTATAAGTCGGGTAGAAGCAACTAAATCTTTCTTCGCCGCTCGTGTTGCTTTGCGTAACTCGCGTTCTTGTGAACGTACGCCACTTTCTTTTCTGGCCGGAATTGTGTGTATACACTTACTGAAACTCGCGGTGTGACGCGACGCGGCACGTAACGGAGTTGACCTCAGAGTTATCTGTGCACAAAGGGGTGGATTAACGAAGGACAATCTACCATTAGTGGAATCTGAACAATTGAAGACTCATAAAAACCGGTTGGTTTGTGTCGACCATTGTGTATCGGCACGGAAAACAAGAATCATAGGCGGAACAGAAGCCGCGAAAAATAAGGAAGATAAGAAGTAAGGAGGACACCGGGGACGAAAGTCGACAAAGCAGTTTGCGTGCTACGGAACAAGCCGGAAATGAACAACGAACGCCAAACGATATCCGGCCTAGACCGAGAAAAGCGGGAGACGTAGTGATGCACAGCTCGATTTTCCGTAGAGATACATGTGTGGTCGCGCTTTCAGGAATAACCACGAGGAGGGCTACGCAACCCCGACTAAACGAATCAATCGCATTAGAACGAACTTAACCAGGGCAGAATAAGACGTGCAGAAGCGAAGATACGAGGGCAAATTTGCAAACAGCGACTTCACTGATCGGCTGAAGTCGGGGAATGAATGTGACTCCGAGCGAAATTACAATGTGGGGTGTGTTCCAATTGTTCTCTATACACGCGCGCGTGTGTTTTAGCCTATGAAAAAGTGGTGCGTTGACAATAACTACTGTCGTCGCTACCGCTCGTTCTCGCTACAGTTGACTTTTCTGTACCCCAGTCCAAGCCCTATAATCCGGTCTGTATCCTCGGCGGAATTCCGATAACGGATCGTGGAGTTAAATTTCGGTTGCATGGTTTCAAGCATTATTACTAAAACGGTGAACTTTGTACTCTACCGTCTAATACTTGTTCACCTAAAATGCTTTACAATCTATGAAAACATAGTGAATAAGCATTTAAAATGCCCGTTACTGTCATAACGTGAAGCACCTAGATGAGAGAGGAAGCTTCTGAGATGCTGGTAAGACATCCAGTTTATAGCCCATCCATAAACACAATAATGATAAAAAGTTCCTCATCTAGGATAGATATAAAGTCGAAATTGTGCATACGAGCGAACAACCAATCCAAAGATTTTTATCATAATGTTTCTCTGATAGAACACAGCATGGTTAATGCATAATTGCCCTCAAAAGCGATTCAAATGATTGCTGCGCTTGGGCTACAGCTGTAGGACTTGAAGGAAAGATTCGAATCGCCTAACTAAATTCTGGAGCGATTAAATTCACTCTTATTTCACGTTAACACTCCAGATACAACAAAAACTAAAAATATTCACTTACTTGGGAATCTTATGCAACATGTCGCATTTGAGGTTCTTGAGCGCCTAAACGCTTCAAAAAGGTTAGAGTTTTTAATTTACAAGGAAGTGATTTCTTGACTATCTCGTCCGCATTGTCTAACGATTGCCATATTGATAGACTGCAGTTTTCTTGCCTGAGGCTGCGAAAGAGATCTCTGAAGCAGGTCTGTGTAATACTTTAATTTTTCAAATGAAACACTGGCCGAAAATTTCATTTGAAGTGGGAGCATATTATCCCTTAGGAATGATGGCACGAATGATGGTACTGAAACCAGACTTCACAGTTCTACAAAGGGAGTGCAAAAACTTATTACCGACAAACAACTTGTGACCAATTAGTTCCGCTACCCACGGAAACTCGTGAAGTTCCCTCCTGGTCGACCTAGATGACATTTTGGTTCAGAAGAACAAACCTGGAGATTGGAGACTGTGTGGAGTTTATCGGGGACTGAACACCATCACCGTCTCGGAGAGGTATCACATTCCGCATCTCCAGAAATCTTCTGCCTCGCCGTAGGGAAAGAAAGGTGTTCAGCAAGATTACTTTAGTGAGGCCAATTCACCAGACTCCCGTTCATCCCCAAGATGTTCTTAAGACTGCTGTCACCATATCTTTTGCTTTAGTTGGGTTCTTACGAATGCCACTTGGTGTTCCCAATCTAGCTCAAACTTTTCAACCTTTTCTCGAGCACATCATTCGCGGATTATATTTTGCAAGTCATGACCAAGACCAACACTTGCACCATCTGCGACAACTTTCTGAAGGATTTTCCTATAATGGGGTAGTTATTCACCTCGCCAAGATTCAATTTGGAGCAAATACGGTAGACTTTCTTAGTGACAGTCATCACTGAGTACCCATCCTTAATGTTCTCAAAAAATTACACCGGCTTTTAGACATGGTTAAGTTCTACCGGCGATTCATTCCACACTGTCCCGAGTTAACCCAGCCACTTACCGAACTACCCAAATTAGATACTAAATCATCCAACTTTACGGAATCAGTTAAGCGAGTATTCAATGAGCTAACACCAGCTAGCAATAGCCACTCTTCTCATGCATCTAGACTCTAAGACCCCGTTACAATTAACGGTGGACGCATCGGACGCAGCAGTAGTTGGTGTGTTAGAACAACGACAGAGAAATGAATTGTATCCGATTGTTTTTTCCTCTAAGAAACTACAGCCTACTGAACGACGCTATAGCATGTACAGTAGAGAACTCCTAGCTATTCGTTGCAATGTGCGTCGTTGAAGGGACGTGCGCCCACGATAAACCGTTGACATACGCACGGCGTACTGCTTCTGATCGTCTTTTCCCACGATAAATTAGACCATTGGATTGCATTTCCCAATTTACCTGATTTCCGGCATTTGTGCAGTGCGATTAACGCCGTAGTAGATGCCTTATCACTGGCGGAAATCAACATATTATTTGAGCATTCCCTCATTGCTCAACACGAATCAGCCACAACACAATGTCAGGACAAGCAGTTCTTTCAACAACTTCAAGAAAACAACTTACAGGTGAAACCCATTCCACTGCCTGATAGTTCGAATTTTCTGATGTGTAACATCTCTACCTGAAATTGACATCCTGTAGTTACACTAACCTATCGGCGAGTCATATTTGATTCACTACATGGTCCATCACATCTAGGCATCCACACAGCTCGCAAATTCACTTCCTACAGCTTTGCGTGGCCAGCACTGAATAAAGACGTGCAGACCATGGTGAGCAAATTTTTCACCTGTCAGAGTTCAAATGTGCAGCGCCATACACACGCACCATTTGACATTTTCACCACACCTTATGCTTTTTTCAGTCACGTTTACATCGACACCGTCGGTCCGCTATCGCAGTCGAGTGGATATAAGTGCCCACGGACTTGTATTGATCGTCATATTAGTTGAAAGTGATACTCTAGCGTTTTCATCTAACGTTACCGCAAAACAGAATAATACTATACGGCAGACACGGTCAGGAAGGGCAGTTCACTTTCCAGACCGCTTAGTGTATTAGGCATCTTGAGAGTATTGTCTTATTGTGCTAACCAGTTGGCTTCCAGTATTTTTTCGCATGTTGTTCGCCAGCTACTCTCTGGACACGAATGAACATCTCTAGCAAAGACAAAGTAGATGAACAAGATGAGCTACTGAACAAAAGCAAGACTACCACCACCAATGCAATCACCATCCTTACTTCGCTTCCAATTTTTCCTTCGCACTTTATATACACAACTTTAGCCTGCATACCTCCCATGCCATAGCCTCGGGCATTCCGTGAGACCTTGTCCCAGGTGGAGGTCAGTTTGAACGGCTATTCACATAGCGGTTTTTACTTCTGGTCGCCTGAACATCGTGCGGCTAACGCACTGGTGGGGTGGTATGCACTAACAACATCCTTCTGCCACACAAACTGGTAGGACATAATCCGTAGTCAGCTGACATTTTTATCAGCGATATTACCATCCTTTATAAGTCCAGAAAACACACAATGGATTAACGGAGTTTGAACAACTGACTACTAAGGTCTACCAACAGCACCAGCGTTCCTTGGCTGGCTTTCTTTTGTTCTTCTATTATTATTTTGAGGGAGTATTAAAATACATCAACGGGAACACATGCTTCCAACTTTTTACGGCATCCAAAAACAATGGGATAATAGGTCTTAAGCTGGCATGTATGAAGTACTCTTCCAAACCACGTTAGCGTTGAAATCAAATATTAATTGTCGTAAAAATATCGCTTCTGACTCCACTCAGTGTTGCGTTAGCTCCCCGTAACCGTGCAACAAGTCACCGAATATACAAGAAACTTCCACTGCGCAAACGCCCGTTTCTGCCCACTCTGTCGTTTACCAACCAGGTGCATAGACGCTCTGGTACGAATCCGAAAATCTCCTCGCCAAAGCTGTGCACTACTAAAATATAAGACACTGAAGAACAGCCTTCTTGTAAAGAACACTGTTAGCAACACCTCACATGGCATGTAAACGAGTGTTTCTAAGCCAACTAAAACACTGCTATTTCAAACGTTGTCACTACTAGAAGCCCGCAGACAATCGGCATACCACGAACCGCGCAGCGTTTGTGTATGCAACCCATGCACTCCATAAAGTGTGAGCTGCTTGCTAGCGAAATTCATGTAGCCGAAGGAAATTGGCAAAACCAAAATCCTCGAAGGCTTCCTCTACATGTAAATAAACTTTACAGACACATGGGTCACATGCAAACAGCCAGCAATCTGTAAGTTCACACTGCGTCGAAATTTTCCAAGTATTTTGCCCTTCCAACATGTTTTCAAATCTTGTGGCCCTTTACCAGCCACACCCCAAACTGACACTAATTTCTCAAATTATATGTCCTCAGTATCAACCACCCACATTTCACCCTTTCTAAATACCACGTGCCTGAGATCCTCTGCCTCGATTCCTGTAGGCAACACAACGGAGAACAAGGCAATGTATTTAATCTTACTTACTTCCCGTTCTTTGTTTTATATATAGATGCATTTCTTACATAATATTCTTCAACTTGTTTCTGATGTATTATTAATAACAAAAACTTGATGTTCAGCGGAAATGTCGCACTGCTTGCGATATTGGACTTTAACACCTCTCATAATAATCACCCCTCTGGTAAATATGGTGGCTGTCCAATCTATGTGCAAGACACATACCTGGTTCTTCCTCTAAATGTACCACACTTTCGGAAAATTCCTGATTCCCCGTGGATTATTATTTTTAGTTATCCAACAAATCTCTTAGTAGGCCACATTTGCGGACCCGCTTCATCTGCGGCCACCGTAATTCATGACCCGATAGACACTTTTTCTTTTGTTGCCGACCTCTCATACACAACAAAAATTATCGCTGAGGGTTTCAATTATCCCGAAATCCAATGGTCACTAAACAGTGAACTACAAAAGCGCAAAACGTTTATGTCTGCCTTTGGTTGACTGGTATGTGTATAGCACGTCAAAGAGCCTACCCTGTTTGGTAACACGATTGATGTAATATTTACTATGGGACGTTCAGATGTGTCCGCGTACATCACTTGCAGACCATCGGAAAGTACTCAAAATATCTTCGGTCGTTCTTTGCAATTTGTTTTTAAACGGATATAATCAGTGATCAGATACCACCCATTCTCTTCCGTGATTTGATCAGTCTTCTCATATCCCATAAGATCTTCTAATTGGGATCAGCTTTTCTGAGCACAGGATGTATCAATTGCTTGTGATGTGTTCTACCACCGTATTATGCTTTGTATTGGTGTTGTGACTCCAGAGTGTACCAGGAATTCGAAAAGGATTGCAGCACAAACAGCTATCTCGAAATGGTAGCTACAAAACTACATAAACTAGAGAAAACGTTTAGGAAAACAAACGATTTTACCCTACTGACGCTCCATACAAGAATGCTAGCAGCATTATACCATAAGCATCCCAAAATGGTTGTCCAAACCCACTCAAGCGATCCTTTCCAGTTCGCCTATCTCAATTCAAGGTCCACTTTGAATGCATTGACCAGTCTTTTTCACTCCATGCTTTCATCACGCGATAGTAAAAACAAACCCACGCGGATCTGCTCTCTAGATTGCAGCAATGCTTTCGGTTGTGTACATCACGAGCTGCTGTTACACAATCTGCTACTTTCCGGATTTCAACCTTCATTAGTAGTCTTTGCTTACATGCTACTCAGCCAATCGTACGCGGTTTACCAAAAGTGCGGGAAATAGCTCTTCATCATTCACCACAAATTCAGGTTTTATCAAGGGAGCTATCTCGTCGCCAATCATATTTTCTACCTACATTAACTCTATTCCCGCTCCAAAGGAAGTCATCCTGCTGAAGTATGCTGATGACGTGATCCTTGATGTATACAATCACCCCACAGGTTCATCGACGAGCTTGCAATGCTTCTTGGACAATCTCACTTCCTGTCAAAAATCCCGCTATCTTTTACTCAACGTATCTGAGTGTAAAGGTGTTGTTTGCTCCCTATCAAAAGAAAATGGTCATCAGCAGCTTTTGATGCGCATCCCGTATCTTACTATTGTGTGTTAGTCTAAACACCCTGTATATTAGTGAAATATCTCGGGGTTACACTAAGTCGTGATCTCACGTGGTCACATCACGTGGATGAAACATTCACTAAAGTCAAGAGACTAACGTGCTACGTCTCCCGACTTAGGTCTTCATCCGTGCCTCGTCACTTGATTGGACGGTTTGCTAACGCTTACGTGATACCGCACTGGACGTATTACACAACTGTGATATTTCCGGGACTCTTAACCGGGCAATTCAATGTGATCAACGGGTCGCCGAAGCATCTTGCTCGATACAGCGGAATTTCCATGCTACTGTTTATTGACATCATTGTGTCCAAGCATGTTCGCTCCAGCGAAAAACTGTCGTCCAAAATACCCACTGATGTAACTCACTCGCTCCATCGTGCGTTGCCCGAATGTATTTCGACGTCAGGTGTTCCTTATTTGTCACGTTTTCTGAGGGATCAAGATGTGGTCAAACAAGACCTTATAGCCAAACTGAATCGATGACATCACCGCTGCAACCTTTTCAAATTGGTGGCGCACCAAATACATTAGTCACAGGTTTAATTAATTTTATTTGTGCCCTTGGCGTGTGTTGTAGCTGAATATTCACTCCTCAGGAGTGCATAAAGCGTATTGTTGACTTGACTTGTAATGGTACTGAAAGGTGCAAAGGTGACAGGCTCAATGTCAAAGCTTTTGGATAGTGGACCAGGAAAGCAATTTAAAATAACTCGATTGTTAACGCTGATGGAACTGCCATAACCGAAGGTGCAATCATATGTTCCATCTTCAATGACTACTTCATGTCTACCTATAGTACTACTGCGAAAGTGGAACCTCAACTTAAGCTGAGAAACAAGGACAGCAATACACTCCAAACTGCCGCATTCAAACTTGTTGTTATATGTCGCCAAATTAGATTAGTTCAGCCATCATACACACAAGACCCAGACATTCCGCCGATTCCAGTAAAATACGGAGGCCCGGACATCCCCTTCTTTCTGCATTGTATATTTGCGCTTTCCATGATCAAAAGAGCATATCCTATGCACTGGCAAGAGTCGATTATAATACCACGACATAAAAGTGGTTCTGTGCTATATGTAAACAGTTACCGCCCAATCCACCAGATCAGATCATTTCAATACACCTTACTTGAGGGTGAGAAACACACCTCAGCTAATGTGCCGCAAAACAAAAGGATAAGATACTAAAAGAATTACACTACCAAAAAGATTCCAAGCAAATAATATGGTGTTAAAGATTATATTATGCGCGTTGTATGAGATCGGAATCGGAGGGGGAATCTAAAGGGGAGAGGATGGACAAAGAAACTCACAACTATCCACCACACATCCGTTACCTCCAGAATCATGGATTGGTAAGTTAACGAACGAATACTAGAATACATGTGTGCCATGAGATTTCTCAGTAAACAGCATCACAGATTTTCGAAATGTAGGTCAAGCACCACCTATCACTTGATCATGTGACTAGAGCAAGAGACGCCGGTAGTGCCATTAGTGTGATATTAGTTGCTATCCAAAAGGCCTTTGACCGTGTCCAACACAACTTATTGCTACAGAAGCTTATGTCTTGTGGTATCACAAATTCGCTTCCGCAGTGCTTGTCTTCTTACCTCGATGGTAGAAAGAAAGTAGTCAGTATTGGTAACTGTACATCTGGAGCCACTTCAATACATATTGCAGTGATTCAAGGAATCGTGTTTTAGGTCCGTCTTTGTTCTTAGTAAACTTCAACGCTCTCCTTGATGAAATTGTGTACGAGAAACCATTACTTTTAACTGATGACGTTAAGATTGGGTATTGTTCCGCTCCTGGGCAAAGTAGTTCTAAATTAGCCTGTATTCAGTCTAACCTGTCAGCATTAGAACATTGAAGCAACTGCTGGAAGTTGCACTTCGCTACAAGTGTGGTTTATTATACTACGGCTGTGACACTTCACGCAACATCCTAACCTTAAACAGCAATCCTATTCCAGTGTATGTCATAATCCGAGATCTTGGCCAAAGATATGCCACCTCATTTAATTTTTTAGAGCGTTTTACTCTAGTAGGCTTCTGCCCTCAAAACGGTCGTCTACATAAACCGAACACTTTTCTTGTTGGATTCCAAGCTTCAAGCCTTAAAATATATGTTAGGGCAGAAGCTTGAATACTGTGCACTGAAATTTGAGAAAGGTGGATATCATAGCACTGGTAAACATCGAAAAATCATTCACAAAGAAAATTTTGAACAAGCCTAACATTTTGACTCACCGTGAGTGTTGCGAGGCTCTAAAACTGGGGCCGTATGGTTGCACAGATTCAGACTCAAGCTGTGCCTTCGCTACCGCTAATTATTCGGATTAAGCTTTACAATTCAGCTCCTAAGTGCTATGAAATAACAAGCAGGTTGCGCTCAAATTTTTCTGAGTAAAATATATCCGTTGATTAAGAATAAATTCCTATCGAATATCAGAAGCTGCTCTACATGCCTGCAATTCAAACGGATGACCAATGTTTATCTGACATTTATAATAAATTGTTAAACTATAGCCAAAACATGACTAGATGGTTTGTATGAGAAAGATATTGCATACCCTTAAAAGTTGCAATATCCCCCTATTTGACTCAATATTAGCATTTTTTCTACGCATGGATGAACTCTTTAGTATGTGTTTACAATCTATCTTATTCCTATCACTACTACACTCCCGTATAACCAGTACCGTTTTCTTCTCCTTTGGTGTACTGTTTCGGAGATGAAATCGCCTTTTAAGCTGAAATTTCTGTACGGCCATCTTTCACCAGTATTTTCCATCAAATTGTGCTTGGCCTAACGGCAAAAGATCGTTTTCAATTCCTTCTACTTTATATTCTTCCTTATTTCCCTGCTGGCCACGATTGGGCTGATCTCTTCTGGTGACGGATTGCAGCTCAAAGATAAAAAAACACTTACTCATTCAAAGAGTACTGCCACTGACTCGCTGGTATTCAACAAAGTAGTGCCATACTTGAATGCTCCGCATGACGGATCGTCCTGAGGATTCATCACCCATAATGCAAGCCTAAATCAGCCCCTAGAAAAAAACAACATTTGTGAAGCAGGTGATGGCTTGCGTGCTACTTTGCCACACCGGCACACAGCTGGTTGGAGCATGGAAGTACTGGTGAAATCCATCGAGGAAATACCTGCATGGAAGCAGGCCACCTGTAGACCGTTCCCTTAATGGTCGTATCATTTGCTGGACCTTTTTTTAAATCTGCTTTTGTTATTGTTCCTAGTTTATTAATGTCCCATATTTTCAAACTGCCAATCCAATCCCAAACGCTTTTGGGATCCGTTGTACAAAGCATGGACACTCAACTACTTTAGGCGATCACGATGTACAAATTTATCAGTGCACTCGGTTGGACTGTGCCTTGCACCTTTAAATAATAAAAGGTTTGTGTACTTATTTAGCAATACGCCCATCCATGGAACCTTCATCTGGGGACTTGCTGCCATGCGGGTTATTCCCTCGATGGTCGGTGTGGCTTTCAAAGCAGGTAAGTCATCACCTATCTAGCTCATCTTTAGGGCTGCTTTCTGTGTGTATATATTGTGGACAGTCAAGCCATTTAGCCTGTACCATCAACTGCTATTTTTAAGTCAAGCACTTTTGCTCGCCAGGGAACCAATGGCAATGCGCTTTGCCTGGGTATAATTATTAGCGTCGGAAGATTCAGTCCATCACCTCAGGAGATGGGTCCAGTCGTGGCCAGAATTGAACTAAAGAGGAATATAAAATATGTGGAGGTAGCAGGGTAGTAACAGTAATTATATCCAATAAAGCGATATCATGTTTTGCTTCGCGCAAAATAGACTGATCGATCAAATTGTCCAGTGGAAATGTCGGAAACAGATAACTGCTCGAAGTATCGATATGCTAGACAGTTCTGAAACAAATTTCCGATTGCTCATCATTTGCTTGCGTTCAAAAAGTACGGAAATTGATGGCGTTGAGCAATGAGACTTTCTCTCTGTTTCTATGCTGTCGCCTCCGTGAGAGAAAAAATATTTAACAGTACAGTGAGAAGGTAAAGATATAAGTAAAAAAATAAAAGAACATTTTCTGTCTGCATTGTGCGAGACACACACTGTGTGCTTAACCCGAGCACTGTTACAATTGACTCCTCAAGAAGGGTTCGCGTTCAGTTTGTTCAGAAGCAAGTGTTTTCGAATCGATGTATCAGCGCTTCAGCCATACAGCTTGCCGAGAAGTATAGGGAGTGATATTGACGGATTTCGGTAATCAGACCGTAATTTGTCCCATGATAACTTCAGACAGAAAGGCGAGTTAGAAATGCGGGATAAGGTTCTTTTATAAATAAAAATGTAATAGATGTATAGTTGACTTTGGATCAGAAAATTTTGTCATCTGATTTGTGGCACCCTTCCCTTCTTCATACAACCTGGCTATGCTCATCTCTATGTTTATTATGCGCTTCACTTTATTCACTGTCAATTCCCTGTTAACTAATGTACGAAAAATACCTGTTAAGTCACGCGTTTTCATATTCTGCGGTAGTTTGTTCAATGTAACTGGATAGTGGTTAAGAAGGAAATTTGCTCTTAGGTAGGTTTGTGCCATTTTGATTTATAAAGTGTCAGGTCTATTCCTTATATTGTATTAAAGGAAGAATGAAGCACAACCTTAATGTCCGAGGTAAAGATGCGATTGTGGATTATATCAAACATGAATTTCAGCTTGTATTAGTCTCCTTAACTAAAGGATCTCGTGTTCATCACAGCAGCGGTTTTAGTAAGATCATCAGAGATTCTCATTAGGCGCTTCATAAAGGATCGCAGTAGATTTTCTATTGCCGTTCTACCACATCTTCCCAGGTTGAGATATCTTAATAAGCAACATCCAAATGGGAACGATACGAGTTTTATATAGGTTGATTTTGGAATCATCCGATATGTTTGTGATTCTCAAACGCAACCAGCTGTAAATCGCACAAGAACTACTTAACAATGGAAAACATTCGCTTCAACAAGGAAGAAGAGGTAGAAAACCACCTACCCTTTTTGAACGTCCTAGTTACCAGAACAGTGGAAGGCGAATTACAAACGTCAGTTTGCGGAATAGCAACGCACACCGACCAAATCCTGAACTTTAACAGTAATCACCATAAGTGTCACAAAATAAGCTGTATACCGACCGTTTCGTAGGATAGAATCGCAGTGCAATACTGCGGAGGCAAAACGAAAGAAAGAAGAACATCTGTTTATATCTTTCATTCGCAACAGCTACCCACACAGTCTTATCCGAATACATATAAAGCGAAGAGCACAACTACCGCACCTGAACCAACAACGGCGAAACACATCGCCTTGCCGTACATCAAAAACGTATAGGAAAAGATAGCCAGACTCCTTAAACCGCACAACCTGACGATAGCTCACATACCATCTGCGAATTTAAAAAGCATCTTACCTAGACCTAAAGAAAAACTGGAGGCACACGAACTCCAAAATATCGCCTACAGGATACAGTGCGAGAACAGTGACAAAGACTATGTAGGTCAAACGGGGAGAAAACTATCCACAAGGATTCAAAAGCATAAGCGTGCATGTCGATACCATCATGTATCGTCACAGATCTCAGCGCATCTTGTTGAGGAAGGACATAAAGTTAACTGGGACAAAACAGAAATTCTGGCGCACAGAGGGGCATGGAAAGGAAGGGAATTCCTCGAGGCGTGGTACTCTACAGATAATCCACTGAAGTTCCGCATTGACTTCCATCCCGTGTACTTACAGCTGAGAAAGTGTGACACTGGGCGGCCACATATTGAACAAACAGAGTTCACGGGACACAGATCGACGAGGCTAATTTCAAACGCTACGTCCCAACGACACTTTCCGTGAGAATTTCCTCTAAGGTACAGTGCACTGAGGATGCCACTGAGGGATATGGTGCAACGTTTGTCATTAAATTACTGAGCTGGTAGAACGAATCAAAACGGCAAAGATTTCAGTATTGGCCATCTTAGTTTACGGCCTTTTACAACAGTAAACTGCACCTATTCTGCGAATTTATAGGAGCTTGGATAGTGTATTCGAAAACTGAGAATTGTGAGACAGGTGGGCAGTGCTTTACCATCTAGCCGCAAATAATTTGTTGCAATCCTGCACGTACAACCTATGCAGCTGCACTTTTCGGATCAGGGTTCTGGTTTCCACTTTATGTACCAAGTTTCCAGCTCGTGCGGATGGGCTTGTTGTTAGTTAGTGCGTTAGTGAAATTGTTCGAATCGAACTCATAACTTTAATTCCAGCTTGCGAATGAGGCAGCTCGAGCTTCGTGCCTCTGAAGTACAAACGCAACTTAGTGCGTTGCTTGTATTACCGCGACACCAACATTTGTAGTCCGGAAACTCTTGAGGGTGAGAAGGACCGATTTGTGAAAACGCTTCTTTCGAATGGTTACCCTAAGCCTTTCATCAAAAGCATGCCATAACCTGTAAAAGCGTTAAACCATAGCAACGGTTTCGAATAAAGATGTGTTGCTCTCTGTTCCTTTTAAAGGAGATATCGCCTTCGACCTTCTGAACAGGAGACTTTCTAATGCCGTAGCAAGAACCTACCCGGCCGCCCACCCACTCGTACTTGCGGAGATCGCGTGCTTTATAGCTCAACCTCTTAAAGACAGACTGACATTGTCGTCCGAATCGTACATGGTTTACCAGTTTACTTGCACTTGTGATGTCCAGTACCTCGGGCATACGACCAGGCGTCTGTCGGTACGGATGGCTGAGCATTGTCAAGCGTCTCTGCGGAGAGGTACGTTTAGGAGTATCAACAGCTCAACCTTGGCACATTTGCTTCAAAGTGAGTATCAGATTTAGACCAAAGATGCCTTCAAAGTCTATTATGTCGTACAGAGTCAATACCCGAAAGGGTTAAGGAAACGCCTCTTGCAGACGGCTGAAGCCAGCTCGATCCGGCTAACACAACCAAAGCTATGCAAGCATTGGATGCTTGTGCAACCCTTGACTTTGCCATGGCCCTGATGACAAGTCTTCCCCCGGAGTATTACGCAGAAACAAGTGCTATTTATTTATGTAATTAACTTATTTTTATATCGTTAAAATTTTTTGCCCCTTTCGTTCACACAAGTTGTTTTGCTGTCTGTTAGCCTTATCACGATGTCACCTGATTAAATCGATTTGAGCATAGAACGAACATGCGGAATCTGTTCAAACCGTTTTATCCGTCCTCATTTTTGCCTTCACCAGTTTACTGTTGCATTTATCAGTCCTGTGGCTGTAATTGCCTGATGTGAACGACCGAAAAGAGATCTCTTTACATCGCTGTATTTTACTATTGATTAATATGCTTATAGTGTTAATAATTGCTCAATTGCAAATTATTTGTCTCTTGAGCGAAAAGCAAAAATTAATCAAGGTGCATTTAGCAGAGTAAGAAAAACTGCAGCGTCTCACTCGCAAGTGACCTCCAGGAAGGAATAAAACCTACTTAGCCTTTTAGAACAAATGCAACGAAAGAAAATAGAATAATACTGCGACAAGTTTTCATCTTGGTAAGCTCAGATGTAATGTTTGGAAAATCCTTGCCTTAAAGAAGTATCTTGATGCCTCTGTTTCTCGTAGCTGAATAAATGGAGTCGGATTAAACAGGGCAATTAAATCATCTTCCACTCACTTTAGTTTCATTAGAACATTCATTTGACTTATTTGCTTTCAACTTACTATATATTCGCTTATTAGTACATCAACATATGGCACCGAAATCCAGTCAGTGGTCCGTGAGCCATGGGTGTAGATATCTGATCCTAATGCATTGGCCAGTTGACGCCATTGCACTTGCGTACAGCACGGAAATGAGCCCCATATTTTGAGTCCGATGCGGAAGGAGTTCGATACATTTGACACTCTTGCAGATCAGTTGCAAACATGCATTATTTTATTCCTCGCAAAAGGGCGATATACAATAAGGCGTACCACGGTTGACTGTTGAGTGGATACAACGATTAGTCGTCACATGAATAAATAAATGGTTTCGTATATTCACCGACAGGCGGTATACTGCGATTTTGCCACACGCATAACAGACAAAACAACCGCATCGTAAAACCCAGTGAGCACACCGATGATAGGGCCCCAAATCCGCCTGCACAAATATGAGACACATTGGTAGGATTCATATAATTTTCATATTCGATGAAATGCCGCTATCAACTGGATGACGCGAGGAAATTTCATAGGGGTTCTGGAACGCTGTTTTTGGCTGGATTTCAACATGCAATTTGTAACTGTGTCACGATTTACACTAAAACCAAACATGATTGTTCTCCTAAGTGCAGATGCGCCAGAGATGGGAACGTTTACTTCGTTAACCTTTTCGGACACTGCACGCTATTGTAGAATTGCTCCTTGTCTGAAATTCTTAGGTAAGGACGGCTGGCCGGCTGCTAGCCATGGCTTGCGCACTGTGATTTTGTGTCAGACTCTACCCCACCACCAATTCACCGAGTTCCGTAAACAAAGCTTGCCAAATCGTTTTGCAGTTTCTTGATCAGTGCAAACGTTGCTCGTGGATCTCAGTGGCATAGTGTTCATGGTATTAGCCGTGAGGCACTTAGCTCTGAGTTCCACCCCAGCTCAGACTATCTCCACCTGGTGTATCCAAAGAAAGACGAAATCGCGGTCGTAATGTGCCAGTGTTGGGAAGAGCAACACCGAAATATTTCGAGAGGGAGTTTGATCCATGAGTTAAGCAGGGTCGTTCTCATTAAGCTATCATGGGATGTGCTGCTAAACTTGATTGGACGCAATCGGTTGTTAGCTCAGAGGATTCAATTTCAGCAACCGGTTGACCGAACCTCTTATCTAAGTGTATTATTAGAGAAAATGAGTGGAATCTGCATTAAAGTTGCGGAAGCAACCAAGTGGTTATACCGCAGTTGGTTTAAGTCGGATTATAAGGACAATGTGTTGGGAAGAACGTGGAATCCGGTTAGGATATGGAAATTCTTCGTTGGACACTTGACTTTATGGTTGCTATGCAGAGTCTCACGCTGGACAGGGTGACACGATTTAGTACTGTACTGCAGAATAGATAACTGCGGCTAACGAGGTGCCGGACGCACTTCTCTTTTAGCTCCAATCGTATGCAGCAGAATACGTGCAGTTGGTTCACATAAATGTACACATATCTACACCCCGCAACTTTGCCATCAGAGTGGTATAGTGAGACAATATTTACCACCAACTCTAATTTCACATGAAAAAGCTCACTCCTAGTATTCACCTTGCAGAGGCGAAGCAACTGGTCATGTCACCCTGGGCGGTAGTACTATTTTCGCCCTTACCTGACAGTCGTTAATCTGTAGACACTCACAGTTTCAAACAGCCCTTCATTATTTTGTTTTATAAAACAAAAATCAAAGCCTTAATGTTAGGGTGCCGCTGTAAATGGTGGCACTTGTACTGTTACAACACTTCTTGTACACAATTTGGGAACATACTTTTCGTGCTTTACTTGCGACAAAGTTATCAATGCACTACCAAAATTCAGTCAATCGGTAAATACTCTCTCTCTCTTCTATGGAATGAACTTCCAAGTCCGTGCGTCTTGTCTGGTTCATTAATGCTCGAAGGAAGTATTAAAAGTCTTTCAATTTTGCGAAAGAGCACCCACGGGTAGGAAAGATGCGCAACACACAAATATTTGGTGAATCGTCCCCAAGGTGATATTTCTGTAGAATCCAGTCGTTTCCTGAAGCTTTTACAAATTACTACAATCTACTTCCGGTCTGAAAATCCTCAATCGAGAATATGTGTAGCTATTAGGACACCTAGCTGACTGGATATCCAAGACCTAATAATGAAATTTTAACCGCTGTGTCAAGCGCTGCATTGGGGCTCTAATCTAGTGATCAAGAAAAAAGCCGTCAACCATTGCGTTGGGCTTCCTTCTCAACACAAACTATCACTACCAGTCGAGTCCAAATCAGGACGAAACCAGTAGGTCGGGGATTACAGTGATGGGATGTGGTTTTTTCCATATCATCAGAAACTTCGCTGAGCTGAGAATCACAACTGTCATCAATCAGATCTGACGTTATAAGCGAAGCACGTTTGTTGAGAAATCTATTAGGAGGACAGCTATTAGATATTCATTTATGGTGAACGAGCTTGATAGCTATTCTTTACTCTTCCTATTTTCTATTTCTTGACTGTTGTTTAAACGCTCCACTGTTTTCGCCCGATTGGTACTTCTACGTCATCGTTAATGGACGCTCATCGTCATGCCCTTCTCAGCAGCGCTATTTGCAAGAACATATTCTATCGGTTTTTTCTTCTCAACACTGTTCTACTTGGTTATGTTAAAGGAATATTTAGTTGTCACACAATTATTGTACTAGTTTTCAACTTTTGGGTCTGCATTCCTTATTCTCGGTTGTTTTGTGACTTTGGTTTAAACGTTTCATTTCGTCATTATGATTGGCCAGTGCCCGTCAGTGTAAATGGTCGTTCGCTTTACGCTTGGAGTCCAATGATGCTATTTTTAAGGACCTACGCGATTCGCTCTTGAGTACACGGTTGCTCATTCGCCGTCGCATTTGACGTTGTTGCTTCAGTTGGTGGGCTCAAGTGTACTTTAGTAGCTTCCCTTCATTTTCCTTCAAACTATATAAGCAACTGTGATTTCATGTATACAAGTCTCCTTCTGGCTCGTCTTTGGACTTCTTCTTGCGGTCGTGGGGAGAAGGCGTCAGCGGCGAGCCAACAACATCCATAAATTTTCTGTACTCTTCGATATATGTTGTCAGCCAAGCTGCATTTGACAGCAATACCCGTTTCAATTCAGCATCGAAACGCATCGATTGACCAAACAATTCTCTGCTCTCCACAATTTTCTTTTAACGGATTAAACGTTCCACGCTTCTCATTACTTCTGTAGATTTTGTTGGACTCATCAAATGAATTGATGGCCATGTGGCAGTTATACTGAAGTTTCAACGCTGAGTGTGACAGAACTTTGCTACAGATCCAGCACTTTTGCAACATCCAGTTCTTAGAGTACATTGCTCCGAATGTTCAGGAACGAAATAAGCAGAAACGACATTACTGAGATGGGAAGTAAAAAATTACGTGATCTTGCGGTTACATTTTTCTTTACTGTGAGCTGCTCCAGAGCAATAACGATTTTCGTATATTTTTCTTCACTATAACTTACTGCGTCTGTTCGACTGCTCATCATAATTTCCACAACCCGCTTGCTACTTGTTGGTCACTTTTATCAGGACGTGTTGGGTGGCGCCTGGGATACCACTCGGTAATCAATGGCACGTAAGTGACGTCTCAAATACGGACAGTATAGAAGTTGGAGGCGACTGAACCCAACGTATATCGTGCAGGCTACAAAAAAAGCGAATCAACCAGAGAGAGAAACGGTGCAGAAAGATACGCACCAAAACAATTTGTGTCAACGGAAGTTCCGTCAATAAAACAAGTGAAGGTTTTGCAGGTTAAACTAACGGTAAAATGCAAGGTTGCAAACTATTGAAACAGTATGTTTTCCGGTACACTACTAGGGTCTCCTCCTAGAAGGCTGAAGGATGGAAGCCTTCGATGGAACTGTTATTGGAGGAAAACGGGTAGTGAGGATGGGTGCGAATAGTTGCATGGGCTTGGACAAGGTCTTCCAAGCTGGGGTGGGTAGCAGAGTTCGCTGGGTCCAGACTTTTGTTATTAACTATTTATAATGATCGTGTGGACCAGAGTGCATCATCGGTAGGCCGTCGTGGAAGGCTGCTCGGAGTGTAAAATCGGGCGCGTCCAGAAAAATGGCCAACAGGACATTCCTTTCCTGCGGACCCTACGGTGTGCTTTGGAGATGTCATTGCCCCACCTCACTCCAGTCCACCGTCCTCATCCCACGAAGAAATCCGGCGTCCTCGTCGACGACGCCTAGCCAGGTGTTTGGGAACCAAACCGTTCATAGCCGTTCGCTGTCGAGGGCGACTGACTGTTCTTTGCGTCAGGTAAGGGACCTTGGGTCGGCTGGCGAGTCACTTGGGGGTTGCATTGAGCCGGTTGGCAAGTCACTCGAGGGTTGCCTTGGCAGTACTGCGGTTGAGTTTCTAAAAGGTAGAACTCAGAGGGGTGGGCAAGGGTTGGGGAAGTGGCTTGCTGCAGGAGAATGAACATCGCGTGCATGATAAAAGCAACTACGCCTTTTAAATTTTAAAACTGATTTGGGATTTTTTTGTCAGTTTTGCAAAACGTTTGTGGATGAGACGCAGGGTAAACAATAAAGATGAAAAAGGCGTGTAAAGGGGAATAGCAAACGTTTACAATACCTGTAAAACGTACCGCACATTTGACCTGTCTACCGCATTGGTCAGTAGTCTGGGGTTGAGGAGGGGATGTTGAGAGTCAAAGGGAACGGAGGGTTCCGGGTTATCCAGCGCTCGGGAAGTCACCGCAGCTGTGGGTGCTTGTGTGATAGCCTTAGGATGGGTTGCACGTGGTTTGTCAAAGAAAGCCACTTTGAGGCGGTTGATGGACACAGTTGTTCGATGAGCATTCTGGTCTAAAGTGAAATGTTTCGGAGTCTGTTGTAGGGCGCTGAAAGCGCCAGTGAAGGGATGCTGGAGAGGGCGCCGCACTGCTTCAGTGCGGAGGAAGACGGGAGTGCAGGTATAGAGTCCGCTGTGCATTTACGTATCTCTAGTCTGCTCACGGGGCGGAGTCGGGCGTGGTGAATGCATGCGTTGAGCTAGGGAAGACGCAAAGTTAGGCGGAGACATACCCGACGATGTGGGAGGTGAAACGAATTCTCCTGGCAACTTGAGCGTTGTGTTGTAAACCAGTTCTGCTGGTGCACATTGCAAGTCGGTTTCGATGCTGCTGCGAATGCCTAAGAGTACAAGAGCAACGTTTCGCTCCAGCAAGGGTCGGAGGAGGCGCAGAGCGAGGCTTTTAGCTATCTATGGAAGCGTTCAACTAAACCGTTGGCTGCTGGCTGATACGCTGTAGTATGAATGCGGAAGCAGCCTAAACATTTGCAGAATGCGTCGAATTTTAAAGATTCGAAAGGCTTTTCTTGGTCCGTTGTAATGGTGGATTGGCATCCGTAGTGCGAGACCCAGCGATCTAAGAAGGCCCGTACAACAGTCTCAGCTGTGCAGTCTGTTACGGGAATGGCTTCTGGCCATCTGGTGAAACGGTCGAGATATGTAAGAATGTATATGAATCCGCATGAAGGAGGCAATGGACCTAACAGGTCTAAGTGTACATGCGCGAAACGAGAGTCCGGGGGAGGGAAATGAACCAAGAGGACTGCGGGTGTGACGATGTATTTTGGAGCGCTGGCATTGAAGGCAGGCGCGCGTGGCCAAACGAAACGTTCGGTGACCAGTTTCAAAGAGGCACGGATACCGGGATGTGATAGTGAGTACAGTGCGTCAAAGTCAGTGTGTCTGAAGGAGACGGGCACGAGGAGTCTAGGACAACCTGCAGCAGTGTCAGAGAGAATAGTTCCTTCCGTGGTTTGGAGAGCAACTGGTTGCTCATGCAGCGAGGTGGACTACAGAGTGCATTGTATGTCTTCATCTTGAGTCTGAGCCGATGCCATGGCGTCAAGGTCGAAGGTAGACAAAGACTGGAGAGTGAGGTTGACGCGTGAGAGGGCGTCGGCGACGGGATTGTCGACACCTGAGACATGACGTATGTCAGCAGTGAACTGCGTGACAAAGTCTAGGTGTGCTGTTTTCCGTGGTTAGCATTTGTCGCAAGCAGAGTTGAAGACGGAGGTGAGGGGCTTGTGGTCAATGTAAAATTCAGTGTTACAAAATACGGAAAGGACGTATTTTCCGGTACAGTACAGACGTTTCAACGATACGCTGGCGCAGTAAGGAATGAGAATGACCAGTCCACTGCACAAAACTGTAGCAGAGTGAACCGTCGCAACCGTTGCATTGATTAAAACCAAGTTCAATTAATGGCCTGGTCATAGCACAAATGTAGCTTACGAGTTGATTCCGCTGATGCTTTTCTGAACCCCCGATCGGCAGCCCGCCATAGCAACAGCATTAGCAAATGCAGTCACACATCTGAAATCCACCCATCTCCAGTTCTCTCAAAATCCGTCCAGAAATTTCCTCTGTGCTTTTGCTGTTGGCCACAGTTAAGCAAAGAAACGACTTTCCAATTTTTCCTTCATTTTCCTCAATTTCACGGTAGCGCAACACACGGCTCATCTGAGTTCTGAAGGATACATCTGGAGCACTATCAAAAAGTAAGCAGAATTACTTGCTCTCATTGATCTGATCTGATCTAGTTGTCTTTCCGATTCTTCAAGCGCGTCTTTTGCGTCAGTATTTTAGACATTACCCGCCGTATCAGCGCTGACAATGTCGATTTCTGTTGCCAAGGATAAGCGTTAACAGAACGAACTTCTTCCGTCTCAGCATGATAATCACTTTTCTTTTCCACTTATGCGGTCATGGAAGTATTTTTGATAGGTTTTGATAGTCCGCCTTGATTCTGTTTTGTCCGCTTCTTTGTCCTTGTTCTTTAAACTACACGTTGCGCCGCTTTCATTCACTCTCGTTAATTACGTACCTCCACCGAAAATTCAAGCAAATTGGGAAAAATGCAAAACTTTGAAATTTCTAAATTAATTAGTAATAAACAATAAAAAAACAAAGATTAAGATAAATTTTTGCGACAAAACGTTTGGAAGTGTAGTGCAACGCGTTTCCGTCGGGATAAAACGGCAAAGCCGTAACTACATTACGGTAATATGCATAGTTACTTAGTAACACCAAATGTACAAACCTGCACAAGCTGCACTTCCAGACAAGCCTACATCAACGACGTTTTATTCGCTTCAAATAGCCAACAAATGCGGCCTCCACTGACAGATAAACATACGGACGTCGCATCAATAAGCGGCCTTTTGTAAGACGATTTAAGCGAAGTTCATCTTGGTACAGGTGAGCGCGCGACCTGCGCTAACACAGGTGTACCAAAAATATGTCATCATCGAGACGATTAGTGATGCCTACCAAATGTGGCAGACGTGGGGTTTACATACATGAATGTCAAAACAGGATGGTCGGATATAAAACTGGAATAGATGATGTCACGGACGCTGCTATTAATGATGTAGTATTAGGTTGGTACTAAAGTTAGTGCGGTTTTTAATCCTAAAGTTTAAATGCACCTATCTCGGCTTAAACGTAACACTTCTATTCTAAATAATCTATATGGATAATGCTGCTTCCAGCACCGCCTACAAGTGTAAACTTATGTGTGGAGATTTCGAACTACCACATGTTAATTAGATGCTGCCTACAACCAGAATCACTGCGGGGATTGAGGAAAGAATCTTAGGTACCCACATCAATTGCTGGACCTAGCATGTTAGAGAGCAAACCAGAACTGCCGCTACCCTAGACCTTGTACTCAATATGAGTATCTCTTTTGCATATGTATTCATTGACAATCCACTACCGGGCTGTGATCACAACACGGTACTTTGTGATATAACTATTCATTCACCTGAAGAATTAAGTAAAATGCTGACACCCATTCGCAACCTCCATTGTGTGAACTGGATATCATTTAATGAACTTATCAATGCCATGAACTGGAACACGTCATTCCTAACTCACAAATTCTACTTTGGCTACCAATGAGTTTATTAACAATATTGCCCTTGGTGTGGATCTACTGACACCTATCGTATGGAGAAATACCTATAAACATAGTAGTGGACCCAAGCTTCCATACAAAGCCATAACCAAAGTGAACAAACTTAAATCATTATATCGCGGTAGTAACAGCTTTGTAACATTGCTACAAATACACTAGGCTCTGCGACACCTACGTGGTCTAACCCAAACGGCCAAAATCAAAGAAGAACATTGGGTAGTTAGAAATCCAAAAAATGTATGTACAATGATGCAACTACTCAAACGAAGAAACGCTACACACCACAGGAAATTGTAAGATTGACCCTGGATGATGGTTCAATAACGCAAGACATCTCTTGCATACCCGAGGCTATAATCTATCGTTTTGCCTCCTACTATCTCCCCAACACTCAGCAGTTACATCCTCCAGTAACAAAAAGAACGAACGAGCTAATCTGCAATATCCCTGCGACGTTAAGAGAGATGTCAAGTGCCATCGCATCCATAAAACCATCAACTCGTCCAAGCCCAGATGGCAGCTGTCCAACTGTTATGAAACTCGGAGGAAAAACATCTCTACCGTTATTAAACATCACCACACTTTCTCTCACTACCGGCTGCTTCCCATCTCAATGGAAGCAATTCATTATAATGCCTAAGCACAAGGATGGTACGCGAAATGGAGTGTCAAGCTACCGCCATATAAATCACGCCTCTGCTGCTTCTACAACCCTAGAGCGAATAGTCAAGAAGAACATTGAACATTATCTTACAAGCCTGGATATGTTCAATCCCTCACAAGATGGCTTTCTGTCCAAACGCTCCTGCGATACCTACGAGCTAAACTTTTTCGATCGTGTCACCACTATGATGACAGAAAATGGTATTCATTATACTTCTGTTGGACATACAAAGAGCCTTCGATCACGTACTGCACAAACCACCTCAGTCTATTCTGGTATCATTTGGCATTGAAAATCCCCTGCTAAACTGATACGACTCATACCTAAACAATCGTACCCAGATAGTTAGAATCGGTCAGCAATACCGTACGCGGAAACAAATAACAAGCGATGTATTCCGGGGAAGTGTGCTCGGACCACCAATTTTACTAATCTACGTAAGCAACGTATTCGACCCGATCAAACATGGGCGCCACTTTCTGTTTGCAGATGACGTTAAACTGGTCTACTCATTTCATCCTGACCAACCATGAATGTGTCTGGAAGGTATCTATGAAGACCTACCGGCACTAAATATAGCTAGTAGAATTTTGTTATTGAAGTTCTCCGTAGTGAAGTCCCAAGTACTTGGGTACAGATGCCGTATTCCAGAAGGCTTTATCACACTTGCCAGAAACGTGATTCCAACGTCGGATTCAGTGCTGGACATAGGAATCAGGCACTCCAGCTGTGTCAACTTCCACGAACATGTGTTTTATTAGGTTGCGAAAGCAAGACAGCTATGTGGATGCATCACTAGAACTTTCTCCTAGCCTGAAACACGACTTGACTCATTCAAGATAATCGTACGACTGACTCTGAAATACTGTGCTATCATTCCTAGCCAATTGAGTAAGAAGGACAGAACTGCTCTGGAAAAGACCCAACGATAATTTATGAATATTCTCATGGGGTGCTGCTCAAACCTGTTATTTTTATCACTGTCGAAAACTCTAAATGGACCCTCTTTATTTAAGAGGCTTCAAGAACAACCTCGTTCTCTTTTACCACATTAGTAACAAACGAATTTACACCTACTTCACTGCACTTGAGCTACGGAAGAATGCAGGCTACCCCACACGTAATGGTGGCTACTCCCTATGCTCAAAGCCCGCAAGTCATAAAAGTTGAATGAATTTCTTCTTAGTGTGATACGCTGATCTGTGGAACAAACTAGCCCTACAGACACGCATGAGTGCAAACCATGTCACATTTCGAAATTCCATACCGACAATTCTCACTATATCAAATGTGTTGAAGCTCTTTGGCTCACAACAATCTCTAGCAACATTGACGGAATCTGGTCCAAATTACAATCTGAGCAGCTAGTTATTTGCATGCAGCTTGTCCACTCCATATCAATACCTACAAAACTAAATCCTGTGCCCGTGCAACCTATTATCCCCTACTTTTTATTATCTAGTCCATAGCCTCAAACCATAAAATGGTAATACAAACAACGGAACATATTACCCATTAGGTGATCGGGTCTAAGACCTGAGGGAAAATTCATGGTCCGAAATCCTATTAGTTAAATTTATTTTAAGAATATTAATTTATATCGCATAAACTATGAAACATATTCCCTGCACAAATCATCGCCCTAGCTTTTGGGCCCTGTACCACCTTCCGTAAATAGCCGAGTTACTTTATTTATACGGACACAATTTCGGCCAACAGGAACCAGGTTTATTTGTCCTGGATGAATAAATTTCTGGAGTTCCGTTAGCGGTGAAATCCTCGAAGGGTGTTTCAGCATCACTTAGGGTTTTAAAACTTTCTTTCAGGGGAAGTTATCCAATTAGTTACAAAAATGATAATAGGTAGGTGAGAGGTCAGCGGAGTAAGGCAGGTGAGGCAGCTACCGCAGGGTTGTTTGTGCAACGTGCGGCCAAGCGTTATCATGGAGGAGGATTGGCTCCATTCTTTTAACCAGTGCGGGGTACCTGTGTTGATGCTTTCGGCGCGTTTCGACAATCTGTTGACAATACTTCTCCACTGCACTGGTTTCCTCTAGAATCACGAAGCTGTGATGGAGGATAGGTGCACGAAGCGCAGACGATCGGCTCATGCTAAAGTGCACAGTAGTTTGCAATGGAATGGATGCTCACTTGGAACAGTGAGGGAAATGTGATGAAATTGCTGATAGTGAAACAGGTAAGGAGATAACAGAGTAGATCGACCTTTTCATTTACTAAGAAATCACAGGGGAACACCACGTTTTCACAGGACAAGGAACCGCAGCGAAGAGACCATTAAGCGGAGCGAAGGTCTCACAGAATACGGCATCCGGAATTCCCCTACATTAATGATGATTGGAAAGAGTATAAAACCGGTTTACTGTAAGCGACAACATTGCTTGGAAATTTTGACCAACGCGCAGAACTACTGGGGCAAAGCAAAGCAAGACTGGAAGTGAGCTGCGTTACTGTTGAAACAGATATCACATTCAATAAGCACAAACCTCACGTATACTTACTGAACACGAATATAAGCCAGCCTTCACATGGCGCACGTTGAGACCACAAATCACGGTAGTTGCTACTGTACAACAGGTCGAGAAGACTAGTCAGCAAGGGAGGTCGGTGCCTATTTTGACCCATTGAACCCCTTTGCAATGGAGTTGTCTCTGTATGACGCCTTGTGACGACAAGATATTACTTTCACGGGTAACTGCTATGGAAAGCCAGGTGTGATGAGAAATATGTGTGCAGAAGCGAGAAGGAACAGGCGACGAATACATGTGCCAGGTTGCACGGATATGTTTCTGTTTATCCAGAGCAATATTGCAATATTCAAGTATCGGCTTATCTGGAAACCACTTTTTACATTTGGTATTGGCAATCATGTGTATTAAAAACGCCGCCCTCTCACATGCTCCTCACATAGGCCTCCACCGCCTTGACAAAACTAATGCATGTGCGAAAAGCAGTATATTTTGTATACAATTACAACAACTGTCAGCGCACATCCAGAACAGCTACCGTTCAAAAGACTTGACAACTGTCTACGGTGTGGCAGATATTGTCTTCAGCTTGGTGCTGTATGTAGTGTGGGAGCACGATTATTTGAATTTCATGATGAAGTCATTCCTGTTAGCCCGCTTCTCCGTGGATAGGCCTGAGGTGTCACAATTCACAACGTTGGCGAGCATACGAAATTTAATTTCAGATTGCTGAACAACCAGTTGGGCACCTGTGTCAATTGCTCACTGTGGAAGAAGCCAGACCCATTGCATTCAAAAGCATAATAAGACTCGTATCTGCATACTGCTTCACTAAGTCTAGCAAACCGCGTACGCGTGGTCTGAAACCCATTCAAAAAATTTCAACGGGTCACCACAAAACGTATCATTGTCTATTCAACTGTACTTCCATATGCTGACGGATGCAGTGGCCTAAAAATTACAGTTGTATTGTTACTTAGAAAGTATTGAAATCAGTGCTCTATTCACGAACACCTACGGCGGAAGGTGCACGATAAAATTCAGACGTTGCAATCCGATTACCGGGCAGGTAGGATATACATGACACCAAAGGTGCAGTCACAATATTCAGACTCTGAACAAACCCAAGGTAGAACAATTACATCTTTAGTACGGCTCCACATGGAGTAAGCTGCCAAAGGAGATGACATGTGGTCAAGACACATACCTATTCAAACAATTGATTAAGGTATATCTGCCTGTTCAAGGATCGAAATAGATGCCACATCACTGGCAAACTGTCTAATGCAGATCTATCCTGGACTCTACATCGCAGGCTAGTCTACCGCATTTCATTACAGTTATTCTCAGTACGATTCCAACGCAGTTAACTGTGCGGTCTCTTAACTAGTGCGCTCTTCTCTGTCAAAGGTTTTCCCTGCTCCATATTCACTCAACGCAGTCATCATACACTCATTGGAATCGGAGCAACTTCCCATATTCGATTGTCACCGTTCTATGTAATTGTTCCCTATTGATCTTGATTCCTGCTACCAAAACTGTTTTAGCGCTTTCGTGATCAGATTCACAAGTGCAACCTCGTTGTTATTTTAGTAATTCTCACAGCTGCCAAAATGCATTAAATAAAGGATTCTCCACGCTATCTGGCTATTCAAAGATTTATACTATGGAACCATTTCTAAGGGAGCTACGATACAATATGTGGCTTTTAACTACATTCGCCCAATGGTGACAGCCGTTAACACTTGGCTAATCTTGCACGTACCAAATCCGATCGATAAAGCAGCCAAAGTGCGCATGCGTGCGCGTCATTCCCGTGCCAAACCCGCCTACGGTAAGTCAAGTCAATACGACTTTTTAAATCGGTGAGGCTACATGTTCGGCAATTCACAATGTCCACTGCGGAGATTTTAAAGCAGCATCATAACCGAGGACAAGGGAGTGACTACAATGACGAGTTTGAGGACCACTTACCCTCTTCCTCATGTAACATGACAGGTGCAATGAAACATTGGCGTATTATAAGTGAAAAGAAATGTTTGACAAGTCCTGTGGTAGAGAAATTAATGAACAAGGGTGGTGAATTTTTGCACATTCAAAGCCACTCATACCAGAATAATCAACGGTTAGAGGCCTGCAACCTCAGGCCCCAAGCCCAGCATTAAGGATGCTGCACGGAGATTGGCTCCTTATTCCATAAAAACGGACTCTCTGTAGCTCATTGTCAAAACCCCGCTACCTTACGGTCAGGTTTTTGAACCAAAGACTTTGGTTAAGAATCTTAATCGTTCTTCTGGCTAGGCCTGAGCAACCTGACAGTATCCTGCCCATGTAATGCAGTACAATGACTTACTCTTCAAATAATTTCTCGGTCCTCTGGCCGTCACAGAGGATAATCAACGGCGCCCTATACGTTGCATCGAGTAGGGTGGGTAGGGGTGAGGATGCTATCGCTCATGCCTCGCCGTCTTCTTATACCCTTTCTTGGGCTTTTTCATCCTTATAGCTCCGTTTCAACTTCACTTTTGTCCCCCCGTTTTTAACCCCCTAATACTTAGACCACCCATCTGACTTTGATAAGTGTTTGTCTTCTAAGTTCAACTCATACGCAATCGCAGGGCACCGCTCCGATCAGGCCAACCAGTCCATGTCAAGCCAAGGGCATAACCTCAGTTTATTCGCCTCCATTCGAAACTAACCTTGCTCGTTATGACTGGCATGCCTAGACATGTGCACTTTATTGCAAATTTGTCAACTGGTAGCAATTGCTCAAACACTACGGATCCTATTGAGTGGTATCTGCTGTTTATCAGAAATCCGCCTACAAGATTCGAGTCCTGTGATTACCGTGCAATCTCTCATATGCGACACATGCAGCACATTTACACTGCATGTTCTCTGATGAAGTAGCTAAAAATGCTAACCAAGATGGTTTGGGCATTGCCTTGAGCTGTCGGAGCGAAGAAACCCTGGCAGACCGGATCCTAATCAACAACCGGATGAGTGTCATCCTACTAAATGCCTCCTTCTACGCCTCAAAATAGCACAATTGTAATGGGTGCCTGTGTCATCGCAGGGTAGACTCGCTGCAAGATGCAAAGTATCACCAACTGAATGAGCCCGTTCGTCACAGTAGTACGGATACGTATTGATGGGTGGTGACCTAAATTCCCAAGTTGCAACATTGTCCATTCATGAGCTTTATCTTGGTAGCCAACAAGTAGTAGGCTGCCATAATACTAACAGTTATTGTAAGGTCCGTGTTTGCGAATTTCTCAAAACAAGCCTTTTGGTACTGTATTTTTCATTTAGCTTACATGGAAAACCTAACTACGCTCCGTGTTCTATACGCAGATGTCAAAACACCATCTGACCTCTGTCCACGAGCATGATGCGTGTCCAAACACGTGACAACCATGGGTGATTAAAGAAGTGCTTTACTTCAAGCCTATTCACAAACTGGACATACTTCTATCACATCAAGTAGCATCACACACACTTGGACGAGCAGAAAACTGGCTCGTACGTATTCATCCAGGTTCTCGAGGCTCGCCGCTGTCCTCGTCGCAACCGCACCAGATCCGATCTGGACTCGCAGCCATCATTTAAACACACTCGATAAGCCTCTGTCTTTTACGTATCATTACCATCTGCACGATATTATCATTTATATTAGGGTTTGATCTTCTGATATTGTAACTAGTCATGATCTAACTGGCACTATTGGTGATCGGTTGTTACAACTATGTGGTTACTCGTCAACTACTCACAAGCACCAATCTCGGACACAACCCCAGCTGGTAAGAACTAAGGCGCCCACCATTCATGGACGCTAATCAGCCACATCGCGATCGGTTACCGTTGGAGAGGCCGTGTCCAAACTGTCGCTCCATTCGAAGCGTGAAGGTGGACTCCAACAACGCACTTATATGGATCGGACTGTGCCTACATTTCGGCAGGTAATCTCGGTGACGCTGTGAGCACCTAGATACTTGCCAACCGGCGAAGCCAGGTTTTCCCAATACACATCCATTTTTGCTGGCATCCGAACTGTGTAATCCTGCACTGAACGCCGTTGCAGATCACTGTTCGAATATTTGCCGGACGTTATTAGCGACAGACAAGTGTTCAAGTGACAAATTTCTTGGATACCTAGAAATCGGGTCACTAAGCATTCTATGAAACTTCTGAAAGCGCCTCGACGTATTCCGGCTGGAAGCGAGTACAGTGAGACTCGCAAAGATATCAGGACTACAGTGAATGCTAGCCTGTAGAGAGACTGAGTAGCCTGGTGGTCTCACTGTGCCTCGGAGATGAAAACAGCCACTGTCTTTGGTAACCATCATACTCTATACTGTCTGATACGGAAAACTGGCAGAAGGAGACCTGGTGCTAGTGTGACTTGTTCAGCGAAATCGGAAACCAATTCACAGCTTGTCATAACGTTTGGAAGATTGCGCTTACTCTTTAGTAAGCAATCTAATCAGGCAGGTTTAACAGTCTCTTTATCAGTTAGTGATCGCCCGGCTCCTTTGGCCGTGCTCTTAAATACGTCTTCACGCGCAGAAGTCTAACGTGACGTCAGACTGCTAAAATTGAGAAAAACCGCGTGATCGGATATAGTTCCATCAGCTGTCTTCACATACGGGAGACCAGCTATTAGGGATGATTGCACAACTTACTAGTGAAGCTGTGGAGGCAGGGGACTGTCTCAAAATACTGAAATCGCTCCGTTACAATTTAAATATTCAAAGGAAGCGCAAGTTCGGTGTGTGGTAATCATAGAGGAATCAGTGTGATCTCCGCCGCCTCTAAGTTAACATTCTCTGTCATCTTTATGAATTGACTAGCACCAATGGAAGGCAGCTTTGTGAAGTGCAATTCGGATTTATCCGAACCCAGGGACGTACTGACCACCTCTTTACATTACACTAACTGTTGGGACAAGGTTACCTTTGTTGGCGACCCACTGTAACCGAGTTCCTCGACGTCGAAGGGACCTTCGACCCGATGGATCAATGTTTCCTTTGGGACTGTCTGGTCAGGAAAGCTGTGTCCGCTAAATATGTACATGTCATAGGAGCGAAGTGCGCGCGGAGTTAGGGCAAAGAGAGGGACTATGACAAAACTTTCCCGCACTTCCACCAGTGTGGGACAGTGCTGCTTGCCTTCAGCCTTCCTATTTCACTGCGCTAATGACGAATTCATGGAAACCGCTTCCACTGAGCATCACTTAGAAATTGTGGAGCTGATCTCTTGTGATCGACTTACGGAATTTTAGTACCTTCACGACATTGCCCTAATCTGTGACAGATCCTAACTGTACCTAGCAGCGTTGGACAGATTTGCAATGGCTGGCAATCGTTTCGGGCTATGTTTTACGCTCCCTACACGCCAAGTCCTTCTCCAATATTGGCTTGGACCTGTTCCTGCACCGACCCTTAATAGTAAGCAGATACAACACATGTAGAAAATCAAGTACCTTGGCTATGTGGGATCAACGATGATTTAGTGAACCGTACAGCAAAGTCTGAGGTGCTTTTACCAATCTACACTACCGTTTGCGCCTGCGCGGCATCACTCTCGCCTTGTGAGTCAGAGCTAACAACGTACCTTTGCCTTTAACCGTATCGTGTGGAAACGAAAACGGACGCATTACACTGTAATGATTGCTGTACGAACATTGAATTACGCGTAGCTATTGATCCCAAAAGAAAAACCAGATTGGGTCGCAAGAACTGTTCAGGATCCCGATAGATCACCGTCAACGATAAAGTGACATTACACAACAGGAAGGAAATTGCTAATCAAGCCAGACAACCAGTGGACAAGTGAACAAACGACAGACGTGGGAAGGTATAATCAGGCATTGGCCAATCATTAATAGTCTAAGCACAGAGTGAGGAAGGAGTGAGGGATTAACAGAATTTCGTCAAAGCAGAAAGAAGACATAGGTTGCGATATGTCAACATTTCGATTGCTCTCATCAGTCGCAAACACAATACAAGCAGAAACACAAACACAGTTATATACATGGGAAAATATTGGCACACCAATGAAACTGTCAAAATCAAGACCAAGGCAATCTGATTGATTGCCTCAAGAGTTTCTGTGCACATAACACAGGTTGATAACTGCTTATTAGCAACGCCTCACTGCTTGCCATCATTATCGCGTTCCTGTTACGTAACAACACCTTGAACGCATTACTGGGGTTCATATGGTGACCAGTTGTCAAGAGGTGTTTGGCGATAGATGATGACGGACTCCGATTCGTTCTGTGGGGCGTTCCGTTCTATTGCGCTATCATTTGTTCAACCCACTTTGGCAAGTGCTCAGCCACCCTCTGAGCCAACCGACGGTTAGTCTTGCCTATGTAAACATCACCGCAACTGCAGGTGAAATGATAGACCACATGAGAGGCCGAACTAGCCGCAGGGTAGTTCTGACGGTCCTGAAGAACCAGTTTCCGGGTAGTGTGCGTGAGGCGCAACTGGACAGTCGTGTATGTGCGATTTAGGGCGGACCTGAGCTTGTGTCCGATATCATTTGAAACATAGTCCCCTTTAAACGGCAAAACCAAATAAACAGTTTTTTCTCTGCCGTTTGCACTGGCAGTTTCTTCTTCTCGCAGTACAAGCAACTGAAACCGACTGGGACGCAGACACCAAGAATTAGGGGCGCACCCAAACTGTGCAAAGCAGGTAACCCACTGCGTCCGATTATGTGTATGACCAACTCGCCCTATCATAATGTTGCTCGGTGGCTGGCGAAACTCTTAGATCCAGTACGTAAACTCCTGACTACGCACTGCCTGAAAGACTCTTTCGAACTAGCGGAGACACTGGAACAATGATTCACTGTTCACAAACGTACCCCTTCATGAAACAGTTGACTATTTGTGTCATTTCATTCTGAGTCAAAACCTGCTTGTGGGCCTCTCAGTGGAATATTTGAGAGACCTGATTCTACTCGGCACAGAAAATATACGGTTTGAGTTTGAGGGGATGCCATACAAGCAGATCGACGGGGTCACCATGGGCAGCCCATTGGGACCTGTTTTAGCAGATATCTTTCTTGGCTTGATTGAAAGACAAGTTTCTGCCAGTATTGGTGAGGCGGAACTGTACAGACGGTACGTGGATGACATCTTGGTATTCACCAGAAGCGAACATTTTGCGCGACTGTTAACCATTCTGGGTTCAATTCACCCCAACCTATCGGTGTCCCACGAGATAGAATAAAATGGCAGCCTGCCATTTTTGGATAATCTCATCAAGCGACGGGATGGAGGTACACTGCAGCGCAGCGTTTACCGCAAGGCGACGTGGAGTGGGCAGTACCCTCACTTTTCCAGTTTCGCCCCGGTTGCATACAAACGCGGTCTAGTGAAGACACTTCTACAGAGCTAGACGAATTTGTAGTCCGGAACTGCTGGAAGCTGAAGAAAAGTTTCTGTATAGGACCTTAGTATCGAATGGTTATCCCGAAAAGTTCATCCAAGTGCACAGCAAACCCCCCCCCCCCCCGAGAAGAAACTGCCAGTGCAAACGGCAGAGAAAAATTCTGTTTATTTGGTTTTGCTGTTTAAAGGAGACTATGTGGCAAATGATATCGGACACAAGCTCAGGTCCGCCATAAATCGCACATACACGACTGCCCAGTTGCGCCTCATGCACACTACCCGTAAACTGGTTCTTCAGGACCGTCAGAGCTACCCTTCGGCTAGTTTGGCCTCTCATGTGGTTTATCAATTCACCTGCAGTTGCGGTGATGTTTACATAGGCAAGACTAACCGTCGGTTGGCTCAGAGGGTGGCTGAGCACTTGCCAAAGTGGGTTGAACAAATGATAGCGCAACAGAACGGAACGCCCCACAGAACTAATCGGAGTCCGTCATCATCTATCGCCAAACACCTCTTGACAACTGGTCACTATGTGAACCCCAATAATGCGTTCAAGGTGTTATTACGTAACAGGAACCCGATAAGGTTGGCAATCAGTGAGGCGTTGCTAATTAGCGCTTATCAACCTGTGTTATGTGCACAAAACTCTTGAGGCAATCAATCAGATTGCCTTGGTCTTGATTTTGACAGTTTCATTGGTGTGCCAATATTTTCCCATGTATATATATGTGTCTGTGTTTCTGCTTGTATTGTGTTTGCGACTGATGAGAGCAGTCGAAATGTTGACATATCGCAACCTATGTCTTCTTTCTGCTTTGACGAAATGGATGAAGGGGAACAAATGTTTTACATTTTTAAGATTAACAGAAGACACGCATACAGGTAGTCTGGCGGCAAAAGTCCGATTACCTCCTTCAGCTACCTGCCGTGGCTCGCTTATGGTGAACGCCGGTCATTTACACTTGTTGTCCCCAACCATCCAATAATAATCCAATGTTTAGCGAAATTCGCAAAATGCTACTGCGCGTGCAGAAACATGAATGTCTTTCTTCCTTCAGTGTTGAGGACGTATGGAATGCCCGGCAGACGAGTGATTTAGTGCAAGGCTCAGTTGAGTGCAGGCGTAAGCTTGTGAAGGACGCACCAACAGGCCATACGCGGCTGTTTTGGTCATTGAGCGAGATGATACATACAGTCACCACTTGTTTCCGGCGGTCAGTAGCTGTCAGCTAACGCTGCTGTTTCGATAACCATATCAAAAAATAAGGTGAAAGGCAACACTGCACGGATACACAGCAACTCGTAGAGTCTCCAAATACCGTCCATAATTTTAGGAAAGAGACTCAGAAACGATTTGATGCCCTATCTATAATATGTACCAACGTTCTGGAATGAACATCGAATCCATTAAGTTGAAACAGGTGGATGAACTGAACCAATAGAACACAATACGTAACCTCCTCGGCATTTTGACTAAACCCTCCAACTTGAGGAGGATCACCCGCCACCCGAATTCCAATCATTACGGCGAAGCAAGGCTTCTTCAGGTTGTCCTGAACTCTGTCTACGAGGTAGCAGCAGCATTGCTTTCTAATACTTGCCTCCAGAACGAAATCTGCTTGGTCCGCGTCTTTCAAGACGTTCCATGGCGCGACCGCAAGCGAGCAAGCCAGAGCTTAGATAAGTTCCAGCTAAACACCGCAGCCAGAACCGCTTTTGTCCACGGCGTCTCCCAGTCTAATGAGCACGATGAATGCGAAGCAAAGGCACACGACCAAGAGCAGTAACGCTATGTTCGTGAGACCCTGCCCTCGAGTGATGTTGTAGCTACTGCTGGCTCGATGATGCCAAGATCAAAAAGCTACAAAGGGTGCGGCCCAAGGATAATAAAGATTGTGCTACAAACTATGCAGATGGCAATTACGCTAATCCAAGGTTGCTATTAAATACGGAACAGATTGTCAACCGAGCTTCCGTTCAAAGAGGAGCGCGAAACTGTAGTTCGACTTAAAGCATCACTACAGCAGCCAAAAGCATTAGTCAGCTTATCCAAAATTCACTGTGGAACCAGGTCTGAAGGAAGTGATGATCTTCCTCTGCAATCCTGCAACCATGCACTGTGCAACCTGAGTTGTCAAAGGTGCTAATCGCGATGTCAATAAACACAACTCTAAGCGATCCGCCGATTATATCACAAAAATAACTAGCCGTCGTACATAAAACGGTCGGCACAAACTCATCCTAGCCGCAAGTGTCTCGGATCGCTGCTGAGGACCAAAACACTTTCCTGCATGTACACGAATACCCAAGGCCTCCTCAGCGAAATCGCCGAACTTCCCTTACGCCAAGCAACAAACGCTTGGGATCATATCTCCATAACAGAGGCTTGGTTGCACTCAAGGGTTACGGATGCTGTGATCACGATTCAGGGAATGTCCTTGTTCCGACACAATCGTCCCCGCAGAGGAGGTGGTGCTATTCTATACTATCGTAATGACTTACAGCGCGAACCACTTGTTGAGCCGGAGACGCGGATCACCGATTCGCTATGGTGCCGTTTGCGTCTGAGATACAACGATAACTGCTTCGTGGCTGTCGCATATCGCTCTCCATCGTCCACTCCAGATGTATTCCTACATAATAACATCACTGACAAAATGCTTCCTCCCAACTTACAGGCACGCTCTTATCTCCGGCGATTTCAACGTGCACGACTTGGAATCCTCGGCATCCTCCAGCGAAACATACAAGGCCGAACTGCAAGACCTTATCACAAGTATTCCGCTCTACAATCACAGCACTTCAAGTACCAGGTACAAAGCTGATAAAAAATCATCGGTACTTGACCTGGTAATTAAAAATGAGGAACTCGTGATTGACAGGCTATTTATAGACACTCCAAATGGGTTAAGCGACCGTGTCAGCATACTTTATAACTATGTGTGTTATGCTGAATATACGAAGAAACACACAGAACTAACACGTACTATCACACATTACAACATGCTGAAAGACCTAATTGTGACGACCGATTAGGAATTCATGAAACGTGGCTCACCTGAGAGCGCCTTGATTCAGTTTGTTGGACGCTTCCGCAATCTAGTCGCAACTGCTTCAGAAACGGAGAGTGCACGCTTTACCAATCCCTCGTTTTCATAAGAAGTAGAACACGCAAGCATATGCCAATAAGGAATGCAGCTTTTCACACTTACAGAGCTCGTCCTGCACAAAATATCTGTAGCGATTACGCGACCTGTCGCAACCATTGTAACATGCTTGTCCATGAGGGCACATTGACTCACCAACAACATTTGAATTGTAAATTTGCCAACAACAAAAACCCTTATATAAGCATGTTAATCCCATCTGGAAAGTAAAGCTTGGTATTCCCTCAATTGCCACGCTAATCGGAGTGGCACAAAGAGGCAGGCAACGCCCTACGGATGTCGTATGCCCCAACGTTTCAAAGAGGCATCTGCCAGTGTTACACACCCACATCCTTATCCACAACTTTAACCATCAGTAACTTCGCTTTTACTACCACAGCTGTGTTGAAGAAACCGCTCTGGTTAGGCACCTACAGCCCTCCCGGAATCGATTATCTTCACCCGAGGAGGCTAAAGGTGGCAGAAACAACGCTGGTCGGGTCTTTATTGCATCTCTTCCGAACGAGATTGGATAAGCTAATGGTGCCTACCATGTGGATACAATACGTACTCACTCCAAGTTTCAAATGCGGTAATCTCTCGGAACCTGCCAGCTATCGTCCAGTGGTGCTCCTCCCTGTGCTCTCAGATTTGATGGATGCATTCATCGCCGAGGCTTCAGAATACTAAATATAATGCCACAACCTCATAACACCCGAGAAACACGGTTTCCGCCAACACCGTTCATGCACTAACGACCTACTAATTACGCGCACTAGTTTGACGGAAGTGGCCAGCAAAAGTATAGAGTTGGACGTCATTAACCGCGACATCTCCAAAGCCTTCGACCGACTGGAATACCGCACTCTGCTTCACCGACTCGAAAGCAATGGAGCTGAGGATGCTGTTCTTGGGTAAACCATGAATTTCCTGCAGGATCGCGAACTGCAAGTCGGGGTTCTAAGTGCGCTGTCCGATCCGATTCATGTCGAATGTGGAGCTCCATAAGGGTCAGCTATTGAACCGCGTCCGTTTTTCGTGTTCATTAACGAGCTTACGTGTTTGATTGCCTCAGATTTCTTGTTGTTCGCTGATGATGTCATGGGGTAACGGACGATTTTCGACCCAGGAGATCACGAAGCACTTCAGTGAGACGTGTACAGAGCATATGAGTGGTTACTCTACAAACTGTGGCAGTTCATTAAGGGGAAGTGTAACATCGACCAAATTCGCCACCAGTGGCGCATCACATACAAGCTTGGAGACCATGTCCTGCAAACAATCACTCGGGAGTGCTACCTTGGGGCACTAGTCCAGGTTGATCTTGTAGAACTAGTTAATACTAGTCAGAGACGGCGCGTGAAAGCAAGCGCGGATATCAGAAGGCCATGGGAGTCGGACACAGCGGATTGTATTTGATGGGCTACGATAGGAAGCGGATGGATGAAGCAAAACGAGAGCGTACACGTGAGCGCGGGAACTTACAAGGCAGTTGTGCGACGAGCCGGTTGTAAGGTTAAAACAAGAAGGAGTAATGTACAATCGGTCAACAAGTAAACTGTACATGAAGGATAGCAGTTATCTGTTAGGGGGCTACAATCTGGGCTGCTAAGAACAACCTGAGTAGATGTCAGATTGGGCATGCTGCGGATGACAATTCGGCAATTTGATACCAGTCTGTTCGCAGTTGCTTAACACCTACCTGCGGCCTCATGTGGAATACGCAATCCAGGCCTGGCAAATCAGGCACAAGCAAGACCTTGCAGCATTCAAGGCTCTCCAGCGGGGAACCACGAAGCACATCGAAGAGTAGTTCAAGTTGCCTTATTAACTTAAGCTGAGGACATTCAAATTATACAGCGGCCGGTACCGGTGCCTACGGGGCGACCTTATTTTGTCATACCAGAGTCTAAGGAACCCCAACCAAGTCTGCCGCCACCTAATACAACTGAGCCACAACACGAATCTGATGGGCCACCAGTTGGAGTTAGCCACGTAATACACTCGGCTATAATGTCGACGAAACTTGTACTCTCTTCGTGTGTGCCAGCCATGGTACGCCATCACAAATTACGTTTTTTTGCCCCTACTTTACCTGTGTTTAAAAAACCCCTTGACGTTGCCCTAGCCCACCTACATTACGGGACATAGCCTGTGTATCACGACAGACGATATACTATGACGAATTGTGCAACCAGAATAAGCTACACAACTGAGGTTGGCTCTTTCTACATGCGTCTGTGTTAATATTGTGGGAAGTACACCAAAACGGTTTTCATTTTAACACTTTTCAATTCACCATATTGTGCTTCTCATTCTGGCCATCGTACGGGACTTGCTAAGTATCTGCTTTTTTGCCCCTTGAGATACCATTGTTCCATTGTTTCGTAATGCAGTGATTATCGTGGCCTCATTGCTTCTATGTGCTGGGAATGGTGGACCTCATAAATTTGACGGTCTCATCTCACTCATCGATGCCATGTGGCCAAACCTGCTACACATAATGCGATCTTCAGAAGCGACAAATTTACAACGATCCTTGAACCTGATTTTCCTTTTTTCTGAGATAAGATTAGCAGTTCGCGCCCATATTCTCTTCATAGTTTCTGGCAAAACACGTACAAGTCTCTCGATATTTGCAACCGAGTCAACGTCAGAGAGGAACCCCATCAGAGGTAACGCCATGTGGCAATTCTTCATTTTCATGGAGAGACGGGAAATGCGTTCGTCGCCATAAGCGAAAGATTATAAATCTTTCACCAACCCATCCGTTAGTCATCTGGCAACCTCATGGCTCTGACCAAATAAAGCGTAAATGATCACTTTAGTCCTGATATATGCCTGGTCTGGTGGCTTCCTTTGCCCGATTACAACAATAATACATCAGATATAAAAGATGCTGACCAACGTTGTGTGCGGAAAGACAAATACACGAGCCGAAGTAAGAAGATCGCTCCGGTAAACGAACTACTGTAAGTTGATAAGTGTTTAAGTACAGGAGCACATTAAGGTGTCGCAAGGAGAAGGATGAACCAATAGGGAAGCAGAGAATTGGGTGCTTTTTGTGTGTGTCTGGGGTTGGGTGCAAGTAGCGGTTTAGACTAGCCATCAAACATGCTGACAGAATACACACCTCGCCGCTTAACCACGTGATGCGTCGAAACCATATCGTCGCTTCTAAACAAAATATTCAAACTGCTTCGGAAACTACCAATAAATGGCAGGATTGATATCAAATTTTGCCGGCGTAGTAGTACAAACAGCGAACTACATAGTGTACTTCGGCGGTATAAAACTAGGAAAATGTGTATATTGGCCAATCCAGGTGGACTTTCGACGGACGCTTCTCTGGATAGAGCCGTCATGTCATCTGCTTACCAATATGTCCAGAAAGGCTAACTTTCCATCACTTTCAATTTCGTATGTAAACTTCAAAGACTAGTGCGAGCTATTGAACTGACCTAGCAGATGGGCTACATCAGCTTTGGAATCACAAATTTTAAAGGTAGCATCATTTATATTCAGTAGGAATCAACTGAGGTGGTACTTTGTCCCAGAGGCTCACGTTCAAGTTTGGCGCGTATTGGAGTTATGAAAATACACAGTGCGCATGACCACTACATTAAAAGCAACCTGTCCATTCATTTGACAGTAAAAGTACCAACTGCATTTTTTCATTTACGAATTTCGAAAACTTCACAGACCATCCAAAGAGGTTAGTAAAACAGTGCTTCTTACCCTGTATAAAATCACAGCTCATTGTTCATAGTCTCGTCCGAAGGGTATGCAAATGAGTCATATCCACTCGTTTTTAAAGCTCACTATGTGCAGGGGCCGCCTTCGTTACACGCGTGCTCAGCTCACTGGTCATCTGTAGGTCAGTAGATATTACTCACCCAAGTTAGCGGCTGCCCATGCTGTGTCCAATAAATTATCGGCAAGCTCGATTTTCGGAAGGCCAACGAAATCCATTCCTTGTGAAGGCTAAAAAAAACAGTTTTGCTTATGTTCGGGTCAAAATGAGAGCCGCTCTCGTGCGTTGTAACTCATCCTCGCTGTGTGCAAACAACGCGTAATCGTCGGCAAACAGAAACATATGGGTGGTTATCTCAAGAACATGTGTTCTCGCCCCGAAACGATGGATGTTCCGCATCGCAAAACCAAGAACGTGCTCCACACGGACACCATAATCACAAGCAGTATCAAAAGTACGGAAACTCATGATATTCAGATAAATCTTAGGGTAGCGGCTAAGACACAGCCTTGCTACACACCAGGGACAACAGCAAAGTCATTCGAGATTTGTCCACAGAGCCGCACTGTCGCCCGTTTAGCACTGCGTAAGCATTCAGTTTCACTTACCAAAGTACTCGGGAAACTAAACACGACCAACACCTGCTACAGTACCGCGCGTTTCACCGTGTCAACATCCTTGGTGAAGTCTATAAACAACGAGTAAAATGGTTGATGTCATTCTCAGTATTTCTCCTGCAACTGACCAGCCGCAAACAGCATATCCATGGTATTGCAGAATCCACATTGCTCTTCCACCGACTGCGGTCTATCTACCTGGGTGACGACACGGTTGCGCAGCATGCATGCGATCACATTCTTAACACAACTCAGCAAATTGATGCCACGATAATTCATGGTACCCTACCTGGTTCCTTTGATCTTGTATAGTGGTATCATAAAGGCACTGTTCACGTCACCCGGAAATTCCGCTTCAAGCCACACGCTTTACTCCAAGTAAACGAGCACATGTGGCAACGCGGGTTTGCCGTGTTTCAGCATTGCTTTTGGTATTCATTCGGCTACTGCCCAGTCGCCATTTCGTAACTGAGAAAGTACTCTCTATGTCTCACGCCGTGTTAGTGTGTCGCAAGACTCATTTTCACCTCGTGTTGCTGCAGTACGTGCAACATATCCTTGTCAGATTCTTAACGGTGGTACAAGAGACAGTCGAAATGCTCTCACCAGATTTGCCTTATATCTGTAGATTTGTGTAGGCAGTGTCTGAAGTAGCATGAACCAGCGTCCTCAGAGGCTGCAAGGTGCGGTCATACACCACCTTCAAGAGGTCTAAGCATATTTTATCTTGGCGCCGTTCGGCGTAACATTCAATGTGCGCCACAATCGCCGTTCACCATATATTCTTGAAGCGACAGATCTTTGCAGTCAGAAGTTCTCGATGTTTGAGAAAGTGAATCTCCATCTGGGAGTCTGCAGGCTACTCCACATATGCAGCGAATGCTGTATTCATTTCCGACACCAATGCGACCATGTTTGCGCTATTGTTATCAAACTAATCGAGCCCCTTACAGTTTGAGCGTCCGATCGTTTCTTCAATAGTCGCCATCAAGTTTTCACCGGTATAGTACCACAGGTCACTTGTTGAGGTGATGGATTCGATACCGCCTTCTCCAGTTCTGTCCTCTCCTCAATAGTGCCTAGGGAACGAACATCAAATTTTCGTCCATTACAAATAGGGGAACAAAGTACAAGCTTAAGAAATGGAAATTTACGCTGATTCGCGTCAGGCTAGCGATACACAGATTCACTAAAATACGTGTACAATTTGATCTGCGCCAGCTTGTGCTCAGTGTCACACCCAGCTCCAGGCAATCACGTGTCATGTGCACTTCACGCATGCCAAGCTGGCGTACATAGGCGAGCAGATGAACGTGAACACTCCGTGGGTGTGTTCAAGTAGTAACCTAACTCGCACCTAATGCAAAGCGTGTGTTCGTGATCGTCAGACCCTGAGTGGCGCCAAGTGAAAGCAGCCCGTAATCGGATTTCGAAAATCCGACCCAATGTTCACGAGGTGCTGTGGTGGTGTTTCGCACCCAGTAGAACGCAGAGTCGGCATCAGCTTCAAGTAAATTACCTTGCTCAAAGAGCCGAAGTGCACCAGCACCATCGCAACCAGTACACTGCCTCACTCGGGGCGCCCATTCGTGTTACGCTCGAGCAGTGTGCGCAAGTTCCACCACCCAAGGTTGAGTGCTTTGCGCGGAGGCAATGCATTGCACTGGGCACTTGCTAGTGTGATGATCTGGATGGTAGGAAGTAGGGGGTTAGTTGAAATGGGGACTAGAAGATAAAGTGCAGAGTCTGAAGATAGAGGCGTCAGCAGAAGTAATTTTCCCTTATCCAGCCCGCTGCATGCAGCAGATAAACTGAACCGTTTCCTAGTGCCAGCTTACTTCGTTTCTTGCCTAAAGACAGATGTGCCAAATGCCTACTTGGATCCGTGTATTTCCCTCTATTCCCGTTAAATTTCCCAACCACCCACGCACCATCCCGGCAACTGTACTTATTCTTTACAATATTTCTAGAAGGCTCCATTCCATTTTGTGTTTGGTTAGTAATTACATTTTCCGGATGCAACCGCGGTTTTACGAGTTCGAAACTCATCTAAATCGCATTATCTTGGAATTGAGTCTATTCTTTCTTTTCTTCTTGTTATTTGTTGCTATGTGATACTATTTTACCACCAAACAATTCTACGTCATTAGTGGATCTGCAAATAGACATTTTATTGTTTGGAGAGCAAAAGTGGATTTCTAGTCACATTCTAGACAGCAAATGTTGTCTTTAAACGTCACAGGATGTTTTCTGCGCTCTTCTTCTTGCCCTTCCTAATCACACAAAGCAAGACATTTAAGGTGCCAAACCTGGGTTCATTTAGTGTCGTATCTGGCTGTTTATCAATGCAACCATATGCTGTCCGCGTCACCTTGCAATGGTCCTGTGAGCACGGTGCAATGGCTGTTGATTTTCTGTACGGTGCTCTGTAGCGTCTCAAAAGGATCACTTACAAGGTACGTTTTTCAGACCACTTTCACTTGGAATCCCTCGGTGTCTCGTAGTACAGAGTTCGTCGTTTCGGGTTTGCCAGCGTCAATGCATTAGTGCACCACAGTATCCATACAGACCACTTGCCTTTGGATAAGTTGGTATCCTCAATCTACGTTTTTGGATCACGCTCAGTGTTTGGTTTGCGTTGCTGGTATTGGGTAATTCGTAGTTGACTCCAAATGATTCAGTGACGAAATGGGACTTAAGGTCGCTGTTATATTGCCCATAGTTTTGTAGGCCACAAAGTTAGCTTCTGTGGCCTGTGGCCCGAACCAAATTAGATCTGAGTGCTTTCGTAAATGAAAAAACACCACTGAGTGAGGCCTTGTGGATATTGGAGACACTGCACCGTGGCGCAGTCTTACAGCTCACCTCCTGTACTGGACCACTGAATAATGCGCCACGCACAGTCGAGACTAAAAGCTTTATTTATTCATATAATGGTCAGCCGGATGGTTGTCTAACTTTTACCATTATTAAGATCTTGATGCTATCTATTACTTATTCACGTTCAGAAATCACAGCAGTTAAGACCTTTGGGCCTGATGCTGTTAAGCTTCAAAAGCATCAGCTGACGCACCACAAATTTTCGTCACTCAAAACCCATTTCTGTCGCAACGACACTGGCCCCCAATCAGGTGCCATGGTTTACGTACCTCATCAATTCATTGAACTTTGCCAGATGGTGCCCCGGTCACATTGATATCTACTCCCGGCGACTGAACTGTTGGAAATTTTATTACTCATGTTTCATCACCAATCGAGGTAACATCACCTGAGCGTTGTTGCGTAGCGAAGCCTTGGTGAGAGTGCACCGAGCGCAGCGTGCGTAGGTTTTGTGCCATCATGATTGGCCGGGTAGACAGGCGATCGTACTGGTGGGGACTTCCATGTGCGCTCTGATTGTTCGATGGGCACATGACCCCTCCGCATTGTGTTTCGTGACATTGCCTGTTCGCCCTTGTGACCAAGTTTGTCACCAGATTAGGTGGTCCAGTGCTATATTCTACCAGCTTCAATCGATCGAGCTGGCGATCCGTCGCTAGTAGTGTTGCGAGCTGTCCATTGAAAAGCACGGTAAGAAGATGAAAGCTGGTAGATGCATGCAATACAAAATGCATGCATCTACCAACTTTCGTCTACTTACCGTGTTTTCAAATTTCTGAATGGAAATACCTGCTTTAAATTTGTCCATTGATTGAATTCGCGGTAGAGTGCCACGCTTATAAAATTCCCTCTCGTGTTTTGTACTCCCATGTGACATGATTTTGCATTCTCCAGATCAAGCTGGTGGCCTTTTTGATCAATTTGCGTGCAAAGCAATTGGGTAAAGATCATGTCTTTTTACGGCCGCATTAAGTTAGGTGATTCATGTACGAAGTTTTGCCTACCGACAAGCTTGCAGAAGCAAACTGCTCCACTTCCTTCATGAATCCCTGAAACAAAACGCGCTTAGAGCAAGTACAAACCACAGACCAGCATTAAACCATGCAGAGTCCTGGAACTTTGTAATACACTACCGTGGACGCATGGTCAAACGGATACTAACTAATGCCCACAAGCGCCTTCGCAAATATGCGGAAGTCGTAAATGACAATAAAACCAATTGCATCTGTGCTGTTGCCCCACAAACAGAAGGGCGCTGGAATCCGCCAATGAACGTCAAGCCAACGCACGAGGGACCGACGCAGAAATGCACTGAGCACAAAGTTAGACAAACGCACCAAGAGAAATGGCTGCGTTTGCAATGAAGGATGGGGCAAAAACCTGTCACGCTGCCCCAACACTGCAACTGAAGACGACGTATTGATCAAAGGGCTCAACTTCCAAGTTAAGGGTACTAGCCTCAAAGATTACTTACCTAGCTTAGAACCACCATTGCAATCAGACGAACTGTCGGATTAGTCTCATCAAACAGGACAAATATTTAGCCTGGTGCTAACTCGGAATAAAGTCACCCAGACTCTATCCAAGGGGAATAGGATGCACCCAGAAGTCTACAGAAAGCCGAAAAGGTTGTAATCCTACCAACGGAAAATGGAGGAATAGCAGCGACAATGGATAAACCGATACACATTAGAAACGCAAAAGAAGTGCACTCCGACAAAATTATGTATCGTCCGATCGACAAGAATCCAAGTTCAAAGCTGGTCAAGCAGATAACCGTAGCGCTGAAGAAACTGAGGCTAACGAAGGAGATCACAGCCAGAGAGATATAGAGAAGAAAAGCTTCCGACATAAAAATTGTGCTGTTCTATGCGTAAGCGACATAATCGCTTGGGGGTCAAGTGACACGTGTAAACACCCTGGTCCAACCAAGAAAGGAACCCGAGACTTTAACTACGGTACTACACAAATAGAAATCAAAAGACCATAGGTACATACTTCAACAGTACAGGTTCCGTTTTGAAAAAACCGATGTTCAAAATGAATGCAAACGGTATTCGCCACTGTACCTAAAGAGTCACCCAATACCAATTCTACGATCGGACTATGACCCTTCTTTTATTAGGTCCGTTAACCCTTGCTTCATTAATTAGATATACAGAGTACGAAAGAGAACGCAATGGACTGGGTTCTTGGGGCAGCTTGGCGCAATCAAACAGTGGGGGTGAGAGAAACATGGAGGTGCGTGCCCCTGGGGCTGGAGGATGATTCAAGTATGAGTGTATGTGTGGTGTGGTCTGGACGAGTTGCACAGTGCGTGTGAACCGTTTCCACAGTGGGTGGTGAAGTGACGCCATGGCAATATCGATATGAGATCACATGGGGACACTCGGTAAGCCGGCGTTCATCAGATGGAGCACGCGTCTGCTTTGGTCCTCCAGAGTGAGATCCCGCCATGAGTCTTGCTAAGTAGCCAATGGTTATGTCGGTGGGCATGTAAGGTAACCATGGACCATAGAGTGGATGAGCGAATAGGTGGTAGGAGTCAAGAGTTAAATTGTGTCATTCATTTTGCGGATTACATAACACTTATGTCGGGTGGGTATGTACTTATGGAACATAGAATGGGTAAACAAATAGTGGATGAGAATCCAGCGTTAAATCGCGTCGTCCATCTTGTGAATTGCGGGGTAACTTTTTCCGCCTAAACTCCGCCCCAAATACAAATACTTTTCCTCGCATTGATTCTCCGTCGTTTGCCCGCTCTGGTTCACTCTAACCCCCTCTCTATCCACCATGGGAGATTACAGGATTTACAACGGTACGCCTGCACTCTCCCACTTAGGTCTTTTGAACTCACAGTAGTCCTGCCTGAAGGAGCAGATCCGAGGATCCACCTCTTATATGCCAAGAGTCAACAGCAGGGACTACAACCTACTTTTGACTTTCCGCAGCTTTCTGGTGGACGCTGCAAGCACTAACGTATCTTGGATGAAGATAAAACAACGGATATCACTTGAAGTAAAGATTATTAAGTTTACTACTCCAAACGATTTAAGTCCTTTGAACAACCTGTGCCAGGCCTTTTCACTTTTACCAATCACATCAGCTACAGACTTAATCGACATTAATGCAGTTTTCACTAGGTTACTAGAAACTATCACACTTGGCGGTTGCTCCACGTCATTAAACCGTACGTTCACTCTGTTACCTGAGCCACAACGGATGTTTACCAAACCGTCGGTGTCCACCGGGGTGCCTACAATCGGCATGACAACGCAAGTCACCAAAGCAACACAAGATTCCTTTTTGACACAATCAGATCTATTTGAGTTACCGAGCTCTCCAAGTTTTGATTCTGTTCGGGCAGTGGCACCAAAACTAGAGGAATATCGGATGGCTTCAGAACCAGCAAACTAATCGATTCACCTTGGGCTTCCGGATTCGTACGCAGGTAAATAAACTCTGTCATATCAGGCTCATTGGAGACCTGTACTTGCATGAACATTTCTTTGATATCCGCTGCTATGACCTATCTATAGTTTCTGAAACGCATAAGGACTTCTAGCGAAATTGTGATGATGTCCGGACCCTGTAACAGACGGTCATTTAGGAAGAGGCCGCCATAGTTTGCCACGCAACCCATAACCACTCACAATTTACCAAGCTTCCTTGGTGATGTGGTAAGTACCTTTTTCATGCCCCATACCGCCTGTTGTGTTGGCGCTCCATCACTGAATTCCTTCGTTGTAGAGGCAGAAGCTTGGTAGTCAGCAGATCTAGCGTGGTTCTCAATCTTCGACCCATAAGGGCTTCAGCTGGTGA
>OX104069.1:64327848-64347806 GCA_944474145.2 Dicrocoelium dendriticum | reverse complement strand
AGTTGGTTTAGCCCAACTGCGGTGAAGAATCAGCATGAATGCAACATCAGCCTCACACACACTTACTTATATATAGACCCAAAAATCCAGTATGTTACTAGTTATCTTCTTTTATTTTTATACAGTTGCCGACCAGACCTCTTTGTATTGTCAAGATCGTGCCTTCGCGGGCGTGCCCTGTAATGCCGTAAATAAAAGATTTATTTATTTATCCTTTGGCATTTTTCAACTACTTAACATATACCTCGTCGTTCCGCAGAGCATTTCTGAGTGGGTCCCGGGGTTCCTTGAGTGCTGGTCCCACTAGGCTTCTCAGTGATTGGAGACCAGTTGAGCGCAGTCCAATTATTGGTTGGAGATGGTGTGGCGTCTATTTTTGTAAAATCAATTCATTCCTACCTCCACCCTGCATTGCCGACAGGCTTTTGATTCGAAAGCTTTGCTGGATGACCCTAGTTGTCCTCCTGTCTAGTCCTGGACGCCCTGGCAGTATCTGATCCCCCACAGATTCATTAAAATTTCCCCAAATTTCAACCACATCTTTCATCGCCTGTCGGGCAGCTTATCAAAGATCGCCTTATCTGCCGCATACAACAAGGTGGATAAGCGCAAACATGTTACGGCAGACGTCTTTCTTTCTTTTCTGCCGTTTTTCTTAGTCCCTTTCGGACCAACTTACTCCCATTTCTTCTATAATACCCAGCTTAATTGACAGCAGCCACGACGCAGCTGCAGTCAGTTTATCTGCGGCCGTCTTCCCTTACCACACACTGGACACCAATTGTCAACAATCCCTCATAAATCCACGCTGTCCCGTTTCGTTGGCGGCGTACAACATTAGCATTCTTACACAGATAGGTCAACGTGCTGCACTCGCGCGCAGGTTGAACACGCCGAGTATTGATGTATTTTTCGTGTCCGAAACTAATATGCTTTTGTGCACCTTGGTGTATTGGACGTCACGGATTACATTACAGGGGTGTGTGCACATTAACGTGTCAATGTCTGGGGCCAGCAACGGCGGACTAACATGCAACTGGGTCAGTGTGTGACAAGGAAGTTGGGAATGATCCCCAGCACCGTTTTATTACAGCCTGTTAGCTGAAAATCTTACTGGCTGCTTGTAATCTGACACGGCCGGCAGTCGATGTCACTAGGCTAAACTCCCGGGCGCCTGTCGTATAAGCTATCGCGTGCCGTGGACAAGGTGTGCGCAGAGCAAAAGTCACCATATGTGTAGCGCACTGGAGTGGATCAGTTTAAACTGGCCAAACCACCACCTCGCATGTGTACCGGTGAACATCGACACCTTCGCTGGTGCGATTACCGCAGAGCACGAAGATTCCTGGCTTCGTGATATTGCGATGGGCACTAAGTTTGTGTGTTGGTTGGAAATATGGTGATCTTATTTCTGGTTCCACGTCTAGCACACGCTGTATTTTAAGATGACAAATGATAAGTACAATAAACGATAATTTATCTGAGCATTGAAGCGATTGATTAACAAGTTTCTTAGGATGGTACGGTGTAAACAGCAAATGCAAAAGATGAAATTGCCACAAGGTTGAGTTTGTTCCAATGCAGTGGTACCAGCATTGATGCATTAAGAGTGAAGAACCAGTGATGCAAAACGAAGCTAGGAGTGAGATCTCTACAGGGAGAAAAGGTTAACTTATATTGTAGGGACATTAGAATTCTCCTCACCAACTTAGTGTCGAGAGTACGAGAGGGTGGGCTCCTTGTATGCAGGCTTGCTGCCCCCGGCCATACGTCTGCATTTCGTTCTCAGAGGAAACACAATGCTTAGGAGTTCTTTTGGCGAGGATGACTTTACTATTCTCGTGTTTCGGATGACCGTCTTGGTAGCCGCCTTTCTTTCGGCGATCTTTATAAGGAATACCCGGAATCATTCACACTGCACGTAAGTAATAACGTATCCAATAGTCCACAGGAGGATCGAGTTTGTCACCTCAGGGGAAATCACTAACGCAAAGGTGTTTATATTTACTGTACTGAACGGAATTGCGGTAACGCAGGACGCCTCTCCACAAGGTGGTTTCAGCCCGAATTCCTACCGCACGGTCATGATGACTACCACATTCAAAAAGGACGACCTGTTATCCACGCCTCACTCTATGATAAACTGAATGTTCTATGTTGCATTAATGAGCACCAGATTTGTAGTCTTCACTTGACTGTGTTTGAGTGTTACAAAAGTATCACCGACGTATCGCGTCCACAAGTTTGACTGATTGTTAGTAGCTTCCAATTTTGCATAATCATTGTTGAGATGAGTCCAAATACCAGGGATTCAAAAGGTGCCTGTTCCACTTGCTCATGGATTTGTGTGTTGAAGTCGAAGTAGGTTAGGAGTCATAGATCAAAAAGTTTGCATATGCTCTCAAGCGTCATTTTTCCAATTGTTGCTTCAATGTACTTTCGGCTTTGTGATGATCCCTTTTGCCACTTGCAAGCGGAGAGATCCAAAGAGAATGGTCATGTAAAAAGGGTGACATTTTTTCATCATGGTACATTTGCATGTCTTGGAGCTTTTCTAGGAAATGTTATGCGTTGTTGATGGAGTGTTACGATCCGCACGTTAAGTGCTTGAAGCGTCTACATAGTTTTCTCCTCAGGTTCTTGGTGTGTGTGTGTGTCCGGGAGCGACACGACTTGTTGTAACGGCAAGCTGTCTTTGTGTACCTATGGAAGGCCGTAGAGATGTGTGGTGTTTGGGTCGCGAACCTTCACACTGTTGCGTTCCTCCTTTGTGCTTTCATTCCGTCCATGGAGATGTTCCAAGTGGAGGTCAGTTTTCTTGGTTAACTATAGTGCTACACCGTTTTTAATACATGACAAGTGGATCCGCAGTTCAGAAGCTGCTTCACCTGATCAGCATAGACTGTCTAATCTACTACAGCTGTCCTGACCCCCTGTTCGTAGGCAAAACGTTAGTGCATTTAACAACTTTCAAGGTGTTTATTTCGTTTTTCTCTATCCTAGTTAGGAAATCGTGTTGTTTGTAAGCGGTAAACCCTTCGGAAGACCATAGCACTTTGTTCCCATGCGGACAAAAATAACAAGTCAGAACTGGATAACGGTATTCTTTACAAAAGAATAAAGAAGCATTAACAACACATAACTCACAGCACAAGCCCAAATCAAAATGGATAAATGCACTAAAAACAGCCAAAAATGTTGCTTCAAGTCACACACATGTACCAAATAGAGGCTTGCCTGGTGAATGAAGGTAATTGACGATACAAAAAGATGTTACTCCGCGTCACGGGTGTTGGGCCTGGCATTGTAAAGGTTCAACGGTACCTGAACAAAATGGCATAAATGTGTGGCCTCCACCCACATCAACAGTCCAAAAATGTGGGGCCACTGACAATACGAAGTAATGACCATGAGTCACTATTAGGTGTTTAAATATAACAGACCAACAATACACCAATCTCCAAACGGTGAAAGTTCTAGTGGGACTGGGAAGATAGCATTAACACTTGAGCGTTCCTTCTTAAGCGGGTCGTTGAACAAGGATTGGAAGAAGGATTGAAATATAGGTAGACCTAAAACAAAGAACACATCACACCCTATCCAAGCAATTAGTGCCCACGTATACTGCACTAGCAGTCCTTGTTGGGCTGGTTACGTGAAGTAAGAACGAGGAAACAGTAATATCCGAAGGCAAGCAGAGGAACGGACCTAAATATGTAAAATACTAAGCTTTGTGAGGAAGTAAAAAGAGAAAACTAAAAGCTGAAAATGTGTCAGTAGAAAGGAAGGTTAGGTGTTGCCACCCAAGGGTATCGAGCTGACGCGCATAACCTTTAATCGTGGATTCCTTAACCACGTAATCCGAAAGTGAGTTCCAGCGCTCTACAACTCGGCGCTGCAAACGAGTTTCCTACTCCGATCTCGATAACAGTGGCCAAGACATTTCCAACCGCCGATCTAAAACTAGTTGAAGAAACAAGACCAGTGATTCCTCAGCGCTTAAAGGATAAACTCCCGCTTCGGTCCGAATCGTTGGTCTTATATCAGTTCACCTGCACTTTTGCTGCTGGGTATCTTGCACATAAGACCAGGTGTTTGTCCAAAAGAATCGCTGAACATTGTCCCGTGTCATTACGAAAAGGCACCGTAAAATCCATCAACACTCCCATTTTACACCACTTGGTTGACACTGGACATCAATTCCAGATGATTCAGTCGTTTAAAATTGTCCATACCATCCCTAAACGCTAACGAAAACAACTTAAGAAACATGTGTTGATCATTTCCGAAGACAATGCAATCACGGTTTTGAAACCGGCGCTGTGCAAACAGCACACATTGCTACAGACTCTGAAATTGCCCTGGCTTGAAGTTGACATATGACCTGTTTTTGATCACGTGCTTCCCAATGCGACAGTGATTGATCAAACTATCGATTTAGTTTTCATACTGCCTGGTTAATGAATTAGTTGCTTACTATACAAGCTTCTATGAGCTTTATTCCCCCCCCCCCCCCAATATGTTGCTGCACATTTGTGTACGCCTGAGGAGAATAATCGAAAAGAATAATCTCTGCGAATGTGCTTACTTCCGACTCAAATGGGGATAAGTTATGAAAAATTAGTCTGTCCAAGCACGTTTGGAAGAACTGTAGTAAAGACCCGGCCAGCGTTGTTTCTGCCACCTTCAGCCTCCTCGGGTGAAGGTAATCGATTCCGGAAGAGCTGTAGGTGCGTAGCAAGAGCGGTTTCTTCAACACAGCTGTGGTTGTAAAAGCGAAGTTAGTGCTTGTTAAAGTTGAGGAAAAGGCTGTGGGTGTGTAACACTGGCAGATACTTCTTTGGAATATTGGCGCATACGGCATCCGTAGGGCGTTGGCTTCCTCTTTAGAACTCTGTGCCCCTATGACTGGCGTGGCAAGTGAGCGGATACCAAGCTTTACTTTCCGGATGGGGTTAACATGCTTATATAAGGGTTTTTATTGTTGGAAAATTTACAATTCATATGTTGTTGGTGAGTCAATGTGCCCTCATGGACAAGCATGTTACAATGGTTGCACTGGGTCGCATTATCGCTCCAACTATTTTGTGCAGGACGAGCTCTGTAAGTGTGCAAAGCTGCATTCCTTATTGGCATATGCTTGCGAGTTCTGCTTCTGATGAAAACGAGGGATTGGTAAAGCGTGCACTCTTCGTTTCTGAAGCAGTTGCGACTAGATTGCGGAAGCGTTCAACAAACTAAATCAAGGCGCTGTCAGGGGAGCCACGTTTCATGAATTCCTAATCGATCGTCACAACCAGGTCTTTCAGCATGTTGCAATGTGTGATAGTACGTGTTAGTTCTGTGTGTTCCTCTGGATATTCAGCGTAACACACATAGTTATACAGTATGCTGACATGATCGCGTAACTCCACTGTGGTGTACATAAATGAACTGCCGACCATAAGTAAGTCATTTATAAGTGCGACTTCAAGTACCGATGATTTGTTATCAGCTTTGTACCTGATAGTTGAGGTGATGTGATTGTAGAGCGTAATACTTGTGATAAGGTCTTGCAGTTCGTCCTTGTATGTTTCGAGGAGGATGCCGAGGATTCCAAGTCGTGCACGTTGAAATCGCCGGAGATAAGAGCGTGCCTGTAAGTTGGGAGGAGGCATTTTGTCGGGGATGTTATTGTGTAGGAATACATCTGGAGTAGAGGATGAAGAGCGATATGCGACAGCCACGAAGCAGTTATCGTTGTATCTCAGATTCAAACGGCACCATAATGAATCGGTGATCCGCGTCTCCGGCTCAACAAGTGGTTCGCGCTGTAAGTCATAACGACTGTGTAGAATAGCACCACCTCCTCTGCGGGGACGATTGTGTCGGAACAAGGACGTTCCCTGAATCGTGATCACGGCATCCGTAACCCTTGAGTGCAACCAAGCCTCTGTTATGGAGATATGATCCCAAGCGTTTGTTGCCTGGCGTAACTGAAGTTCGGTGATTTCGCTGAGGAGGCCTTGGGTATTCGTGTAATGCAGGAAAGTGTTTTAGTTCTCAGCAGCGATCCGAGCCACTTGCGGCTAGGATGTGAGTTTGTGTCAACCGTTTTATGATCGACTGCCAGCTGTTTTTGTGATATAATCTGCCATTTGCTTGGAGTTGGGTTCAGTGACATCATGATTAGCTCTTCTGACCACTCAGTTTGCACAGTGCATGGTTGCAGGATTGCAGAGGAAGATCCTCACTTCCTTCAGAGCTTGTTCCAGTGTGGATTTCGGATAAGCGCACTGCTATATTTGCCTGCTGAAGCGGTGCTTTAAGTCGGACTAGGATTTTCCTCACCTCTGCGAACCGGAGCCCGGTTGTCAGTCTGTTCTGAGGTGATTGGGACGGTTCCATGAATGGCCATATTACTTTACTTGAACTGATGACGATTCTTGCACTTATTCTTTCTATCAGCTCTTTCTTCACAACTTATAATTGATAGCAAACTCCCAACACTTCAGAGGAAACGTGGTTACACTGACAATTAGAAGAAAGGAACTACTTTCGGCAATTCACTTCAGGCAGATAAAATTACAAGCAGAGAAACGTACAGGTAAGTGAACGCTGGGGATGTGATTGTTTGAACGAAGTCGATAAATATTCCACTCAATTCAGTCAGACGTCATGCGTCGCTCGAGCACGCGCGGAAGCTCACACACACACAAAGCACAGACGCGTTGGACGGCAGGTCTACAATGGTCACTCTCAGTTGTAACCGCGGTGCAACATTACGGCCACGGCAACATGGTAGATTGTATCAGCGTTCTCTGCTTGCACAAATCCGGCTGAAGTATTCTGATTGCAATGACTTCAGCGGTGGCCAACAAGCGTTTTCTGATTCCTTTAGGGAGGTGTCTCAGTGCCGCGTAGAATACCTTGAATGCGTCAATAGTCCCAATCTGATGGCCAGTACTAAGCAGATATTCGAGGATCGAGCTGCGGACATTCTTAAGCACACTATTTTGGAAATTGGCAGGACAGTGCTCCGCTATTTGCCTAAATATATACCTGTTCGTATGCCCGAGGTACTTTGCACCACAGGTGTAGGTAAACTGATATAGAACAAAAGATTCGGAACGAGCCGTGCTTCTACATTTGTGGCATTGCGTGACGAGCGGAACTGTTTTAGCAAATGTATGAAATAAGTTGCCGGATATGTCTTGCTCACCGTCAGTGGTAGTCTCCTATTCAGTAAGTCAACAGCGATATCTGAAAGTGATTGAGAGGTTAACACCCTACTTTCTTGAAGTCGTTATTGTGTTAATTTGATCCGAAACAGCGGAATGCTTCTCGATTAACTTCGCGGGATACCCCCTGCTCTGCATCGTCTTTTGAATAAACTCCAATTCCGCTTCTAGCGTTTCTGGACTGCAAATTCTTGCGGCCCGATAGTGCAGCCTACGCACGATGTTTCTCTTGTACTTAATGGGTACAAAACCAAGAAAGTGTGTGTACTGACCAACCCAGGTTGTCTTACGGAAGCTTCTTCTTTCGAGTGAGCCATTGGTTCGACGTCACAACAAAACATCAAAAACGAAAGTTCACCGTCATTCTCAAGCTCCGAATTGAATTTTACTGATGGATGTGCGTGGTTAAACTAGTCCAGTAACTGAGCGGCATCGATATGAGAATCACACACGATGAAAGTGTCATCCATATACCGCCGATAGAGATGAAGGGAATTGATGTGGTGCCGGATATTTTCACGCTCGAACTTTGCGAAGAAGAAATCGACAAGCAGCGGCCCTAACGGCGACACTATTAAACTCCATCCATTTGTCTATAGTACTTTCCGTCGAAAAAGAATTGCTTGTTAAGGGTACAGCGTAAGATTAGTTATTTTATCTCCTGCACAGAGATTTAAGTGGCCATGTTGTTATCAGCTAGGTAATCGCAAATAAAGTTCACAGTTTAAAGCTACGAAACATTCGTGAAAAGTGATTCAACGTCAAATGAAAGCATCAATTTGTCTTTCAAATTGAAATCTTCTAATTCTTTAACAAATTCAAATGAATCACTCACAGAATGGACTGATAATTCTTTGCGTAGCGGCTCAAGCAATCCTACAATCCATTTAGCAACTGAGTGCACGGAGGAGCCAGACATATCGATGATCGGACGCAGTGGCAGGTTGGACCTATTTCCTTTCGGTAATCCGTATAGACGAGGTGGATGCCATCTACACAGGGTTAGCCTCTCTAACGTGCAGGTATCAATATATTTGCTGGGTTTCACGTCCTTCAGTGTGTTGATGAGTTTGGTTTCATCTTGTATCGTGCTGTCCTTTTGTATTGGATCAAGTTTGAATTTTGTCGTATCATGCGAAATGGCTTGCATCTTCTTCATGTAGTTGGACCTACCCGTCAGCACCCAACCCGACCCTTTATCCGGCCGAGTTAGCACAATGTCAGGATTAGATGTTAATTCCTTTACAGCTTTCCCATGCTCACTAGTGATCATCTTCGAGAATTGTGGCTTGTAGCTCAGGTACTGCTGAGAAAGGTGTACCAAAGTGCTTTTGAATGTGTCTTTGGCGAGGGCAGACGTGGGAGTTAAGTCAGTGAGTTGTTGTATTAAACTTCCGAATTGCGTCTGTAAATGAATCTGCCCACTGCGTGGTTGTGACGCACAAAATTCCGGCCCCACTTCGAGGGCTTCCAATTGCCTTTTGTTTTTGGCCACCGCTGAAGCCATTGCAATCAGAATACTTCAGCCGGATTTATGCAAGCAGAGAACACTGATACTATCTATACTGTTGCCGTGGCCGTAATGTCGGACCACGGTTACGACTGAGAGTGACCATAGTACACCTGCTGGCCAATGCATCTGTGCTTTGTGCGTGTGTGAGCCTCCGCGCGTGCTCGAGCGACGCATGACGTCTGGCTGTATTGAGTGGACTATTGATCGACTTCGTTCAAACAATCACATCCCCAGCGTTCGCTTACCTGTACGTTTATCTACTTGTAATTGTATTTGCCTGAAGTGAATTGCCGAAAAGAGTTCTCTTCGCAAGTGTTATGCTTCTAATATCTGAATGGGCATAATTAATGAACTATGACAATTTTCTTCACTATGTGATTATGTTGTACAATATGATCAGACCACGTAATCGGTCTGTGTCTCGCAATGTTGAGAAATACGTCATTCATTTATTTGGTTATAATGCCATCGTTCCAGTGGTGTAAGTGTTATCTGCCTAGTTTGTAGAACAACCTTTCCATAAATCGCAAACAGCAATGACCGTAGTATCGAGCCTTGCGGAACGCCACTAAGAGCAACGTGTCTAAGTGGTAGTCTACCTCCAACGCTTACACCCCGTTCCCCAACCTGCAGGAAAGTAGATCCCCATTTAAGGGCGCGACCAGATATCCCGTAAGAACTAGACTTTGATGAGTCTCAGGTGAAGAATATTAACGAAAGCTCACGAAACGTCCACGTAAGGCGCGACTGTCTTGACTAATGGCCACTCCTACCTCACAGTTTTCACGACCTACAGGTAATTAGTATGGCAAAAAATCGCTTGCGGGAACCGTGTTGTTCAGTAATGAGTAGGCTAAATTTGTTCAGGTGGTTCTCCACCGAATCCCATATCAATTATCATACAACAAGACTACGACGCTTGTCAAACTGACAGACCGGTAGTTCGCGAGCAGATTACTGCCACCGCCTTCAAAAATCGAACAGATAACGGCGTCCTCCATCCCGTAGGTAGAATGTTTAATAGTGATAGAACCAACTGTCTAATTTAATAGTGGCAGACAAAACCACGAGACCCAGCTGATGACCGCTGGAGTCGCCGCAGCATTATCATCATAGCGCATTAGTCGAAGATGAGCAACACACTTCAGCTATTGTGCCGCAATAAAAAAACGGAACCATTTTTGTTGTTTTTTCCCACGCCACCATTTGTTTCTTTTCGTTTATTTTATTCTTAGGTGTTAAGTATCTGTATCCAAACAAGTGTGTACACAGCTGCTCCACTGGTTTCGATTGTGAGCCGTATTCAAACTGTTTCGAGACATCGGCACTCTTTGTCCTCAGGTCCCCAACCAGGCAGATGTGGGATGCAACGGCAGCAAGATGTGAAGTGAATGATCTCATATGCTGTCACCAGGCAGATGATTGACCGCCACATGATCTCTACCAGTCGAGTTCTACACAAACAAACAGTGCGCGATAGAGCAAACGCTCAGTTGGAATACGCAGGACGTAGCCGAGCCATTTTGAGTAGCACAGTAAAACCAGCTTGTTGAAGTGAATACTTGCATTATCAAAGACGCGACATCTGACTTCACCTTTGCAGTTACGCTGGTGCCACCACACATGAGCAATTCTCCTCAAGCACCCATTATCGAAGGCCGAGAGCCGGCGCAAGTCATTCCCGCGAACTAGCCATGACTCTCTGCCATATGGCAAAACCGCCCGAACTATGCCATTGTAAACATGGCCCGTAACCAAGTGGAAGACATCCCGGTGACGCCACAAATGTCGCAGTTTGACAAACGTAGATCGGCCTCTGGCGATGCGGAGAGAAACTTCTTTGCTGATAGGGCCACCAGCGGACAGGCGGCTGCCCAGGTATACCAATCTGTCAACATGTTCAAGCCGTGTGCCTTCAAGAGTGAGCACGGGAATGGGAGAGTGACAATCATTGAGAAGCACTTTACACTTCGACTGGGCGAAGCACAATCCGTACATAGATGTCTCAATCGCCAAACAGTATAGAATGGTTTGCATTGCGAGTCGTCACCAATTATTGCCATGTCACCGGCATAATGTAAGTTGGCTGCTCGGTAGTGGTTGCAGACCAAAATGCTGGTTACCCTCCACAGCTATCAACAGGACGTCTTCCATGGCAAAAGTGAAGAGTAACGGGGATATAAGGCAGCTCTGTTGTACACCGCTATTGATAGCGAACGACGAAGATAGCTTGCCATAGCATTTTCCTCTGTTGAAGAAGTGGAGGTAGTGTGCACGCAGGAAGGCAGTATGCTCTTCTAGGAACATGTGCCTTAGCAACCAACACCATAAGGCAAGTCGACTAACGCAGCCGAACGCAACACGAATGTCTAAGGAAGCAATGATGGTAGGCCTCTGGTAGAGGTGGCGGTGTTCGAGGATTTGGCGCAACATGAAGCTTTGATCCACACGCCGACGGCTAAGAGGGAAGACAGCTTGTTCTTTCCGGTACTGTGATTCACGAAGCGGGGTTAGTCCACGAAATAAAATGGATGCCAATAGTTTGAAGGTAACTGAAATGAGACTGATTCCCTGGTGATTAACGCATTAAAGTGTGAGTACACATCTTAAAAATCGGGACAACAACTTATTCTCCCGAGAAGAAGGCACCTTTACTTCATGCCATATTTAGCGAACCATGATGTTAGCTGACTGATGATAACCGTGCGACTATTCGTGAACAGCTGGGCAAGAAGTCCGTCTGAGCAGATAGACTTGAATCATTCCAAATGTCGTATAGAAAGACAAACTTCTGTCTCACTGAGTGGGTCAAGTGTAACGACCCAAAGCAGACAGCTGGGTTCGCAGGATATATAAGTGGATGGTGAGGGTCAACTGAAGTGCGAATGAAAATGTTCGGCCCATTGATCCAAGCGTCTGCGTAGGTCTGCATTCGGCGAACCGTCAGCTTCGCAACTAGTCTCACTGACATCGCGCTTCATGTGTCCAGTGGAACGAATGAGCGGTAAGAGCTTGCGAGTATTGCCAGACAGGGCAGCGGCATCTAATTCAGAAGCACACTGAGACCACTAGCTTTGGCGGTCACGGCGTAGGCTTTGCTTGAGCTGCCGACTGACAGAACCGCGTACTTCATTATGAATAGATTGGAACATTTCTGCGGCGGTCAAATAGACCCAGGGTGCGCGTGGAGATCCAGACCAGTATAGGATGCTGAGCAAGACCAGAGGTTGCCTGTTTGGAAACTATCATGGTTTGCTGCATGAAAGCCCAGTGTTCATTGACGTTCTGTGGTGGGAAGCGACTGAATGCATCAGCCAACGTAGCCAACATAGCTCTGCTGACCGGTAAGGGTGGATAGTTTATTTGCGTATACGTTACATTGCGCTTTTTGGGACCCTCTGAAACGCATGCATCAGATTTCAGTAATTTGAAAATTTCCATTAAGGTCTCGAGAACGAAACACCAACTGGTGAGCAATTGCTTTCAATTATTCACCATCAGACCATTACAATCATATGGAGGCTAAAAATAAAAATCGACCCAGTTAGTTCAAAACGACTAGATCATCTGAAGGTCTACGTCAGCGTTGAGGAAAGGAATTAGGCCTTAGTGGGCTAGTTGTTTACTAACGCGACTGACCGAAGGCAGTCGATCCAGGAGTCTTCCGTCTTCGCTGGCGAGGAAAGCTGGAGAGCCTGGACCAGCTTCTTCTGTGAGCATAAGGACGGTTGGAACAATCGAATGCATATTGCTTCAACTGTCGCAAGTGTACGAAGACGGTAACCTTACATTCGGTGCGGCGAAACCTTGTAAACTATTAGGAAGCGCGTTTCCAATCCACCTCATGACCGGTGTCCACAATGTGGGCCAGAATGGCGCTACTAATGGCCCCGGCGTCCCCTTGACGCAGCCAACGAGGGCAATGTTCTTTCACGCGTTTGGATAACTGCCAATATACGTTGTGCCACAGGCGCACACGAATTGATAAATTACCATTGAGGTGGTCAGCATCGGCAACTTGTCCATGTTTTGTGAACGAATGAGTGGTTCCGTGGAAAACACGCACTTCAACGAGGCTGCTGGGAAGGTCGAGTTTACCGCGGCAGGAAGGCTTCTGGTTAGACCCTAGGTAGCCGCGTCCCATTTGAATGGTAAACGAGTAAATAGCTCTTTCTTTGGTGTTGTCAACACTGACATTGGTCTAGGTTTTTCTTGGAAGTTCCCTAAAACAAATCTATCGGTGAAGTGTTCGTCCCTAGCCTGATTGCACGCTTGATTCCCAATCAAAACCCGTAGTCGCTTGCCCCCACAGGACACAAAGAAGACCGGATCGGACGAGCAGAGCAACAGGGATATGCTAGCGATTCACACCGTTCATTATAAAGGTGAAATGGAAAGTTCGTGAATGGTATATAAAACGAACTTGGAAAGCTCTGGAAAGGGCAACTTACAGCCAATAAGGGGACGCCGCCGTCGCGTTAATTGGCCGCTTCTCCCGGTTGGCTCTCTGTTCGCCCCAATCAGGGCGGGTGAGTTTGGATCGCCTGTCGCGGCGATGAGGTCATGGCTTGTTCGTATCGCATATTCCCTCCTAACACTTCTCCCCTTTGAATTGTGTCATACGATTTCAGCTTGGGTTTGACTTGCATGGGTGACACGAATTTGTGTCGCCACTTCGGCCTGTGTGCTGCTAGATTTCGGGGTGAATGCTTTGCTTTCTGTGTTGGGGCACGTTGGGGAGTCTTCGCTTCACTCGCGTCGGCCAGTATGTCCAGAGGTAACTGCGCTGCTGGTACTTGTTGTTGCAGTCGTTCGCCAGTCCCTGCCTCTAGCAGCTGATTGGCATGTCTAATCCAAATTGCCGTCCCAACCTAAATACGGTAGATCACGCTACCACGTTTGCATAGCACACGGTCCATAGCCCATTTAGGATAGTTGGTGCGATAATCTCTCGCCAGAACTTGTTGGCCAACATTAAAAGCTAGCTTCCGAGCACCGTATCGGATGTTGAATTGACGCTCCATCTGATAGCTGTGGGACAGTAACTGATCCTTCCTGGGTCTAAGGGCATCATGTGGCACACGGATTTTCCTTTGAAACAAAGTTTTAACCGGAGATAGTGCGTTCGGTGTCTGCGGATTTGGAGTTGTGCGATACGTCAGAAGAAACGTGTCAAGAATCTCCTCCAAGGTACATTTCCCTTTCATTTTCAGCAGGGCTCTTTTGAGTGTATCCACAAAGCGTTCTGCTTGCCCGTTCGATTGTGGGTGGAAAGGTGGACGATCGCGTTTCTGCGACAGAAGACGACAAATTCAGAGGAGGTGAATTGTGTACCATTGTCCGAAACCAACTTGTGTGGAACATTGAAAGGAGAAAATACTTGTCGGAGAGCAGAGACAGTGGCTGCTGCGGTGTTTCTCACCACTGGAATTAACACCGGCCATTTACTGCGGGCATCGACAACGATGAGAAAATGATGACCGTCAAATGGACCTGCAAAGTCGATGTGTACCCTTGACCATGGTTCCGTTGGTATTGTCCAGGATTGCAATTCCGTCTTACTTGGCTGTTTAGATACACTGGCACATCGGGGACAATTCGTGGTTAATTTCTCGATCTGGGAATCCACATAGGGCCAATCCACATAGCTTCGTACCAGCGATTTCATGTGATTCATTCCTGGGTGACCAGTATGAAATTGTCGGAGGACTCTCTCTTGAAGGATGAGAGGAATGACGACGCGATCTGAGGACAGCAGACAATTGCTGACGACTGATAGTGCTTCCTTCCGTTGGTGGAATTGTTGAAGCTCCGGCGTTGTAACTCTCTTAGGCCAACCATTGTGGAGGAAATCGATCACTTGTTGTAGGGTAGAATCATGATGGGTCGTTTGCTGCACAATTTCGAACGTTACTGGTAAGACACCGAAAATCTCAGACACAGCTTGATGTACTTGGGGTTCTACGGAGATTTGAGCAACTACCAAATCCTCTGGTTCTTGATGCTGTGTATCAATTAAACGAGATAACGCATTCACTTGACCAATATTGTGTGTAGATTGATATTTGACGACGAAATCGTATCCAAGTAGAACCGTTGCCCAGCGTTGGAGACGACTGGCCGTGCAGACTGGAATGCCTTTCTTTGATCCAAAGATTGCGACCAAGGATTTGTGGTCAGTGAACAGCGTGAATTTTCGTCCATAGAGCATTTTGTGAAATCGCTTGACTGCAAACACTATAGCCAAAGCTTCTTTCTCGATTTGCCCATAGTTGCGTTCCGCTGGGGTGAGTGATCTGGCTGCATGTGCCACAGCTTCCTCCGAACCATTGGGGAAAATATGGGATATGATTGCTCCAATTCCGTAGTCTGACGCGTCAGCAGCAACTATGATCTCCAGCTCCGGATTGAAATGCGTTAGCAATAGGTCGGAACACAATATGGATTTGACATTATCAAATGCCGCTTGATATTCAGGAGACCACACACATTTGAGATCCTTTACCAGAAGTTAGTTGAGCGGTCCTCGTAGCCGATGCATTTCGGGCACAAAAGAGCCGTAATGACTGATCAAACCCAAGAATGATTTGAGCTTCGTGACATTGTCATGGTGAGGCATCTGTTTTATGGCAGTTATGTTGGAAGGATCCAGACAACGACCATCCTTGTCGATGATGAATCCAAGATGGTTTACATACTTCATGCCTGTATTACACTTTTCTGCTTTCAAGTGAAAACCGTAGTCATTAACGCGATGGAGAACTGCTTCCAGTCTTCCGTCAGCTCTCGAAAGGTAGCCCCTTCGATTATGATGTCGTCCAAGTAAGCTGCGACTCCTGATAACCCAGCTAACATCGTATCCATAATTTGTTGAAAAATGGCTGGAGATGATTTGACACCAAATGGCAAACGGTTGAACTGGTAAAGACCTCGGTGTTTATTGATTGCCAGGAACTCCTTTGAAGCATCGTCGACTTCAATTTGAAGAAGTGCATCTGATAAATCTAGCTTTATAAAGTAAACGCCACCACTGAGCTTAGCAAATAAATCTTCTGAGACTGGCAAAGCAGCATTCAATCTCGTAGAGTAGTCAACACAGATAGGAACGGTTCCATTGGTCCTCTTGACGACAACAATAGGTGCTGCCCACGCTGAATAGTTCACAGGTTGGATGATGCTGGCCCGCTCCAAAAGATCAAGTTCCGCATCAAAAATCGGAAGCGCAGGGTATGGTACCGGTCTTTTGGGTCGGAATACTGGTTTGGCATCTTCTTTGAGAGTAAGGCTTGCTTTAGTCTTTGTGCATCTTCCCAAGTCGTTACGAAACACTGACGGGAATTTCCTTTGTGGCTGCTCGATCAGGTTGTTGTTTGATTCGTCACCTTCCGAAGGGGGTCTCCTACATCCGAGCCTGTGTATTGACTCAGGGGAATGTCGAACAGGTGGAGCTTCTGGATCCAGTCGAGTCCAAGCAGATACAAATGTGACAGCCCCGTAATGTACACGACACCGTTTGCCCGAGCAGCGCCAAAAACCAGTTGACACTACAGCTCACCAATGAGATTAAGTTGACTTCCTGAAACCTTAAGAGCAACATGTGCCGTTCGGCTGATTGACGGAGCACCAATATAGTGCCAGGTTTTGCTGGAGATAATTGTGATGTCCGAGGCTGTATCTAGCTAAAGACGCACGTGTTGCCCATTCAGGCGAACTTTGATGCACTTTCTGAGAGCCACATGTTCATCAGAGTAGACCGCTTGACCCGTACTATAAGCTGCTGAAACTTTTGGGAACATTTGTATTCGGTCGCGTATCTCTAGCACGCTTGAACTGCAGTCTGGATCGGCAGTGCGTTTCCTTATGGCCCCGTTTATGACACTTGTGGTAAACATGTTTCACGAATGGACACACTCGAACAAAATGCCACTCACCATATATCCAACGGACAGTCGGGGTCTTGGGATTCTCTCTGAGCTTTTCATGGCCTGTTTCACTTGGAAGCGGCTTCTTTGAGGTGCTTTTTAATACACTAAGACTTGGAATTGATGGTTGCTTCTCCAGCATAAGCGTGTTATACTTGAGGTTCAGCAATCGTTAGCATTCTGTAGTTATGGTCCGTAGAGTCATTTGCGGGTCTTGTTCAAGTTTACTCATCAGCCTGGTGCGAATGTCTGCATCCCGTGGGGAATGTAGGTCACAGATAAAAATCAGGCATTTGAACTGATCTGCCGTGATGGATTTCATGTTGAATTTTTCTCACTCGCGCTTGTCGACGCCAGCGTAAGTGACGTAGTCATCAACGTCCATCTTAATGATGTTCAGGCATTGATATCGCGTGTTGAAGATGGATGACTGCTCTCCAAATATTTGGCCCAAGCATTGGACAGTCTCCTCAAAAGTGTAGTTTCGAGCGTTCTTTGGCAAAATAAAGTTGGCACACCTGGAGTGCTGTGCTGTTCCAACTTCCCTTAACAGCAATCGGACTTTCCAATCGTCATCATGGTCTCCAAATTCAACGCGGAACACATCTTCATAAGGCTTGAACTAAGATTCGAAAGTGAGGCCAGCATCAGGGTCGTACGAAAATTCGGTATTGCTGTTAGTGACGGCGTCTACCTATGTGGATGGTTTGACGGTTGTAGACAGTGAACCGGTCTGGATTGAGAGTTGGCGCGTAAGAGTTTCGATCAGCCTGAGTTGGGATGACCCAAATTGTGCTCGTTGCTGCAGCAGAATGGCCTTGATCTCGTCAGCCAATATGGACAACTTGATTAGAGATCAGCCAGTCGCTAGCTGAAGTGTTCGTCCCTTGCCTGAATGGACGCTTGATTCCCAATCAAAACCCGTAGTCGCTGGCCCCTACAGGACACAGAGAAGACCGGATCGGAGGAGCAGAGGAACAGGGATATGTTAGCGATTCACACCGTTCATTATAAAGGTGAAATGGGAAGCTCATGAATGGTATTTAAAGCGAACTTCGAAAGCTCTGGAAAGGTCAGCTTACAGCCAATAAAGAGATGCCGCCGTCGCGTTAATTGGCCGCTTTGCCCAGTTGGCTCTGTGTTCGCCCCAATCAGGGCGGATGAGTTTGGATCGCCGGTCGCGACGATGGGATCCTGGCTTGTTCGCATCTCGTATTCCTTCCTAACAATCGGGATAACTGTTTTCACGTAGAGTATTCTGTACGAACATTAACTCCGCGTCTAAGGTGTCTTTCGTACATATTCAGCGTGCTCTTGAAGTAAGACAGTGAACCAAGTTGCGCTTGTATCTCATAGGAACGAAACCGTGGAAGTTCGTGCATTGACCTATCCATGTTGTTTTTCTGTAGACGTGACGCTGGATGGATCTGTCTGGTCTCTTAGTTAACGAGACATCGAGATATGGTAGCCGATGATCGCTTTCCTTCTCGCAAGTAAACTGCATTGCTTATATGATCAGACGAAAGGGTTAGTCGCTAAATTGAACACGGGTCTTGAAGGTTTCAAGTGCTATTTGATGAATTGTTGCTAACAGTATCGCAAACCCCGCGTCCATAATCATAGTCCGCTAACAAGAATGCATGTAGATGAGCTGAATTAAATATGGCTGAGTCGGAGACGGCAGGCAACAAGTAGAAGAACGTCTCCTCGAATGCCGAAAATTAGTGCTTGAAACAGACCATTGTATTCACAGAGTTGCCATCGAGGCATTTAGCAAAAATGCATGTGCGATAACCACTCAGTTCAGCGGCGAATTCATGCAGCAGCTTAGGATGAAGTGAATCCGGACAGGAAACTTCGGAGAGGTTTATGCCCTGCAAGAACTGAAGTCTTGAGTCTCCGTTATATTAAAGGCAGCTAAACAAGAATCCTCTAGTACTACTGAAACCAATTCAGCCTATGGTAGAGGGGTATCATGAACAAAGATAACAGTATACTATTTGCTAAGTATGCAAAAGTTTACATAATAAGTATGCACAAGAGTCCCGTCTGCTCTCAGTAGCGCAATAAATAGACAGTAACGCCGCGCTGCACCTCTTCATGTAGGGAAAGAACTTCTTGGGATTAGCGACCAGCGAGTCAATCAAACACTTATCGTGTTAGAGACGAGCAGTCTTGAGACGTTGCTTAAATTTATTTCGCATTTGCGATAACAGTCGTAGGTACTGGCTAATGTACCAGCTTGGTAGGTTCAATAGAATGTAAACCGTTCCTTGGGGAGGTGTTTGCCTGTGGAATCTATACACGGAGGTTGTGTCGGTTTCAATCCTCACTCATGAGTGAAATGTAGAGAACAAACCTCAGTAAGTGGTATGGGGACAAAGAATCCCTTCACTGATCTCAGGCTTAAACCACGGAAGGCAATAAGACCCGATCAAGATAGGTGCACATGTTTCGATCAGCCTTCCAACTCGTGAGGCATCACGTTTCGATTAGCCTTTGTACTCCAGAAAATATTCCTGTTTCCGCACAACGCAATCATAAAACTCTTAGCATTTATTTACCTAAAAAACATTAAATTTTCCAGTCCCGCCTACGCATCTAACAACATTTACTTTGCAACATGTCCGGTTGGCATATTCGTATAGTGCCAATACAGTTGCTTCCAGGGTTTGCTCACGCAAACCACTGACACTATCGAGGTATAAAAGAAACGCTGGACTGTGCTGTAATCGCCTTGAGCCTGGCCGGTAAAAGTGCCTACGCGAAAGTCCTGTCTTTTTGTCTTGTTCTCTGGGGGTTGGGTAGTTGCGTGTGAAATTGTGTTCGGTCTAGGAGCCCGTACAACTCGCGCGTAGTAACCGTGTTGCGCCTAAGTCTCACGGGTCGTACAACTTCGAATTTTGTTGGTTACTTTGTCGTGCCTGAAATAGTCCCAAGCCACATTCGTTCGGCCGACTAGGAGAGTTGATACCAGATCGACAGAGCGTGGCGTAACCAAGAGGCAGTTGTAACAAAGTGGTGACGAGTTGCTTTGAATTATGGAGGTTGCGTACAATGCTTTAACTCGCCGTTTCAACAACAGCTCAATTTGCTGTCTACTTTAACAGAAGAACTTTCAAGTTCCTCCATTCAGTCATGTTTCCACTGGAAACTCAATCGGTTGACAATATTGCTGACAGTATCTCGGAGTTCCTGTACGATCGTGACGTTCATGTTATCTTCGATTCTTGGTATAAGCGGCACGAGAACCTATTCACCGTTGACCACGCTTGCCAGGGTGACGCGTGTATGGTCCGGCTG
>OX104069.1:64239317-64327799 GCA_944474145.2 Dicrocoelium dendriticum | reverse complement strand
CTGGCCTTAACTCGTATGGCACCATAGTCTTCCGACCAAATATTCCGAAATAATACATCCGCCGTCTGTTGGTGTCTTAAAATGGGATACCGAAAGGATATACCAACGTGTTCGCTGGTAGCTAGAGATATACCGTACGAAACGTCAGTTATGAAGTCTCTGAGAGAAGCGCTAGCGGTGATTGCGGAGCAAGCAATTGTTTTCGATTTGTTCCTCATCAGGTTCAATACATATTAAACGGTAAAACGCTTACAAGTGGTTTTTGGGTACAAAGAGTAACAACTGATCAAAAACATTCGAAGTCGATGGACGTGGTGTAAGCCATATGTAAAGTAGGTAGTACTTGGTTATCTATATACTTGGTAAGGAAGTCCAGAAACTGATGCAATGGCACTTAGAGAATCAGCTCGAGAAAGTCTGCACCGCACATTCCAGACGCTGGATTGCACAAAATATCTGCCTGACAGACTCAAGGGAGGTTAAAATCCCCTAGAACTATAGATCTATCCACAGACTGAGTAAGCAAAATTTCCATAATCTTCTTGGAGGTATTTGCAAGGTTCCTGAACTGAGCGAAGAAAGTACACGTAACAGCCGCTAGGGCCTTAACTGATTGACCCAACGAGTGAAATGGGCAGGTCCCTAACGTAGCTAATTTACAGCTCACTTAAGGTACAACGTCTTTGCTTTGACGGCCAACGCAGCGACCACTTCTAAGCAGTGCGTAGCCGGGGAAACATACATCACGGTCAGTGATATTCCGGGACAACCACGCTTCAGTGAAAGCAAGTACGTCGGGACGAGATTAACCAACGTGTAGACCCAACTCGTGCACTTTGTTCTTTAGGCTATGCATATTCCCAAGTACTACCTGATGGAAGTCGGAACAAACAGATCTGGGTCTTGCGCTATCGGGATTGGTACTGGTGGTGTGGAAATTGATCTCCGGCTGACCACTTGAAGATCCACAAGACGGAATCCTTGCTCACCATGCGCTCGTCTAGTTTTGAGGTATTTGGTGGCCTGTTTTAACTTCAGCCTCTCTGCCAGTGGAAGGTCTGGCTAAACACTGACATTACTAGCCTTGAGTTCGAATACAAAGTGCAGTAACGCTTTGCGTTCCTCTGAGGTTGAAAGGACCTCGCGAAGATGTCGAGGTCTCAGATTTGGCGTACACCAGGTACGTTCGCCGTCTGGTCAGTTTTCTGACTGTGACACCACGGAAGCCAGTTGAAAGCAGATTGGTGACGCACAGCTTGGACCACTAGAAGTCATCAAACATGCGTTCCCTGGGAAGAGCTGCAGCAGATTCAGCAAGGTTGCGGTAGCTAACGCTACTATCCATATAAGTGTCATCTCGACATCCAAGAGCACCTGCAACACAGCTAGTGGTACCAGCTGTACCGAGAGTGAACTTGTTGAAATGAAGTTAATGCGTGAGTGATTGAGTGCAGTGAGTCAAATTGTCGGCGTAAATGAAAATGAAAATAGTTCAACTCGGGTAACGGAATCGGGATTGAGGTCCCCAGCGCAATGGTTTTGGTTAGGGATTTATAATGATTTGGTAATTGAAAGTGGGAATCACAGAGTGAGGATAGTTGAGTGGGCCAAAGGTCCACAGGATAATTCATTCAGAATTCTTCTACAATGTGCTGCATGCTATGGTTGGAGCGATTGTTATCCTAATGTATTCTCTGTCTCCACCAAGCCCATTGGGTTGTATTGCGCTTTCGAACTCAGATGGAAATTCAGTGCATAGCTTCTTTTAGATTTCAGTTGAGGACTTGTATCTCTCTGTCGATAAGTGGCTAATGAAACAGGTATCTGTCCCATCCATTTTGTGTATTTTCAGTATTGCAAAAGGTTAACTTTGACACTTTGGTGTGTAGCGCCGCTCGCTTTCTCCTCTTGACACTTTCTACCCTGCGCTGTAACGCTGAGCCCAATTACTCTGTCAGTTCCTTTCCCAACACACCCAGACAAGTCGTTTGCTGTTCCTTGATACATCGATCGCACTTCTTGATACGGTTGTGATCGTCTGTGGTCATCATTCGCACAATGCGTTTCCCAAATTGAATGTGATAACCCATGCCAAGGGATGACTACTTGGTGCAGTGTAGAATGTCACCCCGTAAACATTAATTACAGAAGGAGTAAGGCTGTTGTGCAGGGGCATGTTTACAGGAAATTCCGCTTGACGGCAAGCACTTCGGAACGTTCTTTATCCACCGTTGTGTCAATTGAGGTAGTGATCCCATAAGTGTGGATCTACGATGTAATTACTGATGACCTTAGGTCCTCTTGTGATGTAACGTTGCAACTTAATTCCCAAGTTCGACGAGCACATGAACAACTGAACGGTAAACTCCAGCTACCAGTGTTTCCAGCAATTGCGAAGTGTAAATGCTTTCTCGAAGTGACCAGATTACTTAACTGCTTCTTTATTTTAACCACAGTCACTAATGAGTCTACGCCAGTGGTCCTCAACTATTTGAGGCTGTTGCCCACAAAGCGGGTTCACTTTAAACAAGTACCGGCAGAAAATTTTTGTTTGAATTGCCGAAAAAGAATACTATTTTTGGATCTTTTCCAGTTAAGCCCCGCCACTAATGCAAAAAGAGCATGCGCAAAAAGTCAAGCCCCACCACTAAGGCAAAAAGGGTACACCTGAACAGTCAAGCCCCACCAATAGTGCATAAAGGGCACGCGTGAAAAGTTGAGCCCCGCCACTGTATGCCAGCCCCAGGGTACGTAATGCATGTGAACGTGCCCCATAAAAACACTCCTTATCCGCTTCTAAGGTCATTTTTGTCCAAAAAGTTTCTACGTTCGCACGTAAAACCTGACATGAACTTTCTGATGCTTTCGGCGGTCGTTTTTGCAAAGCCATGGAGTGATTCATCATCAACGTTTATGCAGACGAGGACACCAAATGACACTTCCAACTGTTTCTGACAGGTGGAGGTGTGATACCCGAGATTGTCGGCAAGAAATCGGTCTTCGAAAGGGAACTTGGCTGGAGCGGTCTAGGATGGATTTCAAGACAATAATCCTATTCATTTATTGCTGGTCCAAAAATCTGACAACAATCAAATTCTGCTCAGAGGAGTTATCTATTGGCCACGCGACCGCTGTCGACTGGAAGAACTTTCTGCGTGAAATGTTGTGCCTGGCAGCTTTTGCAGACTCCAACGATTGTCGGCGGCCCAGGTCTACATGTCGAGATCGATGAAACCCTAATATCATGTCGTAAAAACCATGCAGGGCGAGTCTTTCCCCAGCAGTGAATTTTCGGAGGGATTTGCCGGGAGACTAAAGAGGTGTTCTTGTATGCAGTGTCAGATCGAACTGCGGCCACTCTGCTGGACACGATCCAGGCCTGCATCGCTCCCGGCTCAATTATCATTTCCGATATGTGGGCATAATACCAAGGCATTGAATCGATGATTGGCATGAGTTATACTCATCAAACGGTTAATCATACCGAAAACTTGGTGGATCCAACGACTGGAGCTCACACACAAACTATCCAATCTCTCTGGCACATTTACAAGATGCAGAATAAGCGCCAATGCGGCACACACCGATCTTTGGTGGACAGCTACCTGTGTGAGTTCGTTTGGAGGCAAAGACACCGAAAAATGGACCTTTTCATGCAAATTATTAATGACTTGTCTCAATTTTACCCTCTTCAATAGAGAGTAAAAGTTCAAGTTCCATATCCTCCTTTTTCATAATCTTTTTTGGGTGGCGGGGCTTAACTTTTTGGCGGGGCTTAACTGGAAAAGATCCCTATTGTTAATGACTTTCTATCACTAAAATAAAGAAAATACCTATTGTTGAGCAATTTTTGATTAAATTAGGAATCGGCATACCTTAGTGAGACGGTTGGTATTGCTTAGTTCTAACCATTTCTGGTATAATTAGTGTGATTTTGACTAATGCAGATCGTAAATCATACTCCAAGTTCATTCGGTTCCTTGCATTGGTGTGTAATCTCTGAGCAAACAGAAATCAGTGGCTTCTCATTTAATTTAACCATGCTTTCCAAGTCCCTCCCGGATCACAGATTCTCACAACCACTATATATCGATACGCTCGGTACACCAATCGCTTATTTTCTCCCTTCTACCTTGCAAACATTCGCTCGCTACCTGGTCGGCTTACCTATGCGTCCATCTCAGTGTGCACTCAGCTCTGCCATTCGACAAGGCGAACGAGTATCTGACTCAAACGAACATGGATCGACGTGTGAAGTGTTTGAGGCGCCATCTAGCTGCGCTGCTTTCCAAGCTTGTAATCGTATTTGAGATTGTAATATTTATTACCGGAAATTGTCTAATGCACGGACTACTCATTAATGGTTGGTTACTGAGTACTAATCAATAGTCGTTAGAGAGCTAGTTTCACTTTTTGATGCAGATGATTTACCCATAATTTCGTTTGGCGATGGGTTTTTGACCCAATCCTCGTACATAGTTATACCCCCGTAAAATTCCGTTTCATTGCTTTGGGGGTACTTACTCCCAGCTTGAGAGCCACTGGCCTACGCGATAAACTAGTACAACGCCTTAAAGTCGGTAGGAAACTATAATATTCCGTTAGCACTTTCCGACCCTGGACCGCTCACTGACTTATGGTCACGTGAATCACCACTAACTGCGCCATCAGGTCATTCGGAGTTAAGGACATATTTATTAGTACAATCTAGCGCACGCAAGAAATTAGTTGTGTGTTTGCCTGTATGCACATCACCTAGGCTACCAACCTTATTAGAGATCGGATGCGTTCCTATGGTAGTATTTAGGAACATGATAATTGCTCTAATAACTGTACCCCGGTGTGTATAATGTTCCAAAGTGTGGTGTCGGAGCTCCTGTAGCGCCCAATAAATACTTTTATGTACAAGTCCATTGCTGACCGATTGTTCATTATTCTTTCTTGTTTTAAGCTTCCTTATATACGGCTCGATACTCGGCTGCCTGTAAGTTATCGCACTAACGTTCGCTCCTGTCTCGCTTCATGCATCCACGTTTTTTGCAGCTCTTCGAATATATCTGCGCTAAGTCCGGTTTCAATTGTCTTTTGATATCCGCGCTCGATTGCGCGCATCGTCTCGGACTAGTATTTACTAGTCCTACGCCGACGAGTGCTTACACCCACTGAGGTTAATGAGAACATGAACAACCGGGGACAATGATTCAAGGTTCTTTTACATATGGTAACAATTTCTTTCTATAACATGACGCACAAGCGTGAAAGTCAACTGGAGTGGGTAAATCCAATAAAAACTGAACAAACAGGAACCAGTCAGGTGCACACAAAGAACGGCAAGTGAGTGTTGGCGTCAGAGTAGGGCTACGATCTGGGGGCAAAAATAACCACTCCAAACAGCCAATAAAGATAGTATAATGATAGGTTAAAACAAACGTCAGTGAGCCACTAGAGCAAAACGAAATTCCACAGCTATATACCGTTACAGAAGTATACCTGCTTCTGTATTGCCCTTTCAACACAAAATCATAGTCTTGGGACAATGGGAAAAGAAATCGCCAAGTAAACGCAGTGGTTGTCCATATAGTAACTCGGCGCTAGACGTACGTAGATCAGACTTTAGGGTTGATCGGATCGCAAGGAGGACCATAGGCAGTACCTCAGTCCAATGAACAATGAACAATGATTTATCACGGGATAAAAGCAAGTGCTTGACACGTCCCGTAGGATGGTTGAGGTGAATATGATGCAATTGAAATATGTCTGGGTCATCTACCGAACGTCTGCCGAGATGAATAGTTTGATAAGTAACATCAGTGTAAAATTAAAATAAATTATCGGGCGGAAACATGCAGAAAGACACTGGGGTGCAGTGATCATTGAGGTAAAGAGTGAGCAAAGTAAAATATGGTCGCTCACTTAGATCCGTTTGATACATAAATCCTGTTGTAATGCATCCTTGGCGTAATCCACAGTAGGGGAGTTTAGGTAACAAAATGTTGGGAGCTAAGAGCAACATCTAATCGTTTTTTGAAAACATCCAAGGTAGGAGAGGATACAACTGAGTCTGGGAGTGCGTTCCAAGGTTTGCAAACCCGAAGGGAAAAGTAATTCCGTCGACACTCTAGACAGCTATATTGTTCCTTCAACTTTAAGCAGTTACCCCTGAGCTGCATGTTGTGGCTAAGTTTCAGCAAATGGCGGCATACATGGTTGGGGTCACTCAATATTTGATACGCATTGGCGGCGCTAAGGGATGCTTTCAGCTGTCGGTGGAAACGTTTCACCATGCCGTTCGCCTGTGGATGATAGGCGGTCGTGTGAATGCGTCGGCATCCAACGAGTTTAAGAAGACCGTTAAAAGTTGAAGATTCGAATTGCGGACCGCGGTCTGTCGTCACTGTAGCTGGATAGTCATGTGAAGCGACCCAGTGCTCGACAAAAGCGTGTGTTGCGGTTTCCGCAGCTACGTCAGGGATGGGAACGGCTTCGGGCCAACCGGTACAACGATCGATCACGGTCAAAATGTAGACCATTCCTTTGGACGGGGCCAGAGGTCCCACTATGTCGAGATGGACATGGGCAAATCGCGCTAAAACGGACGGAAAGCGACCAAGCGAAGAGGACACGTGCCGCTGAATCTTGGCTTGCTGGTAAGTGAGACAGCTGCGTGCCCAATGCGTAAGATCGTGTTGCATCCCCGGCCAAACGTATATCTCAGAGACCAGCTTAGTAGTAGCTTTAATGCCTGGATGGGCGATATTGTTGAGGGTGTCGAAAACGATACGGCGAAAAGTTTCTGGAACGACAAGTCGAGGTCGTCCGGTAGATGTGTCGCATAAAATTGTACCATCAGATGACAGCAAAACGTGCGGGATATCTTCAAAGAAGCATCACTGAGTTCCGAAAACGTTTGGTCGTTTGATTGCGCGGCGGCCATAGCAGACAAGTCAATTGCTTGCCCGGCAGGGCCGATCGCAGGTACTGTTGAAAGAGCATCAGCGACGACGTTTTGTTGACCAGAAATGTGTCGGATGTCAGTCGAGAATTGGGCACTGAAATCCAGCTGACGAATCCCACGTGGTGAGTGTCGAGCTGATTAATTTCGGAATGCATAGATAAGTGGCTTGTGATCGGTGAAGATAATGAAGGTGTTACCTTCAAGGACATGTCGGAAGTGTCGAACGATAAAGTTTATCTGTGCAAACATAGTGTTTGTTTGAGGTTACCATATATTCTCGGTCGCGCGAATTCATAATTCACTCGGATCTAGGCGTGGTACGACCAAGTTGCTCGTACTGCTAGGCGTGACTTTTTAAATTTCATTCAACGGAATGAAGGCTCGGATAATCCATTGAGTGGTAAAACCCCCAGCCAAGTGTCATGCCGATCAGAGAAGCATAGTCTTGCGCATGCGTATGTGCAGTATGGCGGTGTTAGTGAGGTATCTCATCCCCGATTTGCTTCCAAGCTACCGGATCCTTGAGTGAGGTGCAATCATACAGCAGGGATGTAAGTGCACTGCCGCCTCCGGCTATATTTAGGTAGCAAGAAGAGACAGCGGTCAAGCACGTAATTTGCGGTACAAGTGTTTAGGATCATTTGCACGCTTAGGTTGGTTGTAATGGATCCTCAAGTACAGATTCCTCGAGCCACTGTCCTTACCTGAATCCACTGGAGTCATTTCAAAATACCGTCGCCTAATGGATTGCTCCACCTTCGTCTTAGTTTTGCACCATGTGCTCTCAATGGACTCAGCGATCACGTATGGAGCGATAAGCCCGCATCTGGTTAAACTATCTCAGACAAGCGCAGCATGGTCCATGACCATAAATTAATGGTCACCATTAAGCTGTTGATATCAGGTATTTGTCGTAGCTGACATTCCCATCGTGTCTATTAGGACAGAGAAACGTGCATGTTAACTGGGTTTCGCAGAAAGTGCATCCCCACAAGCTGGTTGGCTTGACCAATCCTCAATGAGCTCTCAACAACAACGGCAGTTGAGCAGGAACGTGACCTACTCTGTTCGACCCCAAACCGCCTGCTAGATCACAGGAGTGTGCAAGCCTACGGAACGCGGGGCTGGATGTGTGTGGTTTCAAAATGTTGGTTCCAAATGCTCCCGTATAGTTCGTTGATTTCGAAGTGATGTTGGCTGGCGACTTAAAGTTTACTTAAAGTTAGGTAAGAAAACACGTCCATACATAGGTCATAGATGAGCAATGAACAATGATTAAACACGGGTTAAAAACTAACTGCCTGGCAAGTCATGTATGATGGTTGGGGTGAAAACTACGAAATCGAAACTATTTGAGGCATCTATTTAGGCGTTTACTGAGTTAAATGCGTTGCGTAATAAAATAGTATAAAATATAAATTGAATGTAAGCATACAGGAAACCATGGGGTACAGTGATCGTTTGTGTAAAGTGCAGGAAAAGTAAAAATAAGGTCGCTCACTCATGTGCCACTTTCTTGGGTTCATGTGACACACAAATCTGATAGAAGAACATGAGTAATGTAGCCCGCGGTAGCGTAGCTTCGGTAACGAAGTGTTGGGAATTAACAACAACCTCCGCTCGTTGTTTGGAAATGTCCGAATTAGTGAGGAAAGCTGTTTGGGAGAGGGTTCCAGGCTTGACAAACGCGAATGGTACTTCCGTCGATAATCTAGACAACTGTATTGTTCACACAGTTTCAGACAGTTGTCTGAGCTTGATATTGTCACTAAGTTCCAGCGAACGGCGGTATACGTAGTTCGGGACTCTCACCTCAAACCGATCATGTAGAAAATTGCTTATTCAACCAAGGCATGGGTCGCCAATGCCGTAATTCCGAAGCTTGTAAAGGAGAATTCGATAGTCTAAGGGATCAAAAAATGTTGAGAAGCCTTGGTAGAGGTCATTGAAACCCTCTTTACCTGCTCCGTGCACTTAACACGTTACAAATACATAAGCGATTTGGTAGGAAGTCATGTCGCTCCGGGGATATTAAGCAGTGCTTTTCCAGGTGCTGTATCCTAGCATCCACGATGATTGATTCCATAAGTTTGGAAAACACTGGAAGCAACGTTATCGGATGGTAATTGGTGAGTGAGTGGAGAGAGTGTGACTACCTCCATTATAAATTAGAGTGATGACTCCTCGCTTCCCTATTGGTGGAATTTTGTATTCCTCCAGACAGCTCCGATGGGAAATGGCCAGTGATTATGTTGGTTCACTGGCTGATGCCTGCAGGGCCTGCGGTTGAATGCTATCTACTCCAGGAGAATTGTGAGTACGCATGGATAACAACTTCAATAAAATTTCTGCAGTGTAGGTAATGTTGGATAAACCTAACGGCAGATTAATAGAAATGAGGCGAATACTTAGGCTCGTTACCCGATGGCACATATATGAGTAAGGAAAACGTAAGAGATCGGCTGCTTTCATTGCTGACCGCCTGCACCTATCAGTCGTGGCCAGTGCTGGGATCCCGCGTTTCCCATTACGATGGCTATTAAGGTGCCTGTATAAGAGTTTGCCGTTCGTGCATAATCGATTCATTAACTCCTGCTGAGACATCACCTTGTCCTTGAGGATCAATTTCACACAGTAGTTACGCTGTGCCACGTATACAGTGCAGGTTTTGGCATTTCGGCAGCCCTTGTGAGCTCGTGATGCCGAATCCCTCAGGAACATATATTTACCTCCACTGCTCCTTAGAAATGACTTGCTTTTGTTAGACGGTGGATGGGTTTCTGTCCCGATGTTTGTGCCACAGTGTGCTAAACATCTCTTTGAACGTTTCTAAGGTGACACCTGGGGGGTATCCAGGGATGGTAGTATAAGATTTCTCCTTAACAAGTTTCGATAACGCGTTGCATTGCGTGATAGTATATGCTTCATCGTTCTCCGCCTCAGGATACTCCGTATGGCATATTTGGTCACACAGGAGAGTAACATGGTCACCGCGACCCAATGGTGTGCTTGTAATTATTCCGTAAACATGAGTTCTTCGTTGGTGAGCACAAGATCAAGTATCGACGGCCTGTTAACAGGCTGCGTGATAGAACAGTGGGTGGCTCGAAATTAGCCCCTGTAAACAGCCTCTAAACCGCACCATCGGTTTCTGGTGTTTCCAAGTTGCGCACGGTAAAGGCTCCAGCGACAAGAATGTGGCTGTGTGACTTCGTGATAGTTTATGCGCATGAGTTAGTAACTGAATTCAGGGGCGTATGCGCGGCTGCAGTGATTCATGCCTGTTGCCCGATTGCGAGTTTAACACATGACTGTCTGGCGTTACACTTCTCACTTGTCCGACATCCAGTTCACCATATGAAGACATTCTATATTATGGATTGGAGTTTGACTGCGTGCGTGATCGCTGCAAAGTAACTGCGACCTGTGTGCATATGTGCGATCGCCTAAAGTGATTGCGGTGCAAATATTGTGTGTGATTTTTGTGCTTAACTGATTTCCACCTAAAGCATTTCCATCGCGTTTGAGTTCCTCAATAACCGATTTCGTCCAACACTCTTTTCCTTCCCCTATTTGTAGATCTTCGTTACTGGCGTGGTACTAGTTTAATACACTAAGAATACTACAGACTCACTAAGGCGCAAACGTCGAGACGTAATTCGGATTGCAGTCCATTTCCGACATTGAGTTTTGTAGACGGTAAAGTACGGCTATAAGGCATGTGTCCTTGTTCCGCAGCCACAGCCGGCACCAAAGCGAATTAAGGGTGCGGATTTCTGGATGATCAATGAGTTCCCATAGGAGGTTAGCTTTTTAATAAAGTATTGGACCACAAAACTTAAGTCAAGCGTTCAGAAACAGTGACCAACCGGATAAATTGATCTCAGAGTCGATTATCCCAACTTTTAACTAGGTGTCTGTAATCAAGATTAGCTCTCTCGGTCGTGAGAGATGAAGCTCTCTAAGTTCGGCCAGCTTAAGACATTGGTCTTGGGCGTTAGGCTACAAACAGGATAGTGTTTTAGAAGTTAGAAGTGGGTTGATGTATGTTAAATTCGCTTTTGGTTCCAATCCGACAGTTAGGTGGTCGGTCATCGCTTGTTTTTTGTTAGGTCGTCGGTTTATGATTTTCATTCCGGCTGCATAACCTCACAATCTTCTAAATCAGGATGTTATTTCGTGCCTTGCTCCATCCTGTCTGGTGTCACGTGTGCTGTTGTGTCGGTTTCTCCGAGAAAATGTGGGGAGAAAGGATTTGCTGAGGCTGCAAATTCTATCAAATTGCTGACCACTCGTGACCGTGCGCCTACTGCTTTAGCGGGATCACGGCTGGCAAGCTGGGGCAAAACTCCAGTAAATTTTCTAACAGGACTTGTGCCAATCCTTCGAAGTGTAGCACCGCATCCATTTATCTTGGGCCGCAATCCTTGCAGTCAGGGAATGAAGGAATTCATATCAACGCGTTAGCGATGACATCGTCCGTAGAGAGTGCACCACGGATGTAGCACCACTGCTGTCGTTCAAATGTTTGTGCTTCGTAATCAGAAGAATCCTAAAGATCGGGAACACCATAATTAAATATATTTTTCTATAAGAGGGTCGCCATGGTTATCCGCTTACTTTTGGCGATTTTCCAAAGGAAAATCGAGTAGTGTGCGCACTCGGTTTGGTGAGTCAGGGAAACGAACTAATGAAAGTAGGACGCCCTCAGTCTTCTCTGCTGAGTTCAGCGTTACTCGAAGAATTCTAGGTTCACTATAGTGCACTAAAGTTTAGTGACGCGATAAGCGTCTTAGCATAGTGAGCTCAACCTGGATACTCATCGTGTCGCAGATGAAATTCCACTGGTGTCAATCATCCCGCAAGTTGCCCTTCATTGTGCCAGATTTGGACTGGGCAACGTTAATGCAAACGTGATTTAACGCACGATGGCTCTGTCTAGCGAATGTCCGCTTGGGGGTTGTTGTCGGTGATTTTTGTTGGTCGGGAGGTAACAGCGGAGATGACGGTGAAAGTTGTAGTAGGCCTCATGTTGGAAAAACTGATAGCTTCCCAGTTCGAAAGCTGTCATGCTGGACTGGTAGCAAAACTAGTCTAATTATAGGATCGCACACTCATTGCTTAACGCAGGTGATCTTGACCTAACACTCTAAATCTCCAAAACCCTATCTATGCCATATTAGTCACGGCAAAGTACTTCGAGCCACATAACAATATTTAGATGCGTGACTTGACAGTTACAATATATTCTACCACATGGGCAAGAGGAGGCACGCATAATCGCCAACAGATTGAGGTGACAACAGGATACTGAATACATATGAAGCGGGGAACGATAAAAAACACATTGCGGTTATGACGAATGTGAACCATAAAATTTGCCGCAATCGGACAAAAGGCTGTAATCCAATTAGCCAATAAGGAAACAGGATGTCGCACATCGAAGATCTCTGACAGAAGGCAATGCCGATTGCTCAGTATCTTTTGACCCTACATTACTCTCGAAACACTTCAACCGATTTCGGCCCAGTTGAAATAAACCTTCGACCACCACAGCTTATCCCTTAATTCTAAAGTTCTATGGATTATCCTGAAACCCATAGAAGGCCGAGTCATTCTGAGCGACTGCGCGACAATCGGCATGAATACGGAAGTTGTTGAACGACATATTTTGTAGTAGTGTTTTCCTAGACAACATTCCAATGTGACGCCGTCAGCATCCATCATTTGAAGTGCCAAAGGGAAGACAACCCCCAATTCAAAAGCAGGCCTCCTGATGCTGTTAAGATCAAGAAATTTCGATCACCACCTTCAACTGTCAGGAGGACGGTATTCCGTCATCCCGGCTTCTGTGTTACACTGCATCTCTGGTGATAACCGTGGGTAAGCAATGGTTGGTGTACACAGTTGAGAAGAGAGGAAGCATGTCTCTCATATCTCAAGCAGGTTACACCGGCTCCCTAATCGGACAGCCATCCGCAGCTTAGAGCTGAATGGCACATCATGTACAATAATAGCACGCATATGTTAATCAGTGGCAAGATATTGGTTGTGTTCAATAATGATAAGTACTCATGGCGCGTTCTCATCAATGAAGCTTGTCAAAGAAAATAACTAGTTTACGTAGTTTATCCCGACAAGATAGCAACTAAGAGTCCAGAACCAATTCATCTGCTGACTTTCATGCTGGACCTGCTCTTTCGGATCATGCATGCGGACCATAAAAGAAATCAACGGAACTTGCGTAAGACTTTTACTTCTAGCGATGCCCATCGAGGGCTGAAACCTCTCGCTTCTGACAACGTAGAACAAATTGACGCTGACATGGACGCTCTGTGGAGTAAAGCAATGCATTCCCCTAAGATAGCCCACTGCACAAGCGGCCAGAATGAGACTCAGTTCAAGTACATACACCAATTATGCTCATGGAGAAGTCTCGTTCAAATGAGTACCAGTTGACTTTTATTCATGGCAGTATAGCGTACACAAAGTACGGTTTAGGTATGTGTTGAACTGAAACATAGTTCACGTAGTCAACAAAAGCAAACACACAGTTCCACATGGTGTTCGCTTGTTTCTAGACCCCATACATAAAGTCCAAGTATCGGACGAATGACAAACTAAAGGTGAAGCGGTAAGCGAGAGCCCAAATTGCAATCGCTCAACATGCACAAACTTTCGCTGTGGCCGCTGCAGTCGCAGCGTCCGCGTTGATGCAAGGACAAGGAGCACCGCGGGCAGCTTTAGCAGTCGGGCCATTCGGCCAACTGCTTCGCAGAGCCAAGCACTTCTCGCGATCAATGAAAATGCTGTTATTTTTCACGGCCAATTCGGCTTCCTTTGCACTGCGGAGACGAAGGAGTTCTTGCAGTATATCCTGAGCTCGACATAGCTGTTCTTGTAACTGTCGAATTGAATCTTTCAACTGGGCCACTTCACACTTTAATCTGGGAATCGAATAGGAGAGGTTTACTTGCAGAATACTCACAATGGTGTATTCCAAAGGCATCAAACCTGTAAGTTGAATCTTCCTAATTGTGCTAATTGACCAGACACCTACTCACCGCCTTATTTGGCACAATAGTAAACTGGTAACACTGAATTTAATTTGGCGTCAATCAAGTTAGTAAGGTAAACGGTGATCGAGTATCTCGAAATAGGCTTCAAGCCAACTGGGTTCATAATTTCGAAAGGTTTAGAAGACAAACAGGGATTGGAATTTTAGTGATTTGACAAACATAAAAACTACGTACCTACGCCGTATCGACCCTACCCTGACACGCAACCACTGGCGGTCGCGCGAGGGCTACGGATACTTCGATGATCGCCCGGTCCACTACGCTCACTCGAACCCGCGACCTCCGGGTTGCAAGACAGACGCTTTATCCTTTAGTCCACGGACCGGTATTCGACGTACGAGGCTGTGAGTAACACCAACAGCAGCTGACACTCCAGAGCCATTCAACCTTGATGGTAAGAAATCACTCCCATGGTAGAAAGCAAGAATGGCAGAGGAGGCCTAATGCAGCTCCTGTCGTATTTAGCCATTAATCAGGGTCATAGCACCTACTACGTTACAACACTTTACCGTCACAAACGGCCGACTGTCACCTGAAGATAATACGCTATCGGCCAGAGAGTTTCCTTGTTTCGTAAGCATTCTGGCTCAGCATGTGTCTCAACAGCACAAATATGTTGAATGTTAACTCCAGATAGGAGACAACAAGCTCATTGTGGACGAGAACTGCGGTTACTGCCAAAAGTGGAGGACATGGAGCCTATTACTGAACGTGAGACGGATTGACATTGCTAAGTCTAGTGGACACTGACCGGAATTTCCAATACAAATTAAGTGTCTGCTCTCTCGCGACACCCAGGCAGGCAGTCAGTTAGTGTGCTTTATGTACCCATGAAGAGTGAATATGAAGCTCTAACACGTACGCCAAGGACAGCGTAAACAAGGAAAGCTAACAGTAAATTATGACAGATATAAAACTACAGCTGTTAAAATAATTGACAGAGCAAATATCACTGGAGTGATTCACGAACCAGTTCTTGAATGACTGAATTTATATCTTTCGGAAAACGTGACAGGCAAGGAACTACTGATGTACCATAGGATCTTGTGCGGGTGTACATGGCTTTGTAGCCAAAAAAGTCAATTAAGCAGCCAGTGCGTCCTGCACCGGTGTCTGCCAAATGTATTCAGAAAAGTGGGTTCAACAGGTATAAACGGTATACCCGATTCGAACATTACGAACTGTGCAGAGGACAAAAATCCCACTACTCATTATTAATATAAAAATTTGTCCGTATAGCTTCTAAGTCGTATGTCGTACATTGACGCTATGCGGATAGTTCTAGTGCGTGGGGCTAACTGATGTCCTCTGCACAGTTCGTAACTGGCATAGCAGTCGAAGATGATCCGGGCTATATCATAGGCAACTGTCAATCACCTAGGCCGCGGCTGTCACCCATGGCGAAGTGACACCATCTGCTGGCATCCGGAAGTCATGGGACGGAACCCGGCAGAGGTCCGATGGAAGGCGCACCACTGATGAGACCCGGAAGGTCGAAGCACCAGTGTCTGGTGCATTGTCAGACTTGCCAAATCCTGCTGCTGAGAGTGATCATGATGAATTACCTGAATTATACCAAAGTCCCCCTTGCTCATCAGTAATTTAATCGGATAGTCACGAAATTGCATCCACAACGCCCTCAGCGGGTCAGCTGTTCTCTCACCTCATACGGACATCTCGTTTGTTCACTGAAGCTCTCTTCGTGAAACCATTTTGACTCCATTCACAACGCGCTCGATCAAGCCAGGGGGCTCAATCCAGTGTTCCGGGCATGTTTCTTGTTAACATTTGTGTTTTTCTCTAACTGTGCTGACTTCGTCTAACCTTCACACTCCAGGCTTTGGGTTTTGGAGCCAGTTCGTGAGCAAACCCCTGTTTCCACCTTGTTATTGTCCGATACGGGTACGCACCTAGACGAGCGGATGGTTTGAATGAGCAAAGGAGATGTCCGTTTGAGGCGAGCGCACAGCTGACTCACTGAGGTCGTCGTGGATGTAATTTTCGTGACTATCGGATTATAGTTTTTGCCCTAAGGATGCAGGCTGCCGCACTACGGATGAATGCCATTGCACTAAGGATGCAAATAATTGAAAAATGGTATAATACACTTATCTAGTCAACCACCTAAAATTCGCGATTTGGTATCGTCTCAAACGATGTTAACAATAGTATATTTTAAATGATCCAGCTGTACAAATTGATCAGACCACTTTGCGGCCTGTATCATTCGTCATTGAGAAGTGTACTATCTTTCATCATCCATTCTGCCGCAACCTGTCTCTCTCATGTTTTACCTACCCAGCTTATCATTAGGACAGGTTCACACTCACCCAAGTAGATAGCGATGTAATGCATGCATCACATATTGATCGAGCAAGCTGTGGTTTGTAAACACTTCAAGTCCAAATTCCGAACACATCTGACGCATTCGAGACGAAAGAGCACGGGAAACGGTGGATGGTACCGTGCTCTCAATGACCCTACTACACGCATAGTGCACGGCGCGTTCCAGCTCACACATTCATGAAAAGCAAGTTTGTCGTGGCGAATCTGCCATGATAAGACTCCGCAAGTCTCCGTCGCCGGGATTATCGCGGGTGCCACATTATTCACCTCGACTTGGAAAGCAAAACGAGAATAATTTTATTAGCTCTCAACCTTGCAACCCTCAGAGACATAACAAAATAATAATGGACAGCTACAACGAGGCATATTTTATCGTATGCGGACTTAGATAGCAATGTAGTACTCGGAATTCAATTGTTAGTACCTCGTTCGATAGCATCTGGGCGACTATCAACATGTCGGCACATCGCACAGCAACATAGCATAGGCCGCGTGAAAGTGGCACACCACAAGTGCAGGTTCTACTTTCATCATAAATCTAGTTGCAGGTAACTGGATATACCCGTTGTATCTACCCGAATAAAGGAACACTGACATGGGGTTGTTCGCTGCCCTGCCCTCAGACTGACGCGAGAGGCTTAGACAAAGTACAGACTTAGTCATCTACCGAGAGACGTAAAGCATCGGTACGCCATTACGGAGGCTGTGTTTGTGCCTACGGATGACATCAAACTCTGGCAGCGGACCTCAGATGAGATTATGAACTGGTATTTACGTCAACAGTTCACATACTACCATCATGGATATTTGGCAGGGTCACACTCTATAGTTGGACGGTTGTACCGGTTTCGACTCATGACCCAAACTAATCTTATCACTCGATCCCAGGAGATGCAAAGCGGTTGCGGGAACAAACGTTCCCGAACATGATCTTAGGATGTACTTGTGTCCAAAACATCACAACTTACTGCATTTGAGCTGAGTCACAGACATGTTCCATGCCCGGTCTGCTCAACCGAATGTTCAAGCGGCTAGTGGCTGTCTTCAGGTAATCTTCTTTTGCTCGGATAGCTGACTTGATTTCCTCTATTTCGCGCTCCGTGTCAAGAATTTCTTGCAGTGTCTGCAATGAAATGAATGTGAAACGATTGCGCAGGAGGAACTCGACGGTTAGGCCTCGGTCAACCGATCAGCTTGAGTGGAGCGCACAAAGTGAATGATTAGGAATGAATTTGCAACCAGATAGATGGGGCGAAAATAATACCTCAGTTGACAGACCACAGGAATGATTCTCGAAGTAAAAGGAGGCAATCGTTCGGCCAACGGTTGCTCGCCCCTAGCTTACGGGATATTTACATACCTCGCTTTCCCCCTATCGGCTAGAGTCCAAACCTAGTTGGAAGCCGCTGGTCACCAGGACCAGTTGCGTGGTTGTTAACGCTTTCTGTTTCGCTTGTCTAGCTAGGCTATGGATATGAGAAAGTTTGATAAGGGCGCAGAGCATTAAAAGAAGCCATAACTTCTCAACATAGTCAATTGTCTGTGAAAGTGCGATATAGTTAGGGAGTAGGTGTTTTCGTTCCGAATGAGTATCTGAAATATTTAGATACCGCACTAAGTCCACTTTCCTTCATTAGGCAGATTCATCATTAGAAACAGAAAGTAACGAACAAGCTTGTTTTCAGGGCTTCATCATCAAGCAAATACAACCACAATAAAGCAAGTTAGAATAGACACAATGGGTTTAAATTGGGTCACTGAGGCAAAGTAACTAATCGATAAGTCTACATGCTTGGTCTGGTTGAGGCGAGATCAGGTGAAGTGACGTGAGTGCCATTGTTAGTCGCGTTGATCTGAGGCCAAGGCAGGGTTAAAATATCGACGAGCTTTTTCTGTGCACATAGATCCGACTTATAGAGCCGAATAGCGATCGCCTCTGCTGTCGACAGCAGGCGACATCTGACTGCCCGTGTGTAACGTCCGGGGACACAGTAGATCGGTGTGAATGTGTCATGCAAATCGATTTGATGGTCAGTGTCTACTAGGTGCGTCAATACTGCACTCGTTACATTCTTCCTCGCGCCGCTGTAGAGCCAAGGTGGGAAATACTCTAGAGCCCTAACGGACAGTCGCCTGGTCGTTTTCCCAATTTACCTTGCTAGACACGAGCAAGAGAAATTGTACATACAGAAGAAGGTCTGCGACCGAGGTATCCTGTCTTTAAGGTGTTGGTGCACAATCGGTGTTGAGGTGAAGCTTACGCGTAGATTAGCCGCAAAATACGTTCGTTCTGTTGCTAAGGATTCATCATTAATGGGAGCCACATGGTTGTAGGGTACCGAAGAAGCAGTAAACGTGCTAACGGATTGTTGTCGTTGAATTAATGGCTGATGTTTTGAGAAAATTTACATGCGCGCCCAGAAAAGCTGAAAGAAGAAGCAACTCACAACTAGAGCCACTGATGTTTCAAAATGTCCTAAAAATTCATTCCATAATTTCAGAAATCTTCAAGAGTTTACAATCTATGCTATGGTGACGGATCAAATTTGCAATGGATGCTGCCGAATCCCATGGGGCACGAATCCCTAGTATACAATAGCATGGCACTCCAAGTGAAGAGTCGATGGTCAGCAGGAAAATGCAGCCGTATACTCCCCCTGTACTAGTAGATCATGTTCATTGGTTTCCTTCTTCACTGCATAGAGGAAGAGCGCGCTGTCGCTTGATTCTGGTACCATTAAATGTATTGCGATCACTATTGTGAGTCTCTGTGATAATATTACACGTAATTTTCCACTACTGTGTAGACAGCACGCTTTGTTCAAACCCATCTTAAATCATCCATGGCTAAAAGCATTTCTGATATTCACAAGTTCCTTTGTGCCTCAAGTGCTGAAGGAAGAAAGTGTAGTTAAGTCGAACATGGCGTAGATCAAAATTATAACCGAGATGACTGCAAAAGTGACTACATTGCGTACACCGCTGGATTCAATCACAAATAAGTTCTATAAATTGCAGCAGAAATTAACATATTGAGTAGATGAACTAACAAAGAGAATGGAGCTGGCACCACACACACTTTGTAGCAGTACCATTGTGACGAATGTACTGATTACCAGATGATTAAACGGTGTCATTTGACTGCGAACAATACAATCGGTAGAATCACATGGGCGCTAACTTCGATGATCATCGAACATAACACGGATATATTCAGGATAATATCTCAGCACACTCTGGAAGTATCGAATACAATTTTCGCTGTTCTGTGTCAAATAAAGCATTGAAACGTACGATTTTCTATTTCGGGCTTGTAGTTGGTCAAGGAGTTATGAACGGCTCGTCACCTGTATTTACGTGAAAAGTGTCACCAGAGGATGGAAGTTGGTAGACTAGTGTCCTTCGTACCGTTTCACTAGGACCATAAGCAACATTTTTCATGTGTAGGTACATAAGAGAGGTAGTCGTCAAACACCTAGTGGCGATAACTTGTTGACAGTATTGTGTGCGTCGTGGTGAGGTAAGCGGTGCAAGTGTCTGATTGCTCATACTAAGTACTTCATTTGCTGCCTGATAAATCGGGGGCATTTAGGACGAAGTTCAAGTTAAATGCACAGCAACATAAATGATATACAAAAATGCATCAGTCAGACTAATTGTTATCCAGTGTAGCCAAACAAAATATTTTCTCATTTGGTATTCCAGAACCAACTCTTCAAAGTTGCATACAGTGAAGCGGATAATCTGCGATAGCAAGAAAGTTTGTGTGCTGTTAATCTTATCACTACCGATCGAAGCCAGTATTTGCCATTGCCCACCAGGAGAAACAAAAATTGGAAACACCAGTTTGTGCATAAGTGCCTGTCTAATGCTTTGGTATGCAGAACCGACAGAATACTGAACTTCCAAGTGAACGCTTGAGTGACCAGGCAATTATATATCAATTAGAACAAAAAATTCATTAATAAGCTATATCACACTGCATTAGGTAAGATTCGGTGGCTGAAACTGAGTTGCGCCAAAACGACCCTCGATTCCCGAACCAGACTTGCCCGACAACCTTCGCATGCTTCCGACTAAGTGGTTTGGGATTATCCCTTTCTGGCGAATTGCCAGAACGTGGTGAATTTCCGCCTGGCAAGCGTTGCATTAGTAAAAAGCCGAAAATAACTGTTTAACAACACGTGGTGAAAGTGACTCCCCACTAAAGAACGTCACTGCCGCTTGTTTCGTCTTTGTAGAGCAATGCACTCCAGCAAGTGTGTGCTGACATCATGGAGAGGATTGGCCCCCTCTTTGGTTACTCACCAAACGAAAGGTGTATGAAATGAACAATCATGTACCGGCTCCCAAAGGGCGCGATTCCCCAAATAGGCCTTATTACTACCTTGTAGCAGGCTAATCAGCTACAGACTAGGGATATTATCCCCTGAGATAACTCGCTACTACAGCTTGGTCAGCCAGATAGTATAACGCACACTGACAAAACTGTAGGTTATTCAACTACTCACGCTTTCGATACTTAAGTACCCACCGCATATGCCACTAGTCCAGTTGTTAGCAATCCCTGTTTTCCGCAGCCAGACAATTCATGTTTCCATGATCCGATCCCTGCTGGTATAGTCGAGACCCACAGAGCTCGACCAGTGGCCCTCCTTCCGCCCCCATCCTCGTTCTGTCTGGTATAATTCAATTTACGTACATTCACGCATATTATTTAACGGGCTGGTCTTGTGAGTAACTTAGAATCCTCGTCATCGATGTCTGCTGACTGTCCAAAACTGGATTGCAAGATCCCCGTACTGTGATCAAGTATACACCCTCCAACGCCCAGTAATTCATAGCTCACCAGCGGCTGTTTAGTGACATGGAAGCAGTAGCAGCAGGTTTGACTAATGTTGGTGTAGCATTAAATAGCACAGCAGATGCCGCACTGTTGGGCTGGTTCCGATTAACAGGCGATGATTTGCTGTCTGGCTTCAGAAGTCATGCGTGAGCAACAGGAGTTGCGAACAAAGATGCAACTTGTCTGTGATCTCCGCGTATATTCCAGCTTACGTCAGCTGTGAATCGGTCAAGTACGACTTATACCGCTAACTTCATCGGTTCTTTGGCAGAGATTATATTAGAAGGGCTGTCTCCAACCCAAATTATCTCTTTGGCTAGCATTAATGTTTAGCTCGTCACTGACCAACCCCAAACTCTGGCACTTTAAGTTCCGACTGTACAGCGTTCCATCACCTCGGATTTCCCTACTGGTAGATACATCTTCTATCAGCACTTCAGTGCCTTCTCTCTGTCCCTGTCATTGACAACGTGGTCAACTTCTGGTGAGTAGTGGGATTTGGTGAACCATATTTACTTCATCCTAATTAGAGTACAGGTCAGATACGCTAGCTGCCAATCCGGAAAGGAACCAGAGGGCCGTTTCATCTTCTTGGGACTCGTCAGTGGTGCGCATTCCTTTGGTTCCCTTCAGCGGCCTATACCACTGAGTCACGAGGAACGATAACTGACCATCAATGATCGAAATCTAAAAGTGATGTAGCGCGACCCATCCTTCACTGCCATGCAGGTGTGAGGACTTCTTTACCGGTAACCGTGACTCCATGCAGCATTTTCAAAACTGTTAGTGCTAGTTTAACTACTCATGAGTAGACGGAACGGATAAGATTTATTTAGGTCATCGCAAATAGATCCCAAGTCAGATCAACTGCCAATGACGGACACCAAGAACTAAGTTTACAGAACCGATGGTGTTATCATCACTGGGGATTTCAACGTAGGACGTTGTCCTCTGGTGCAACTTGAACATCACTTCGGTGATCACCATGGGCTTGATGAAGTCCGCTAGGATGACGGAGAGGGAGTTCTCATACTTTGTGAGGGCAACCAACTGCTTCTGTTGAGTACCCGATTCAAGCATCGGAGATGTTCCGCTACTCGGCTCACCCCTTCAAGAATGCAAGCCTGACTCCAAAGTGATCACTTCGCAATCGGTTTCAGATGGCTGCGTGGTGTGAAAGATTACAGATCAACCTGGTCCATATTTCTTGACTCAGACCACGCTGCGATCTGCTCAGACCTCTGTGGGTGTCGGAGAGTTCTCGAAAACGAACCACTGTAAGGGTGATCCAAACCGACTAGCTACTCCCTTTGGCTCAGCTGAGCTATCAATGTTTCCTGATCGATACACTCAGCTACGACCCACTGCAACAGTGTGAGCAAAATTCGGTGATCTCGCGAAAGATAATGTTATTCTCTAGACGGTCATTCCGTGGTCTTCATCGCTATCCTGAGAATGCCTGTATCCCCAAGCGTTTCATGAGTCTGTTTGACTGCAGCAGGAATATCCAAGAGGAGTCTAATCATAATAAAGTGCGCCGTCCTGTCAGTCAGCAGTTTAAACCAATTATGCGCAACGGTCATGAAGCCAAGTGGTCTTGTCGTGCGTAGGAAATAGATGCCACTCTCTTATCTGTCAATACTAATGAGCTCTTCCAGCTCCTTCACCCCAATGGTCATACAAGGCTTTTTGTCAATGAGACTATTTGCGAAGCAAATAGTTTGCCGATTACTGACCCGCAAGGACGCTTATATCGATGGGACGAACATTTTCATTCTCAGTCCAATTGGGCCTCACCGCACACTTGAATGTCATGTGCTCCCAGCTACCCGCCAAGAGTGGTCACACTTGATCCACACAGCGAAGCGGATGTTTGCCTCGCGATTCGACATTTGAAACGATTTAACGCTGCCAGCTGCCAGCTAGCCGCATTGCTATTCAATGTACGACATGAGAAACGGCGCTTTTTCCCGGGGTGAGGCAGTTGCTGCCGCCGTTTTTAAAAAGGGTGCTCGTAATGCATGCGATAGTCGCCGAGTCTGGTCTCACTTCAGTTGCTATTGGAAGCATCCATCCATTGGAAGGCATCCATGCTGCGTCGTAAACTGTCCTCGATCCCCGAATAACAGTACCGGAAAGAATAAGCTGACTCCCATCCTGACAGCGGGTGTGAGGATCACATCTTCGCACGTCGCCAAATCCTCGAACAGTGCCGCCTCTACCAGAGACTTACCATCGTTGCATTTCTAGACATCCTGGTACATTCGACTCGGTTGCGCGACCAGCACTATAGTGTTGCTTGCTACAGAAAGCGGTCCCGAAAAAAGGAAACCCATCTAATACGCATAATAATTCCATATCATTAAGAGGGTAAACGCTTGAACTAAGCTTTCTTCGTCCTTCGATGTAAATAGCAGCGTACAACAGGGGTGCCTTATGTCTCCGTTCAGCTTCAATGCTGAAAATGAAGTTATCCTGTCAACAGCTGTGGAAGATTACCAAGATTTAGAACTACAGCCACTAGAAGGCAAACCAGCGGCCGACGCATTTTACGTTGATGATATCCCCTTACTTGGCAACGAGTGACAGTGTGCAAGCCATTCTGAACCGTTTGATAATGGAAGCATCTAGGTGTGGTATATGCTTTCGTTCGTCAAATCGCAAATTGCTACTCCAGTATTAGCCCGCTCCCGTTCCCGTTATCACCCTTGAAGGTGCACAAGTTGACATGTGGGCAGCTCTGTCTGCTTGGGAAGCTGTGCTTCCGCTGGTGACAACCGTGAAAAGAAAGTTTATCTCAGTATCGCCGAAGCTCGGTAGGCGATTGTTAACGTGAAACAGTTGTGGCGTCGTCGGGGTATTTTCCGTTAGTTTAAACATCATGTTTCTAACGCCACAATTTGGGCGGTGTTGCTATATGGAAGCCAGCCGTGATCAGCTCGCGTGAATGACATGCACCGGCCCTCGAACTACGAAAATGGATGCTTGCGGTGAATTGTTCTTGTTGTAGCAGAACGACGCAGCATTAAAGCACAGTCTTTATTGATGCGACGACAAACAATTAATGCACGCACACAGTCAGACAGATGTAGAACAGTTTCCCCTCCCACGACGAAACAACTTTTCCTGAATACGCTGGCGACACATCTGTGCGTCTTCATAGATTTCGTCAATGCATAACACTTCATGTTTCGCCCCAAAGTTATGCTTCTATCCGTCCCATTCTGGTCGGTTAGGATTCGTTCGACAGCTCTTGCGTTGCTAAATTGTGGTTGCATCGCTTTCCTGTGGGTTATCGCTGGGGGTGTGGTCAAAGGCGTATCCCTCAGGAAAATCGGGCTCTCCACCTCTACGTTCCCCGCTCTCCTCGGCGTGGGCCCGATATGTATTGTGGTTCGTCAACCATCCCTCGCTCTTCCCTTAGGCCTCGAGCTTCTTTACTGCCTTTCGTCCCTGGCGCGAGCCTTAGTCTCCCTTGGTTTCTGTGGATCTTCTGCCTTGTCTGAAATTCTTGAATGCTGCGCCACTACACCGTGTAGTGGCAACAGCGCATCTTCTACGGTGAAGGCAGATGTCGAGTCTTAGAGAATGCGAATATTCCCTTCAAATATCTGCTTTTGCTGCGCCAGTTAAGATGGTTCGGTCACGTTCTGCGTATATCAGCTGAACGTTTGCCCCGTCGAGCCCTTTTCACCTGTGCGGAACTCCGCTGGAAGAGATCACGTGATGGTCAAGCGTTCACCTAGCAGCATCATTTGAAATTACTGACTTCATGTCCAGCAGCCGATGGATTCACAAGTCTGCTTGGTTGCGGACCAAACATAATGGAATGCCCGTGGCTAGAAATATTTCATGAAACGGTGCAACAGAAAACAGGAGAAGATAAGTGTATATGATTGTATGGACCCAAGTCATTGTTCAACTGATTCAAAAGATGACAATGATTATGAAAGCAACATCACATCATCATCACATCGAGTGAATATGCAGTTACCACACACACGAGCTCATCAATGTAACTACAAAACAGTACCCTAAAAGTAGTTTAAATAAAAAATGGACGAAACATTATCCTATTGCGAATCGGCTGGTTAATTCTAGAATCGCAGAGTAGAGATCTCGCAGAAAACGTGAAAGATAAAGTATAGTAGATGAGCGGTAGTCTTGTGTGCGAGTATATAGCAGTTGCTACTTCGGCCTACTGGATGCAGTTGAGAGACATTCGGATAAAGTGTTGTGAAGCGAATGACAACGCAGCGTCTTGTTATTCTTGTGACTATTGTATCTGCCAGCGCATCCGTTGACTCCATCGTTATGGATCGCTCTAAGTCTATAAATTAGACTGTTCCCCAACATATACAGTGTTGGTCAAATTATTACACATTTGTTGAATTCAGCTAACGTTTTTCATATTTCTTCACAGTTCTCGCAAGAATCAAATGATTTTACTCTAAACTGCTTACATTTTACAAGAAAAACTGATACTGATTAGAAATGCATCAAGGTTAGTATTTTGTAAATGATCCTTTGGCAATTTTCAGTGATAACACGCAAAGGCATGGAGCGAATGAGTTTTCCAAATGATTACAAATCAGTTGATGCTACATGTACGGTAATTGCGTAAACCGACGGTTATAATTTTTAGCTTGATTTGTTATTTCTTACTGAGGCTACATTTCTGGGTTACATTTACCTGTTTTTGGATTAAAAGATCATTATATTTAATTACTATTAGTTCAATTTTTCACGGCACCTTCTCGAGTAATGACCCAATCGTATTGATGGATAGTTTATAGATTGTATTAGCATATTATTGGGTAAATTACGTGACCCAACCATCTAAAGCGTTAAAAATGGAAATCTGTTGAAAGGTGTTAAAGGATCAGAAACTGCTACTAAGGTTGGTGTTAACCCAGCATCTGTATGCCAGATCCGAAAGAAATTGAAGAGAAAGGTATTTACCACTGTCTCCTAAACGCTCCAGTAAATTTCGTCGCAGAAGAGCAACAACAGCTCAAAACGACTCACTTCTGCTTAGGGAATGCCGAAAGAATCGCAAAACATGGAGCAGACAGCTACAAGTGATTTCAAAACAGCATGGTTTTGCATTAAGTTCTAGAACAGTAAAAAGACGACTTTTGGATGCTGGGCTACGCGCTTGCAGACACCTGAGGAAGCAAAAGTTGACCAAACAAACGAAAGGAAAACGACGGGAATGGGCCAAACAGCTTGAAAAAGGGTCAAAATTGACTGGGAGCTGGTATGAAGCAAAACCTTTATAAGAATTCTTGAGAAATATTGTGACTACATTGCTTTGGTATTTCCAAGAGCTTTTCTGTGTTTAATTTTAGGTGGTTTTCAGCGAGGAGTGTATCATTCGGTGCTCTGACCAGCAATCTCTCTATGTCCGGCGATTACCTGCAGAACAGATAAGAGAAGACTGTATTTTTCAATAAGTCCAGCATGCCGCTCACGCCATGATATGGAACGTTATGAGCATCTACAGAACTGGTCGGCTCTACATCGTCCATGGTAACATAAACCAGCAGCAGTACAAAACACTACTAGAGCATCAACTGATCCCCCAGCTGTGTGAATGGGCAAAGAAAAAAGGATTTACAGGGACAGGAGACTTCATTTTCATGCATGACAGTGCTCAAGGTCACAAGGGGCATGAAGTAACCCGTTTTCTTAAGGGTTGTAATATTAAAGTGTCACCAGGGTCTGGTAATAGCCCTGAGATGAATCCAATAGAGAAAGTATGGGCAATTCTAAAGTCAGAGATGAAGAAACAAATTATAATAAATAAGCAACAGCTCATTGAAGAAATTATAGCGATCCGGGCAAGCAGTGAAAGCATGACCCAACCTTGCAACATTTCATTTATACCCATGATTTTGCATGTTAAAACACTGAAAATTGTCAAGGGATCATTTCAAAATACTAACCTTGATGAATTTTTAATCAGGATCAGATTTTCTTGTAAAATGCAACCAGTTTAGAGTGAAATCATTTGTTTCTTACGAGAAATGTGAAGAAATATGACAAAAGTTAGCTGAATTCCATAAATTTATAAGAATTTGGCTAATACTGAAGCGGCTACGCCGATTTAAGTAGAAAGCATTTAAAGTAGAAACGACACCTCAGTAAGATCTCCTACAGAGCGTACCAAGGAAGAGCTACACCGTCTTAACAAAGTGTATGTCTAGTCTGTTCTTGGAAACGGCAACTCCCGTCAACCCTCGAGGATGTTGAATATGCTTAGCGTAGTTGACGTTCGCCCTACTCTGATGTAGATGTAGAGAAATTGAATCAGGAGTTCTGAAAGTGTAAAACTACTACAGCGCCAGAGTCTTCCTGTGCCCAAGTTCTGGGGCCTGCTGAACCCTTGCCTCCCGTTGATAGTGCAACTGTAAATAATCTACTGAAACATCTACGTTCTGGTAAAGCTAGTGGGCCGGACATGCTATATCCTACCTTACTCAATGAATATGACGACTGTCTGGCAACACCTCTTTCGAGTATATACACAATGTGTATGCAGCAACACAAAATAACCGACTACTGGAGAAGTGTCAACGTTACACCAGTGCCGAAAAAAGGACCCAAGAAATATCGACCTACCGCGTGCATTTCCGTTGTTTTGAAGGTTCTGGAGAAAGTCATTCTCGAAATGATACCGTCCAGAACGCGCTCTAACGACCCCCTCCAGTTCGCCTATCGTAGTTCGAGGTGCACCCTAGTGCTGTGGCTTACCTCCTACATTCTGTACTCTCATCGCTTGACAATAGGAATAAAGCAACTCGGATGCGTTTTCTTGACTACAGTAATGCATTTGCTGTGTAAACCGGGAATTACTACTAGAAGACCTACTTACTCAAGGAGCACATCCCTCCATTGTCTATTTACTGAGTGGTTATTTTTCTGAACGCACTCAGATCATCCGGGTCAGTGGCCGATCTTCCTCCCCACTACTCATCAACGCAGGTGTCTTTCAGGGAGTGATTCTGTCGCCTTTTCTCTTTTCTATTTACGTCAGCTCTATGCCAGCACTGACTGAAGCGACTCTGGTAAAATATGCGGACGATAACGTGCTGGGCATCAATTACCAAAGCGCTGATTGTTCATTCAGAGTACAAGCGCTTCTGAACGATGTTAATGGCTGGTCCAAATCCCGTGATATGTCTCTTAATGCTTCAATGCCACGACATTCTTTTTTCCTTACACAAAAAGAGCTAGGTACGAGGAGCTCCTTACACCGTGTAACAAGTTACATATTGAAAACAACGGCTTACAGTCTTCCACATCAGTAAAATATCTGGGTGTGACTGAGTTGCGATTTATTTTGGACGTTTTAAGCAAATGAAACTTTCACAAAAGTCAGAAGGCTGTCATTCTACGTCTCTCGGCTCAGAGTCTCCTGCGTTTCTCGTGAGTTCATCGTCCGCTTTGTCAATACCTGTGTTCATCCCCATTGGACGTACTGTTCCCCTGTGATCTTTCCCGGTCTTTTGGGTAAGCATATTAAGTTGATTGTCAGATCGTTAAACTACTTAGCTCGATGTAACAGTGTTCCGATATCTACACTCTTATTTCTACTCATACCAGTTCTTGTAAAAAGTTGGCTTCTAAGATACTGACCGATACGAGTCATCTCTTACCTAAAGCCTTATCTGAATGTTTCTCAACTTCATCTACTCGGCAGAAGTACAAGCTAATCTATGCCCGCACACAAGCTTACCGCTCGTCAGTCATCCCTCACCTCTCGCGTCTTTCGCGAGACCCCAACTCTGTCATCCTTGAGGTAACCAGTCGAGTTACAACTTGACTGTGACTTTTGTCCCAATCTACCCGTTCTTTGTCGTATTGTTTTGCTACTGGTTTGTTTTTTGGTACCTTGGCGAGATTGTATGTGTTGTAGCTGAATATTCCCCTATGAAGGCTGCATAAAGCAATTTGGTGACTTGAAAAGATATTTATTAGTATATAACACAGAGAATGCGCTCACAGGCTATGGGTTTTGTAAGTATGAAATTCCCGGTATACATCTATGTACAATTGAGAACCGAAAGTAGTTCGCTTATTGCGTATGCTGTGTTATCGTGTGTGTGTGTGTGTGCGGATGGACCAAGAGGACGCAAAATGGAGGGTTTTGGTGTGGCGCTCTCCTATCTCTGCACTCCAAGACCGACAGTTTTATCATGCTTCGTACTCATCAGGTAGAGACAGCCGAGCTGGGAGTGGAACTCGGCGCATAGTGCTTGGCAGCTATCTCCATGATCACTAGGCCCTTGAGCTCCGTGAGCAGTGGTTGACACAACGGTTACAAGTTAGAAGGTAGTACAATACCTGCTGGAAGACACGCATATTCGCAGTACGGTTAGGTAGCACTGTCACCACTTACGTGACCCAAACTTGCTTGGATCTGGTTCCGAGCATCAGTAACTTCACGAATGCGTTCGGCCAACGCAGCATTTACATCTGCCCACCGTTCAGCAAGATATTGTCCGATTTGAGCCAGATTGTTTCCGATGTCCTCACGAACTTTACGGCTGGCAGCCCGTTCTGCTCGACTACGATTCACAATGTCAGCCACGTGTTGATTCCACGTCTCCGGAACAGATTGGCTTGGGGAAAAAGGACATGTCAAGATGTGTTGTGGTTGATGCTGATGCAGAAACGCTTGTACTACTATGTGCAATTACAAGCGAAGGACGAACAAAAGATCTTGGCACAAGAGCTAAGCACAAGCCTCCAAGGTTAAATCAATGCCACTACCATATCCTTCCACAATCAGTGGTCCCACCGATGTCCTGGTATCCTACAACTGCGACTGAACCAGTTCTAATGTGTTAAGCTAAATTATATATATATATATATATATATATATATATATATATATATATATATATATGCCTCATGTTGAGGTTGATGTTGCGTTCGTCATGCGTCTTCACTGCAGCTGGACTACACCGAAGTACATTTAAACGACATTTTCTTAATCTCTATAAAAAGTATTCCACTTTATTTGATTTGTTCAGTTCCGTTATTCTGTAGAGTATCCCGTGTCAATTTTGTGTGGTTATTTTCCTTCAAATGCCGCGTTTGTTATTCGATATCTCCAGTGTCACTGCGCTTGATGTGAGTATTGACATGATGTCAAGCTGTCTAATACCCACCACCTCGATTATTAGCTCCAGACTGCTAATCGTTATTGGGTGGACGGAGTGCAAGGTCCATGTGACCGTGCTAGACTCAAACACTGGTTCCATGCTTTCAGTGTGGAGTGGCCTACGGTCCAGCCACCATCTTATGTACATCTGGTACGCATGACTCCCTAGGTAGATAAACAGAAATGCTTCTGGTCTGCTTGTTGAAGGAGTGTGGGCCGGCTCCGTTGACGAAACGTGGATCCCGTCCACATGCCTCCCGGTATTATTCCTTCAGGCTTACACCGGATATGGGGTGTGTGGGTGGAGCTGTGAGTGGTGCAACACAAGCTATCCATGGTTCCACTGTAGGCGCAGGCGTCCTGTGGCTGTCCCCATGGAGGTCGCAGCGACAGGCAACTCGGGAACCAGATGCCGCCAACCATAGAATAAACATAGAGACATCGAAAGCCGTGGAATGGAAGCGCATAATGAGTACGATTACAAGTGGGAAACAAAGAAAAGATTTTTGTGTTTTTCACACGATGTTTTCTCTTTTTCGTAGGGTTAGTGAGTACGGCTTTGATGCGTACAACTAATACACACATTCATTCCTGCGCATGTAATGGAACTATACATCAGTCTAGCAGATGCGTCAAATGAGCTCCCCACTGTTGAACATCCTGGAGCAACTTTTGCTATCCGCTCTGAATAGGTTGAGGGGAAGCCATTCCGCAACTCAGGCACCTGAGGGGACTAGCATCCTCGGTTGTAATAGAGACGCATTGAGTGCAGTTGAAGAACTCATCATTTTTTAGAGTAGTTAAACAGTGCCTGATTAAAAACGCTGTTTAATAGCTGAGCACAACATCAACAAATAGTTAATTGCAGAGGGAGCTGAAGGAAAACTATCTTACATAGAATCCAGCTTGTCTCTAAGTAGAGTGCGAATATTTCATCCACCAGGGTCATGCCAGGGAAGGTGACTCTACGTTAGCTAAACCCTTGCACAACAATAGTCAGCATGGCCTTGACTAAAGGAGGCAGTAGGGTAAGTTGCAATTCGGATACTTCCATGAGGACAGCACGAACTGGGTTGTAACCGGTCTCCTTATCAACTAACGAGAGCGATCAACATTGAAACAGTCCATAAATGTTAGCATAAAGCGTATTTCAGACAAACGCAGTGACAGCATACATCGCTCAGAGCTTGACCGCTTTGCAGTACCAGTCCGAATCTGCAAATCAGGCACACTCACCAGTGGTCTATATTCTCCACCCCTTCGTAGTAGTGCACACCGGCAGAACTATTCTTCATTCCCACCGCTGTCTCGTCAATTTGCTGAGCCGTGAATTTGTTCTTCAAATCCAACTCCATTTCGTGTTGTGCCGCCCGGTTCAATCTAAACGGTTGATGAAAGAAGATTAATCAGGCGGCTCCGCAGCCAAATATCAAATCGGGTTGGTAATGAATCCATAGGTGATAGATGGATGTGAGGCGGAAAATAAATGCTTTGACAAGCACAGATTATATCCGATGACAATTTTAATAGACTGCAATGGCTTTCCAGGTGAACCAAAAGCTCTTCAAACGAGAGCGAGGCAGTCTTTGTTGCGCGACAGGGAAATCGTGCGGCCCTCGTCAGCTTTACTTCTATAGTGCATACTTTTGAGCTACAAGACAATCGTTGGTCAAGTGGGAGCTGATTAGTATTGCAGTGTGCAGCAACCAGAACTAGGAGAAAGCTCTATGTTTATAATGTCTTCCCGCGGCACTCCAGGAGCTACCGAGGTAATAGCTAACCAAACGCAGTGTCTAGGTCCTTTACTGAGAGGCTGCTTACCTAGCTGGAAACACACCATTGAAACGGGCAATCATATGAAACATAACTGAGTCAACACTCACGGCCGCGTGTAATAAGGGCAAGTACAAGGTCCATTTGCATTCTCAAATATATATCTGGTACCAGTAGATTATCAGCAGCCGTTTAGTTCAGCCACCTTGCATCAAAAAACGAGTACCGAAAAATACCAGGGAGTATTACGCTTTCCCCGCCAAGACATACCAATATCCACTTTGCGGTAGACATTTTAGTGAGAAAACTGTTAGCTGTGCGGCCACACAGCTCTCCCGGAATTCACAGTAATCGCCCGAATGCTTTTACTGGATCAGCTAAGAAATTGGCCTCACACTTGGTGTGGTTCTCCCAGCATTATCTTGACGAGATGCATGCGGATACAGCATGGAAACATGGGATAATAACTCCAATGTACGGATAAGTCAGTCGTTCCGATCCAGCTAACTACCGTCCAGTGACTTCTTCCAGTCCTTTCAAAAGTCATGGAGGTTAGCATTGCTGAGGGGCTCATTTCTTACTTTGACAAGCTTAGCTATCTCGCACAACAGCAACACGCCTTCCGCCGGAACGGTCGTACACAACCAATCTATTGTCAGTACGGACCAGCTGGATGGAAATAGTAGATGCAGGTGTTGTTGTCTACTTTGACTTCATTTAGGCGTTCCACAGGTCGAACCATTGCGTACTTCTAGCCAACCTTCAGGATTATAGCATTGGTGATCCACTCTTAGGGTGGATCGGCAACTTCACCATGCACAGGCGTTTGGAGGTGAAAGGTCGCTAATCTGTATTAAATCCTGTACAACTGGAATGAGATGTACCACAAAGTTTAATAATAAGGCCCGTCTGTTCCTGTTTGCCAATAACTATCTAGTGGGCTTGACCAATTCACAGTGTTTGCTTTATGGCGACGACATCAAGGTTTGGCGACCGATCAAACTTCCAGACCACCACATACAGATTCAAAAGGATCTGGACAACGTTGATGAATGCTTAATCCAAAATCGTCCTCAGTTTCACGTAACTAAATATCAAGTATTCCATCTACGACCCCAAGTACTTCACACATATATGCTGGGTGACAAGGATCTCCAGGACTGTTCTCATGGAAAAGATCCCATGTACTGATTGGGGAAGAAGTTGGTTGCTCGGAGCAATCTGTAGTAGTATCAGAAGAAGGACATCAAAAACTTGGGGCTCTTAAGCATAGCTTCTGGTCACTTGGACCCAACCATTTTCTCCAGTTGCTTTCTACATACATGCACCCGCACGTAAAATATGTGATCGAAGCATAGTTGCCATGACTGAAGCGCGATCTTACTATATATTGGAAATTCGACAAAGTCGGGACACCAAAAACGTCAAAAGCCTATACCATTTACCTTAAGAACAGCGCCTGAGTATTCGGAATTTTCAGTGGATGCTATAGGCACTAGCATGGTGAACTTATCACCGTCTACCAGATTTTAAGCATCACTGATCACTTGTGTCAGAATCTCCTAAAGTTCAGCCACAACGACAAAATCAGAGGCCAAATCTTCAAACTGACGGAACAAGACAATCGGCTTGAGTGTAAACAGAATTTTCCCTATGTGTTTGACACATGGAATTCATTCCCAGAACCTGTGATTGCAGCCCCTACATTGGCTGTGCTCGACGATCGCGTCAACAATGTGCCAATCGCGTTGTACTCATTAGATAACACACACGAACCATCCGCACCTTTGGAAAGTAAAATCGCATCAATCTGCACCGGTTTTCTAGGAAAATTAAGAGCGGTGACACTTTAAATTGCTAAATCAAATGTAAACCATTCATACAAAAGAAGTCTTGCTCAGTAAGTCCACTGTTTTCGGCTTCATCGTTTCAAGTTGTGTCTCTTTTTCGTTTGAAAACCCTAACAGGCCTACGAGACATGTTAGGCTTCGGTTATTTTATCGGCAGTATACCAATGACCAGAAAAGACGATTCACTCCGATCGGCCACTGTCCAGGAGCTTCTGAAGAGCTCATACGCGCTACTTGTGAGTTCATATCCCCCTGCAAATCCTATAATATCTGAACTAGTAGCAATGCGTAGTAGCGTGTTCAGTTCGTGATAGAAAGTGTCCTTGACTGCATGAGAACTGCAGTCGGTGGGAGCATAAACGGAAATCACAAACAAACAGCGTTTTGTACGACTTCGTGAATCAACCTTAGCTGATGTCGTCAAACGGGCTGCACATAAACGGCTGTTCACCGGAATCCAATCAACGAACAATGGCACAGTGTTGGAGCTTAGAATGATACCTACACCAGCTTGACCCGTGAATGCTGCATCGGCGTCTCCGGATGCGTGCAAAAAATAACGAGAGGATAAGCCGGGTGCAGTTAATTCAATAACCCCGTTAGGGTTATTGATCCTAGTTTCGGACACACAACACACCTCAATACCCAGTGTGTCCAAGGTGCATGCGAGTGCAGCCTGTTGACCTGTTTGTCTTAGAGTGCGAACGTTGAATGTCGCTATGGAAACGGGATAGCGTGGCCTTATAAGGGACTTTTGCCGATAGGCGTCCGATAGGTGCTGTGGGATGGTGGCTGTAGATGGTTCAACTCCAGTAGCACTTCGGTTGCTGTCAATTAAGCTGGGATTATAGAAGGAAGGTTATTAATGGGGGCCGGAATGGGAGCAAGATAAAAATGTGGAAAAGAATGGAGGGAAGAGCCAGCAGTAGCATGTTGTTGCTTATAAGCCTTGATGTATGCAGCAGATAAGGCGACCCTTGATAATCTGCGCGACGGCCGATGCAGGATGAAGTTTAAATTTGAAGAAAATGTCATGGTTGTGTGTGGGCTGAGATACTGCCAGGGCGCCCAGACCTAGACAGGAGGACGATTAGGGCCCTTATCCAAAGCCTTTGGCTCAAAAGCCTGTCCGCAAGGCAGCGGGGAGGAGGCAATAATTTAGTTCTACAGAAGTGGACGCCATTCGGTTTCAAATCCTTAACTTGGAAGCCCAGGAGACTGAGTTTGTCTGACCTCTCACCATTGACCAGTATCTCTCAAGGTGCCCGTAGGCATCACCCAGTACAGCTCAATGCGTCAATGAGGTACGCAAACCGTCGCACCACGTTAAGGCTCAACCTCGTTGCGACGGACAGAAGAGTAGTAGGGGAGTTGAATGTTATAGGTAGAAATGCATCACAGCTAGACTCACTCAGACATACGTCACATGCCCGAAAATGCACTGTACGCGCGTTTCATAATTTCAGGGATCGTAAGCAGTGCAGATTCCATCGAACCTGGTGCGGCTCGAACCCGCAACTCGACTATTGCCAGTCCGTGATTGAGACAACTGAGCTACGGGGGACAGCAACGACCACCCTAAATTATTGTAACAATGATAAAGCGCCGCTCACTATCCAGTGACTTACGCGACACTGCCATGCAGAGGACAGGGTATCCTCGTCAACAAGCGACGATTTTATCAAAATTAAGCTGCCAATTATCTTTTGGCGTCATACGCAGTTTGGTCTGTGTACTGATTACGGAAGAGTGGTAGTGAGATTCAAGTTTTATAGTTAGAAATTCATCGCACATGTAGACTCATTCAGACAGCCGTCACACGCCCGGAAATGCACTGTACGCGCGTTTCATTCTTTTGGCAATCGTAAGCAGTGAGTATTCCATCGGACTCTGGTACGGCTCGAAACCGCAACTCGGCTGTGGCCAGTACGTGGTTGAGACCACTGAGCTACGAGGGACGGCAACCACCATGGTAAATAATTTGCTGATGTATCTTTGGAGCAGGAGGCTGCCAAGACAGACTGGAGCCACTCCGTCATAGTCCCAAATTTCAAGCAGGGCTGTAGTTCGGAATGCGACAGCCATAGAGGGATCAGTTTGTTCTCAATTGCATCTAAATTATCTGACTCTGTCGTTCTCCATTGACTGGCGCTCGTGAAGGCCAGATCCGCGAAGAGCAAGCTGGGTTTCGTTGAAATCGAGGTTGCACCGACCACATCTTCAGTTTGCGTCCATTGTTGGAGCACCGCCAGGTTTATTTGCGACCTACCGCTTTCGTCTTTCTCGACATAAAAGGTGTTTTTGATTCGGTTGATCGATGTGCCTATTCGGATTATCTGCTCAGAAAAGGTGTGCCCAGTAAAGAAACATTGGCAAAGCGCTGTACGCGTATATTTTGAGCAGTGAGTGTTTATGGCAAACTGTCGCTACCCTATAAAATTTCAAGCGGTGCGAGACAACGTTGCCCGCAGTAAGCTTTCCTATTTAACTTCGTTATTGATGGAGTCATTGAAACAGCGTTCGCTGGACATGATCTGCAAGGTGTGGAGCTACTTCCTGGTGAGCGACTTCTTCACTTGGAGTACGCGGACGACATTGCCCTCATACGTGACAGCGTCCAAACGTGCAAGAATGCATTGGACCGATTATCACTGGCTGTCAATCGTTTTGAGCTATGCTTTGCTCCATCGAAATGCAAAGGTCTTCTCCAAGAATGGCAAGGACCCACTCCTGCGCTGACCCTTGTTGGGGATCAGCTAGAAGTCGTTCACGAATTCAAGTTCTTGGGCAGCTATATTAGCGCTCGTGTAATCGAAGTTGAGAGGAAGAACTGTACAGCAAAAGCTCGAGGTGCTTTTGCCAATCTCCGACACCTGTGACACAGGCATGACATCACTCTCGTCCCGTAGGGCAGAGTTTATAACACAGTCGTCTGTTCAACCCTCTTATACGGTTGTGAAACTTGGCCCATCAGGTCGACAGACATAGAGCCAGGTTCGATCAGCGCTGCCTTCGCAGCTTAGCTCATGTTTGGTGGGAGCACCGCATGAGCATGTTCGGCGTTGCGTAGTTGGTGCAGGAAGAGCAAGTGAACCGCTCAGCACCATTATATCACGCACAAGGTTCCGATCGTTGGGTCACGTGTTGCGCATGCCAGCACACCGACTTCCGCGACGTGCATTGTTCGAGCACCGGGGTGCGGTTGGAGGAGGAAGAGAGGGAACGAAGCGATGACTTGGTCGAGATAAATGAAAACCCTCATCTCGAAGTTTTCGTCGGTTGGTGCATTCCGACTGCCTGGCTGGGGTCCTAAGGACGATGAACACGTTTGAATGGACACACTTGCTGATATGGCTAGGAGCCGGCCCCAATGGCTTTTGTGTTGTGAATTTCTTTGTCCATTCCTCTCCTGCTTAGCCTCAGTCTCCAATCACGAGCCCATTCGTTAGGCATAATATAACTGTTTTTGTAACACGATATCCGGCCGTTAGCTCTCCGGAACGACGCCCATCCGTTACTTGAGACTCACCCGGCATGCCTCAGTTGCATTTTTCTTCTTGTCTTTTGCATAGAGGCACAATAGCTGAGGTGGTTTCCACCTAGAGCTGACGTGTATAATGATGATGATTAGATTATCCCAGCAGCAGATGCGAGAGATGAATCGCTCTCAATATGTCATTTGGTTCTGTATTACCTGCTCGAACATCCAATTTGTCAAGTGCATTCTTGTCCTAGTCCAGAAATGCTACCGGTTGGTATCAGAAGCCGAGCAGCGAGTGAGGCGTAAGATCAACTAATTGGAAGAAAGTCTGAATCAGTTAAATGTAGGGACATTTAACCAGAATGGTGCACAAGTTGTTGCTCCTGAACCACGATCAGCCAGGTCCCGATGACCCTTGTCTTCCCCTTTTTGGAAGAGCACCAAGCGAAAATTGCCCGTGAATCCAAGAGGCAAACAGTGCCTGTGGCAACTAATATTAAGCGCCAAACGAAATGTGTGAGTAATCAAATCCCACCCAATCTCGGTGACACCTGTATGTAAAAGGGACAAAGCAGATGAACAGCAACCCACAGCATCTGCAGCTCGGGGGGGTCTGTTGTCGAACCAAAGTCCCCTAGAACATGAGTCACGCCGCGATTGCTGCAAAATTCACCAGAGGAGCCACACTTACAGGTTCTTCTGTTACAAACACTGCTAACTTGAATAGAGAGAAAAACAATAAGCAATCATCACTTGGTGGCAAGTCAGGACAAACGATCCTCTAACCTTATATCTCAACGAAAAAGCGATACAAAAATAGTGCCCGGAATGTTGTGTGCTCGAACGTACCCGAATCAGCAGCTATCACACTGTAAGATAAATGGTCCGACGGCCTAAACAAATGGGAGTCGCTGTGTTTTCTGATGAGAATAAAAGCCAATCCCCCAGATTTAGGACGAATTACTCATCACCCGAACTCTGTACATTTTGGCGAGCCCAGATTGGGTAGAGTAACACTAGAATTCTCAACTGATATGAAAAACGTTCTGCTCCCTTCAAACGCGCTGCAAGTTGGATCGAGTGGGATACGTATCAATCCTGATGTTCCGTGGAACATGTGACAGTCGAAAAGAAACTCCGAAGAAGGACGCAGCGAGCCCGATTGCCTGAACACTATATTCACCCATAGTGTGCCGGAGCTTCCTCCACGATAGGCAAGAGGCTGGAAATCACTATTTAGAACAATGGCGACACATCAGCGAAACCCTTTCCTTGGATAATGCTGTCGCGCCATCGCTCAAAAGGTTACCTATCTCGCCAAAGTATAGAGGATGCGGCCCGAGAACCCTAAAACTCGTGGCTCACTCCGAGCAAGCAGCGGCGAACGTGTTACACAGTTGGCGCAAAAATCAAAAAACTTTTCATCTGAACTTCGGTTAAGGACTGCGGAAGCTTCGAAACGTCCAATTACGAAAACAACTGCGAAAACAGACGTACCGGCAATGATTGCTGTTTTGCCTGATACTGACGTAGATTTAGATGTGGGTTTGGGACGCGGCTTGGACAGAGAAAGTTACGGAAGTGGTATCAGTATCTCATCAGAAAAGGATAACGGCTGACCTCACATCGGTCGGCACTCCCGCACACCTGAGTTTCTTGACCCTCTGGGGTCTACTAGAGACCGAATAACTAGCCTGTTTGCACACGAGTGCTCAGGGCCTCTTCAACAAGATGGTCGAACTGAAAGATCGCCTAGTTTCTCAGAACTATGAGATAATCGGCATCACGAAGAGATGGTTACACACTGAAATGACGGACGCTGAAATTTCGCTACCTGGCACTTCAGTCATTCGGAACGATAGACTGACAAAAGGAGGTGGAGGCATACTTCTGTATTACCGAAGCGACTTACAGTGCGCAGTCATGTAGGATTCAGATTCGCTGATTCCTGATTCTTTTTGGTGCTGCCTGCAGTTAAGAAGCAGACACGCCTTACAACTTTGGTGAACCGTCGTCCTAACTACATTTGAAACGGACTATGAAATCGCGACTTCCCTACGGCGAACTCGAAAAGGAAGATATACTCACATCTTGACCATAGGTGATTTCCATGTATATTGTTTAAAAACCCCTGCCAAGATTGGAGAACCATTAAAAACCGATCTGTAGGAGCTTGTAATTAATGTTCCGGTTTATAACCATGTGAAATGTCCGGGGTGTCAGGGAGGAGTAGCACCTCTGGTAGGGGACCTGCTTTATCCTCCGGGGTAGTCCACTTATCTTTGGTCTCCACCCGTCATCCAGCTCTCACCCATGGCTCCAAGAAGCTGCTTGCACGCGGCAGCGGGCACACCCCGGTCAATCGTCAGGCAAGCGGACAAAACCAGGTGACGGTAGCCGGGAATACTATTCCCGGTGACTTCGTACTCGCGATGCAACGTCAGTCCTGATAACAGGGCGGAAGAGAGCGACCCTTGATCCAACGGTCAGAAGTTCAGACAATTTCCGATATCCCTGCTACCTTGCAGATAGCACTTAGCTGTGCAAAGGTTAGCGGTGAACCCTCGAACAAAATCGGGATGAGGTTGGGGTCCTCGTACGCACCAATAATACCCACGAAACTTCATGCCACGTCCGTTACCCGCGAGTCTTCTCATGCTACCGTGTTCCCAGTAGGCAACGCGTTCTGCGATAACCCAATGACCAGAGTGAAAAGTAAGCTAGCTTGGTCCCTCAATCCTCGGAAGCCACAATTCATTGGATACTGGAATGTCAGAACCCAGTCGGATGTCAGCAGCTAAGCGTTGACGATGCGCACACTACAGGTACCAGATCGACATAGCATGTCTATCAGAATTTCGAATATCCGGCTATGGCTCTCGACAAATCAAAGTCTCTGGTGTAGGTACATCATATTGGCTTAACCACAGTGGGCCGGAAGACAATTCTGGCAATCAAGGGGTCACCATGGTTCGCAGTTGTCAGGCACACTACGCTCTCCTTTCATGGAAGCGAGTATCAGCTAGAATAGCAGTTGCACGTTTCGAAGGTCACCCGATGAATCTGACCATAATCTCTGGCTACGCACCAACCCTACTCTCAGCGGAAAGTGAGAAAGACGAATTGTGCGATACTACACAAACAGTGGTAAACCACGTTCCAAAAAGCGACATCCTAGTATCGCTAGGAATTAAAATGTACGAACCGGTCCTAGGAAAGATCGAACCCATCAGATACTCGGGAGATATATCGTTGGAGAACGCTGTGATAATGGAGACCGCTTGCTCAGCTTCGCTGACCTTAATCGTTTGTACGTAACCAATACTCGTTCCCAGAATCCCAGGAAGCATCTTCTGATGTGGTACTCCAACGATGGTCGTACAACAAGCCAGATAGATTACATCTTATTTCGATCCAGGTAGATGTCCTCCATCGATGACTGTCGAGCGTACAGAGGGGTTGAAACGGGCTATAAAGGTGGTTCGAACCACGTACTCCTGCGCGCCAAATTCAGACTCCGCTTGACAACACGCCGAAAGACACTTCCACCAAAGCGTATCAGCACTGCCCATTGGGAAGTACTGACTACTGCCGATCTCTTGGGGCATCAATAAAGCAGAAATTTCTGCCAATGCACCACGCCTCGTGATGGCAGAAGATGAGTTTGCAGACGCTCATTGGTCTAGGCTAAAATCGTCAGTTTAACGCGCCGCTTTATCTACCCTAACCTCTACCTCTAAGCTTGTGAAGGAATGGATCACTGAAGATACTATGAGCTTGTCTGCTGAAACGAGAGAAGCATGTCTCACGAATTCTCCAGGCTACCGTCGCTTGAGACGTGGCAACCCGCTCAGCCCGGAATGATCGTAACCGCTACTGGCCTGATATTGCAAACAACATGGAAGCTGCATCAAATTCTGGCAAGTTGGGTCATTGCTTTCGTCTCGTCCGTTTAGCTTCCGGCAAGCGCCGTTCACCACAGCCGATATATTGCGCAATTCGCAAAGTAAAATCATCCCCGATACGGAAGGAATACTTTCCGTATGTGCAGAGTATTTTAACAACCTCCTAAACCGTCCACTACACATCACCGCAGCCATTTCAGGGTTAACCCAGTCAGGATATGACGCGGATCGCCCACCGCCATCTCCCGCAGAAATTGCAGACATCGTTCGTTACCTGAAGTCGAAGAAAGCCCTGGGAACGGACGGGATTCCAGCGGAATTCTACAAATCTTGTCTCCCAAATCTCCTTGACCATTTGCACGAGCACTTCTGCTCGATATGGGAGACCGAAATTTGTCCTCTCTCGTGGAGCTCCTCAGTACTACTGCCATTTCCCAAGAAAGGTGACCGAACTGTGTGCAGTAATTATCGCGGGATTAGCCTAATCGATGTGGCCGCCAAAATCTTCGAACGAATCTTGCTTTCCCGCTTTGCCAATGAGAGGAAACTGCAAACTCGCCATGACCAAGATGGCTTTCTTCCAGGCAGAGGCTGCACTGATCAAATCTTCACTCTACATCGAGTACTCGAACACGGCTACCAGTTCCAGCAGCCCACGTTTGTGTGCTTCGTTGATTTTCGAGCTGCCTTTGACTCAGTTGACCGCGAAGCATTCTGAAGAATCCTACTTGCCGATAGCGTACCGGTTAAACCCGTTACTCTGGTGATATTCTACTACCGTTACATGAAGGCCCGGATTCGAGTCTATGGAGAAGAAACAAAGGAATTCGACATCAATACTGGAGTCCGGCAGTGTTGCCCACTTTCTCTGGCGCTGTTTAACTTCGCAGTCGACTGGGTTATGCATCATGCCCTTGAGGGCTATCGTGGTGTTCAAGTTTCTGGCTGTCAGATCTAGAATTCACTGACGATGTTGCTATCCTTGCAGAAGATGCTATATCACTACAGTCACTGCTAAATCGGGTCGACCAAACAGCCTCTATGATCGGCCTGAAAATTAACATCAGCAAGACGAAATGCTTCTTATCGTTAGCCACCCAGTCCGCCCCGTCGCTCTCCTTACATGGATAACTCATCGAATCTGTTCCTGAGTTCAAGTATCTTGCATCCACTATACTCCCCAATGGTCAGGATACATCCGAAATCCGGAATCGTATTGACAGCGCTAGAACAGCCTACTTACAACTGAGAAACACATTGTGGCGAAGGACGGAAATTAGTCTGAGAACGAAGATCTGAGTATTCTCAGCAACCATTCGTGCTGCTTTACTCTATGGTTGCGAAACATGGTCGCTGCGATCCCGGAACCTGGAAGTTCGCGACCATTAGTGGCTAAGGCTTATCTTGAAAACGCAGTGGCATGAGCGTATCACCAATGACGAAATCCGTAAGCGCCGTTACGCTTCCAAAGCCCACAACGCCGCAGACTTCAGTGGTTCGGTCACATCCTCCGCAGACCAGACACTGACTTCACTAGGGCCGTGGTTTTACCCTCGCCTTGCCAGGGTTGGCGTCTTCGCAGTGCTGGACAATTGAAAACGTGGCTCACTGCACTGAAATCGGATGTCGATCTTCTGAGACTGCATGTTGTGCATGGTGCTCGTCAATGGAGGAATCATTGGATCAGTATCTGCGCGTAGCTTGCCGCTGACCGCAGTGCTTGGGCAGCTGCAATCCGCGACATTCATGAAGCCGACTCAACCTGTCGCAGGAGCTGGCCGCAGTAAATAAAGTAAGCTTATAACCATGTCACTTCGCCCCACTCGGTACAGAACAGGTAATAGGCCATCTGTGCTTGATCTTGTGCTTACCAACGAAGAAAATATGATTGATGCGTTGGTTGTAGTTTACCCGTTAGGTCGCAGTGCCCATGTAGTTATGAGTTTCAACTTCATCTGCTATGTAGAATACGGAGATGCGACCATGTGACGGCGCGAACCATCACATGTTACGACCGATCAGCCCACCTTGCCAGTGCCACAACCTGGTTGTTTCTGAATGAAGACCCACAGGATATCGCTTGGCTCGAGTTCGTGAACAAATTCAATCGGCTGGTTACGGATGCTTCAAAGACAAAAGTTTGCAAAAGGGCTGAAGCAGTTACTTACGTAATGAGCAGAACTCCAACATTGCTGGCAGTACGCAAAGCAGCGTGGCAAGAGTATAGATTATCCACAACACCAGAAAGCTGGGATAACTACGTAGCCCAACGAATCCACTGCACACGACTGCTAAGAGACAACAAAGCCGCGCATCAGCAGAACATGGCAAAAACCGTCAACGGTAATCACAAACTACTGTATAAGCACGTCAAGGGTGTACGGAAGGTGAGGCAGGGAGTTCTGTTACTCACGACAGCTGATGGCCCAACACGGACCGCTACGGAAGCAGCAAACACGCTGCGAATGCAATATGCCCCAACCTTCCAGAGGGCATTGACATCAGGAGGTCCTCCAGCTTTTATCGCCCCGCCACCGGAACTCACTCACATCTCCTTTACCACCGAAGCTGTCCTGCAGTAGCTGACCCCTCCACACAAGCGCAAGTTCCCGAGTGTCGATACTATTTGCCCAGAGGCAGTGGGAGCAGCAAGTCAACTGGCAGTGCCACTGACAGTTTTCCAGCACTGCTTAGACCAAAACCAACTTCTTGCCATGTGGAAGCTTGGAATAATACCCATTCACGAAGGTGGAAGCGGAACAGAGGCTTCAAACTACCCCCGGTTTCCCTTCTCCCTATGCTGGCCAAGGTGATGGTATCCATCATAAGTGATGGACTGGTGGGCTATTTGAAAACTCTAACATTATTATTTCTAAGCAGCACGACTTCCGTCGAAATCGATCGTGCACACGGAATTTGCTGATACCACGGAGTAACTGGACCCAGTCAGCTGACACTGGAGAGGATGCTGCTGTGATCTACCTGGGTTTCTACAATGCATTCGACCGTCTAGATCATCGGATACTCCTTTCCAAGCTATAGTGTTAGGGATCAGCGACCCACTTCTCAGCTGGATCGCCAACTATTTCTTGCAGCGGCAATTAGTGGTCAGAGTTCTGAGCTCCTTCTCTGACTCCATACAAATTGAATGTGGTGTGCCTCATGGATCGGTGCAAGGTCCCCGATTGCTGCGGAAGATAGTTGATATGAATAAGAAATAATACTGGCCCAAGTACAGTTCCTTGAGGCACGCCACTGGTCGATGCGAACCAGTCTGTCAGGTAGGCATTGACCTGTACTCTAAACTTTCGTTCCACAATAAACTCGTGTAACCACTGAAGTAACGTGCCACCGATTCCGTAGGTCCTCAGTTTACCAAGGAGTGCCTCGTAGTCCACTCTGTCAGTCTTACTAAAGTCGATGTACATCACGTCAACATCCTTCCGTTCGTTGAGTGCTCGTACCCACTGGTGGTTTGTGTACATCAAGTTGGTGATGCAGGATCGCCCTTTCGTAAAGCCGTGTTGCGCTGGCGTCAATACGTCCATCGATTCGAAGAACGACAGCAGATACTTTTCCACGACCTTCTCGAGTACTTTGGATAATATCGAAGCCAAACAGATCGGTCTATAGTTCTCTACTTTACTCGGATCCCCACCCTTGGGAAGCGGGTTCACTATTGAGCATTTCCAGTTGTTGGGGACAAAGCCTTCAAAGAATGATTTATTGAATAGGTTTTTCACGGCTGGTGAGATGATAATCGATAGGGACTTGAGTATTAGTGGGTGAAGTCCGTCTGGTCCGTGGGGATTTGCACCATCGAGGTTGACGAGTAGCTGATACACTTCGACTGCATCACATTGTAGACTGTCGAACAAGACTGGCGCAACCTGTGCCGGTACTGGAACAGCCACCGGTTTACTGGAAAATACGGTGAGGAAGTGCGTAGCCAAGGCGTCCGCGCGCTCCGCGCTTGAAATGAGTGTCTTCCCGTCTAAGCTCTCTAAGACCGGTAGGTCACCCCCAGATTTCAGTTGACGTTTCAAGTAGGCAAATACACTTTTGGGTACACTTGTGGCCGAGGACGCTAGCTCCACTTCGAACTACTGGCGTTTCTTGATCTTTGCGGCGTTACATAGGTTACGCTGTTTCTTGTACACCGTGTAATTTTCATCACAACCCGAGCTGATGTATCTATCCCAAAGTTTGCAACACCGTCGCGATACTGTCCATATTCCGTATCAAACCAATGCGGTTTGACATGTCCGATTTGTGAAAACTTAAGAGGAAGGAATCGAGTACACAGCGAGTTAAGATTCTCCTTCATTAATGATCAATAAGCGTCAAGCGACGCATCCTGGTATCGGCCAATCAGTCTGGCTTGCGGCTTGGACGAGCCCGTTGAAGTCCGTCTTCCAATAGTTGAATGTCGGCTTCCGTTGATTGTAATATGGTAGGGACAGTTCTAAGCTTGCCACAATAGAGCAGTGGTCACAGTTCGCCAGAGGTTCGATGACTCTGATCTCGTTCAGCTTCTGCTCGCAGCTCATAAACCTTAGGTCCAGACAAGATGCCGAGTGCGGAGTTACGCGCGTCGGTTGGATGACATGTTGCGTTGCCCCAATTTCAATAGTCATTTTAGCGAATTGTGCCTCAACGTTGCCATGACCGGGAAGAAGTCGAACGTCTGGCCAAAATATCTATGGTAAATTTAGATCCCCCATCAGTAAGAACTGGGGGCGGCTCATGTGCTTCTGTACATGTGGTAGCCAATCGCAACAACAGTTTTATGGGCTGCGGTAAATAACACGCACTATTAGTTCTGCGTGTCTGAGACGGATTGTGCACCACAATTGCTCGCATAAACTATCCTCGCTCCGACAGGTGCTAGTAAGTTAGCTAAATAGTGAGGATTTTATGTGCAACAGAACATCACCGTGAGCCTTGTACTTTCGGTCGCATCAGAAACAAGAGTATCCTGACAACACGACTTCTTGGGATATGCCGTCGGAGTTCAGCCAAGTCGCTGCAAGTTCTAAAACGTCCGGTCGCTCCGAGACAGCGAAGGGGCACAGTTCGTCACGTTTGTTCATTAGGCTGCACATGTTGGCAAATGTCACACGGAGGTCCTGGGAGGTATTGCAGGACGTGCCTGGAGATTGAGCAACCGCTTGATACCGGTTCGTATACCCTTCTTGATCACCCGAAAATTTACAATTTGTAAGTCAGTCTCACCTTCCTCTGTACGGTATTTGAGCTCAATGACCGCAGTCTTCGAAAGATCCCTGTCTTCGGTTTCCAAGTCGCGGCGAATGTGCACTTTTATGCCTTTCAGTCTTGACAGAGGAGACAGCATGACCTGAGACAAATTGTGATTTGCAAAGGTGATTCTCAGCGGTCAACATGACTGGTTAGTTTTCTGGCCAAATCTGATTACTTGTTTAATTGTCACACTGTCTTCGCAAACATCCAAGAGTCTATCGATAAGCCCCTGGAGGAACTCAACCTCGTGATCATAACGTATCTGAGGGTTTTCATCTTTTGACTCTGGTACGTGAAAGATCATGAGATTATGACGCCTCAGCGAAATCAGTGATGAACCTGTGAGAGCAAAACTAGAGGTGCTTAACTGATTGGGTTGTTGTTTATCATCAGGGGACGTCTGAACTCGATTACGCTGCCCCTTGCGCTTTTGAGTGGTCAATGGATCCTCGATGTTCAGAAGTTCAAGGAGAAATTCAGGGACCGATCAGCGAGGCAGCATTTTGTAGGTTCCGAGTCTGTCTTTCATCGGTGGGGAACATTGAACCTGAGGCTCTGCCGAAACACGTCAACGGATACGCCAATGCACGAAATATGGAACAAAACATCGCAGCCGAAGAACCGAAGTGCATGAGCCTTATTTCCCACAACTTTCGAACACGAACCACAAGTAGCTTGAGACGGCATCACAACCCAGAGCAAATCCAAGATGGCGGACAGAGATGGCAGTAGGGTAAATCAATGAGATCTCCTTAATTAGCAAAAGAATGGCCAGCAAAGTTACATCAGTTGGAAAATACGCTAAAAGAAGAATATTGGTGTATAATTTGTTGTGTTGCCGCTGACGCCTTCGCCCCACGACCGCAAGAAGAAGTCCAAAGACGAGCCAGAAAGAGACATGTATACATGAAATCACAGTTGCTTATATAGTTTTGAAGCCAAACTGAAGGGAAGCTACTAAATTACACTTGAGTTAACCAACAGAAAGAAAAACGTCAGATGCAACGAGCGAATAAGCAAACGTGTACTCAAGAGCGAATCGCATATGTCCTTAAAAATAGCGTCATGGGACCCCAAGCGTAAAGGGAACATCCATTTACAGTGCCGGGCACTGGCCAATCAGAATAACGAAATGAAGCGTTTGAACAAATGTCACGAAACAAACGAAAACAAAAAATGCAGACCTAAAATTTAAAAGCTAGCACAATAATCGTGTGACAACTAAATATTCCTTTAACATAACCAAATAGAACAGTGAAAAGAAGAAAAAACCAATGGAATGTGTTCTTGCAAATGGCACTGCTGAAAAGGACATGACCATGGGCGTCCATTAACAATGACGTGGGTGTACCAATCGGGCTAACCCAGTAGAGCGTTTAAACAACAGTCAAGGAGAAAATAGGAAGAGTAGAGAATAGCTATTAAGCTCGTTCACAAAACATGAATGTATAATAGCTGGTTTCCTAATACAATTCACACAGAAAGATCTGATAACACAGTAATCTGAAGCAAAAGTAGTACCCAGCACACGGTAATCCAAAAATCTGCGATGTTCATGTTGTACTTAATTATTCATGACTTACGTGGAATATGCTATTCAGGTGTGGCAGCCGTGGCAGAAACAGGATCTCGTTGCTCTCGAGACTCCTCAACGAAGGGCAACCAAGAATGTCAGGGGTCTCTTTCATCTGCCCTATCAGCTTAGACTGAAATCTCTAAGAATCTACAGCAGTCGATATCGGCTTTTGCGGGGGGATCTCATAATGGTTTACCAGATTCTGAAGAACCCAAACCACATTTTTCGTCTGCTGCTGGAATTGAACCACAACACTAAACTAAGAGGTCACCCTCTGAAACTGACAATTCAGAATAGCCGGCTTGAATGCCGTAGAAATTTCTTTTCTCTCCGCGTGTGCCAGCCTTGGGACGCCCTCCCTAATTATGTCGTCTCTGCTCCCAATCTGGCGATATTTAAAAAACGTGTTGACGATGCATTGTCTCACTTACATTTCATTTTATGACTTGTTAGCCAAGGTCTACAAAACGCAATCAAACGGTGTCTTGCCAAACGCCTAACCAATGGATTTATGGATTTATATGTTTAATACGCGAACATCTCTGCTATTCCACATAAGTCCATGGTGAGTCCTCCACAACGCTTTTCACTTTATCATGCAATTGATTTTCACAATAATTTCCATCCTACGGGACTTGTTAAGCAACGCTTTTTTACCCGAAATAAACCATTGTTCCAGTGTTCATGTTTGCTGCTCTTTACTGGGACTCAGCAGTAATACCAACCTGGGAGGTCACTCACTAAAACTGAGAGAACAGTACAGCCGCCTGGATTGCCGCAGGAACTTTTTTTCCGTCCGCGTGTCACCCGTGGAATCGGTCATTTCTGCACCATCACTATCCATATTTAGAAGACGTTTGGATGACTCACTTACTCATCTACACCTTGTTACCTATTACTACATCTCCATCCCACTGCTGGAAGGTACTTTGGATTTATTTGCTGTTACATGTTTGTGTTGTGACACTACACGGTCGCAGGACTGCAGCGAAACAAACGATAAGTCCCTCTTTTAAACGTAAATAACCCACTGCATTTTTATTTTTCGATAGCCCTGCAAAACCACCCAACGGGACAAGTAAAGCATTGCATTATAATTCGTATAAATGCACAGTTCATCGTTCATTCGGAAGGGTGAAGAATGTAAGCGTGCTTTGAAGCATAATAGTCATGTTCACTAGCACCAGTGAGCAAGAGCTGCTTACCCTACAGCCAAACAATGTGGAAAATAGACCATATTCACAAAAGGGAAGCGACCATGTCCCTAATTTCATTTCATTCACTCCTGAGACAGTTGCTGTCAACTTCTGCGCAACCTCAACAGGTCTGTAGCCATGGTACAACATTGTGACGCGGCTTGACAGTTGCTTCACATACATATTGCTAGCTTTCGACTTATCTTTATTAGCTCCCCATTGGATCGCATCAGCCTAACACAGCGCAAAAGGCAAAGAGTGCCCACTTGTTTTAGTTCGCCTCCGACTGACAGTAAATTGTAGCAGAAAATGCTCACAGCGTCATGGGCTCGTTTGCAAATCAAACAAGTTGAAAGTTAGGGAATTCAAATGGTACAACTGGACAATATTTATTGCAACTAGACCCGGGCAGATTAGTCTAAACTCGACCAAACGCTGGACAGCATGTTCGTATTTTCGGAACCCGTGCACCGTATGCACCTCAGGTGACTCGTGAGGAGTCGCTGAAAGTGAGCTACACTACACTACAACTAGTCACGTAATTGTGCATGCCACTGCTGCTCACCACACTTCAGTGGTCTGTAATCCTTGGCTCGTAAGAGTAGGACAGCCGATTCAAGCCCCTCAGGGCGCAGACGGAAAACAGTGTCGACCAGTCTCGAGAAAACACGTGAGCGCACGATGTCGATATGGGAACCAAGGCATCCATCTTTAATTAAAACACCAACACGCTCGCACATAGACAGAAGCATTGTCCCGTGCCCCACGAAGACGTACAGAGGATGTGTTTCCGTGACCTATCAGGCATTATAGCAAAGTAGGTCCTTGTAGAGATGCTGTGCATAGGGGCTGCTGTAGTGAGTTGTCCTAGTCATCAGTCCCGTAGCACAGTAGATCACATCTGTGCTGTTTCTACGATTTGAACAGCAGTGGTGCGACACTCAATCGCCTGGGACTGTAAGCGTCAAAACAGCTGTCTATTGCTTAGCTGTTAAAATACCATAAAAAAAGTCACGGAAGGACAGACGGCAAAAGCGCACAAAGAGACTACTTAACACACAACGTGCTTCTGCCCATGCAATGGATCCAGTGAAAGAAGATTGGTGCGTGTTACCATGCTCTCTGACCCACTTGCTTGGAATGCCCAAAAATTAAAAGTGAACGTACTCACTCTAATTGGGTGTTCGCTCGGTCAATTAATTTTCGGAGCATTTCCTGTGCTCCAAGGACGGCATCAACCTCCTGGAAACAAGACAGACGAAAGCAAGCCATGCATGACTTTGAGCCAAAATTACAAATTATACCGGCTACTTGCCGGTTCGATCAAGTTGATAGGATGGCAAGAGCTGGGGAAGTATCAGTCCACTGAAAATGACCAAGTAACTTGTATAGGTGCTGTGGGACACAAAGAAACTCACAGAAAGACCGAATCAGGTTGATAGGCACGGTTTGGTTGAATAAGAACCTCGGGGTTGGCGGCACGGATACTACCACCTGGCCAGTGGCGTCCCTCCGTTTGTTCACTCGTAACTAACGCTTAAGCTATGTAGCAAACAATATCAAGCTTCGGTTAACTCAATTGAACAATCATTTGTTAATATCATTATTAGCAGTAATATTAGTGGTAAGAGTGCTTGCGATGTTGTTTATTAGCGACTTAATTCGTGGCAACTATGTTCATATAACCACGATGCACGGTTCAGAACAAATCAGCGGGAGCCTTGTTAATGCAAGAGCGCAAATCTCCGAGAAATACGTAACAAGGCAGTCTGTCAAATTAGCAGTAGGTCGATCAGGTGGGATTTTGCGTCACGTATTCATTATACCCAATAATTCTGCCTGTCTTACTGTATGATAACGGTTGATTCAGAATTATCGGTAATGGCTCCGTTGTTTATCTCAAGCTGGAGGCCAAGCAAATTCATTGAGAGTTGGCTGTCTAAGGAGAGCGCAATACTGCACCGAACATCTGAAGACAGTAAACACCTGGGGTTGAAATTATGTCTAACTTCACCCTAAGGAACCTCAGGTCAATGCTGTGCTCAACCCTTTAGAATACAGACCCCCATGGTGGCCTTGGAGCTCAACTGTGAGTTAGTCTCTACTCACCATGAAATGGTTTTACCTTCCGTTAAGCCGCACATCTTAGCAACGTTCTTAAATTAAGAGGTCGTTAATGGTCGCTGATTTCGATTAGTGGTGTGATGTATGTTCCTGAAACAATTGCACAGTGGACTCACTTGAATCTCGCCGATACTGTGTGCTATGTACGAAGTGTTTCTGCGTATCTTTCTGAGCACCGCGGTCCACCGAATAAAAAACGATGATTCAACGGTACCTGGAAAGATGAACTTTCCCGCATCGTCTCATGTAAGTTCGTCTCCACGTTTGCTTACGCCCTTACAATTGCGATAAAGGCGCAAGTGCGCAAAGGAACATGTATGAATATATACAGAAAAGGATTTTGAGAAAAGCTGGTGAAGATACGTCGCAATTGAAATGCACTTCGATTTTTTCCACAGCCTGTGATTTTACATCTTACTAATGACAGATATGGGGTAAAAACCAGACATCATTTTGATGATTCGAATGCTACACGACATCTCTCATTGCAGATGGGAAAATAATGAACCACCTACGTTTATTATATCAATCCGCGGCCTCAACAATGAACTTGAGTGCTACGATAGACAGTGATTGATACCCCGCATGCATATGGAGCATATATGCGGCAGTATCGAAAATGTTCGCCAAAGCTAAAGCTTGGAGCGAAACACATTTATTCAACATGGCATGCACCGGTGGATTTATCATGCATGTGGTTCCAATCAAAAAGTATACATGAGGATGTATCCCCTGACTGGTCTTCGTTACTCATTGAGTCACCAGACTATATCATTTACAACACGAGTACTTCCGACCACCGTAGTACCTCATCGCCGAGGTTGCACATCGACATGCGTAAATGATGGGACACCGGTTTGACGTTCAACTGAGTCAGTAATAGGAAGGAACCTAACCAAATGGATCTATAGTTTGTTCTATCCGGTCCGTAGGCCAAACGGTAGGAAGAACACGGGTGAAGGGAACACGGTTAAGCCGGACTCTGATGAGACATAGTGTGTCCGTGAGCACATAGGTCAATCACTATCGAACCAGAATGTCGGCAGTCAGGAAGTTGCGCTAACGGTAAGCTTGCGGCGCACATTGTTACGACATCTACTTAGTTTGTTTCCAAGTCAAGGACTTGTGGTAAGTGCAAAATTCCTGCTCTGCACACAGATTACGGGTTATCGCAAGTGGCACAAGACGCGTCCAACCTTCTTGAACAACAATCTAGCCACATATTCCAAAATCTGCATTTAGCTTCGTCTAAGCCGATCATACTGCACTTAGGCATTAACCACATATCCGTTATAACTACAAATGTAATGAGGCGGCTAGTACATCTGTTATGCAGCAGACCGCGTTAACACGGAAGCCTTGAAAGTGGCTGCCAGAAGCTTAGCTGAACCGATAGCAATATTGTTTCAACAATGTCCTAACGAGATGCAGGTTTCCACAAGGCGGAAGCAAGCGCCATTAGTCCAATCTGCAAAAATGGTAGTGGTGTAGAACCGGCGAAGTATCGACTGATAACACGACTTCCGGTGACCTCCAAAATCATAGATTCCATGGTCACTGAAGCACTCACGGGTATCTGGAGATTAACAAAATGCTGGTTCCGGAGCCGCACAAATTTCGCCAACATAAGTACTGTAATACTAACCGTTGATAGCTGGTGCATACTGGATGTGGATATTTGTGTATGACAAAAAGTCATTTAGCTGGATTTTTCGAGGTAATTCGACCTTCTGGATCACCGCATTCTACTTTAAAAACTTTAGAATTATAGAATCGGTACTCTGTTTGGGCTGCATAGGCAACATTCTCGTTCAGTACGTTTTAACTTGAGAGTTTGCTGCACGTTATAAATCCCTTAGATTGGTCCCCTATCCTCAAGCATACCCATCTTAAAAGCCAGCGGTAATGGTGACGCCGCTAGCGTACGTGGGGTCGCGTTGACTCCTGGGTACCAAGAGGTTGCTGCTTACAATATTCCACACTTGTTCGTGCATTGGATTGTACAATTGGGTGTAGTGATCAACAATTATCCCTGGAGTTCATGTACTCTACAACCCTTCCTCGCTTTGGAATGCAGTTTGGAAATTCGGGGTTCAAGACCCAACAACTTTTGTTGCAAGTGTCCACACGTTGGCTCGTCCGTGTAAGCTGAATAATCCCGGCAAGTCACTGACTAGAGATTAACATGTTGATGTTGATGCTACATGTTCTGTTTCATATATTAGGCACAAAAATGAGTGTAGCTATATTTCCCGCTGTACATCGCTCATACTGAAGTTAGGATAAACCAGCTATTATTAAGGTGCGGAAGAGCGAACGTTCATGCTACCATTTAACTTAGAAATGGTCAATCATCTAGATTGACTTACAAGTAGGTTAGTCCAACTGTGGTGGTACGGTAGTGTTTGAGTAAACAATTAATTGGAAAATAAATCCAGCACAGAAAATATTGATTTGTTGCGAAGAATAACTGCAACCGAGATGTATGATGACAGCTTTTTAGTACATTGTACGCGGTAAAATTACGATGAGAAATCCAGGTTGCATGGGAATATCATACGTCCAGCTAAGCACCTTATCTGCGCCATCTGCCGAGGCTCTTGATCCCCTTTATTTGTCTACCCTCATGATTAACTATGCAATGCACAATGTTTTCATTGCAAATCACACCATGGGTATGGAGATGTACTCGTTCATTGTTTGCCCAGCCATGTCTAGGTGGTTCCTTTCCAAACCCCGCTGTGAGGATACCATCGTGCCCAGCTGTCCCACGATATACTCATTTGAGATATTAGATAATTAGATGTTGTGCAAGGTACTTCTCGTAAATTTGTTAAAACAGTTTGCACACTCTTTCGAAAGTCGATGGTAGAACAGGGAGCAGCCGAATTTAGTACATATGTTGATGATGTGATAGCGTCAAGGGGTCCATCAGGAAATGTATGACATTATCGTCAACTAAAGCTTAGAGCAAGACAGCATCTATAATACACAGGAACTATAAGTCTTCTGTGTTTTACGGTACATTTAATTGTGCATCATTCTACCTGGTAACCATACTGATGGCATTTGATTTCGTATTTTTACGTCTGTCTCAATCTATTGTTGATACCCACACGTATGACTAAACTTAAGACTGCCGTTTAGGTTCACATCCCAACGCTAACTAACCACTGACAGTCATATTGGTTACTTATAATTCTACGTGCGATTTTCCAAACTAGAGGAATATGGCTGTTATTCTTTCATTCAATCCAAACTCATGCACCTACCTAATGTTATGATTCATGAGGGTTATTGTTTCTTCATGCAGTTTGTGGTAGTCATACACAGGTGTGAACAAATGCCCGTTCACAACACTGCGGTACTGTAACTTAAACCAGAGACCTTTGTTATGTCAAATGGTACGTTGAATGACTAAGTGGAAGCCATTTAGAAACATTTAAAAGCACCACACTTCAGCCTGACAGACTGTTGGCATTTTCACTCACGTAACACCACTATATGCTGGCTCGATGTCTAAATGGGAATCGCCTAAAGTACAAATCCCGCTGACATCTGCTCGTGTCTCGATACATTCCCACTTAACAGATGGATCTTATTACATTTCTTCGCGTGTGACACCGTGACTTATTGCGGGTTGCAATATGAGGTCAATTTATCCCATCTCGCGTGTCTCTATACGCCCCATTGTACTGCTGCTGCCTTTAGGTAAACGCACTGAGATTCAAACAAGTCATCAAGGTTGCTTCCGGCACAGCGGCAATACGTTGTGACATCCAAATCGTAATGCTTGGGCACAGGTAGTATTGTAGACACTGGTGAATTGGTCGAGATATGCTAGCGGCCAGAACGAGTGACCAGGGGGAAATAAATAGTAACACATGACGGACTGATTGGTGGTTATACCTCCCGGTTGATTCTCGCTCACCTCGGACAAGAGACGATTGTAACGGGCTCTGATCTAACCTTACGACACGGATAGCCTGAAGTGGACATAATCGCAACATTGCCCTGCTAATTTGAAAAGTTGCATATTCCATCTATGTCATTTTCTTTTGTGTCATCTATATTCTATATCCCACAAGTAAGTCGCGTTTGGGTACATTTTCATTCTAGAATGATTACCTACTGACTAGGTGCAATGTGGTATCCTTATTGCACATGCCTAGAACGGATGAGCCACAGGTAACCTAAGTTTTTTAGGCTCAGTTAACTCCGTTGTATTTCGCGATGACTTCACATGTTGCCCATTACGATATTGCACTCATCATGACCTATGCTATGCTATTCTTGCTACCTCCGCAAGCGGCGTCTAGTATGGTTACATACCGAGACAGTGAGCTAAGGCATCTTCCTCTTCGTATTATTATTCGGCCGCGATTCACATCACTATGTAACCTCCAAGATATTACGGAAAATAACCGTAGCGTGACCAGCTGCTCAATGTCAACTAGTATGACGCTTAGAGAGTGCATCGCAGGATAATGATTCAGTCCATCCATGAGCTCATTCGTAATTGACGTGCGCGCGGTGTTTCCCAGCGATTTGTGTGCTTGCTACGGATCAATGCTAGGGTGACAAATTATTGTGTATGTTTCCAGTTCGATGGATACGTTTGAATCAAAAAGGTATCATCGCTTGGCCGCTTACAGTACGCATAAAGTGTCAAATTTGACATTTGAAACACAATGCTCAACGAGTATTCCTCGTGTGATCAGAGTGGATTATGCATTCGAGGAGAAATTTCCCTGGAAAATCGGTGTCAAGTGAACAATCCCGACAATTAACCGACTAGTGATTATCACGATGTCGCCATTTCATGTTCCACTCCGCAGGCTAGTGATAAGAGTGGGTATAGTTATAGTTCCAATTGTCCCTCAGCCATACTGAATTTACCTGGGCTTATGAAAACACACGTACTAACCGGATGGAAGGCAGATGTGCAGAGACGCCTACCAGAAGTTGTATTGCACATGGCCAATCTTTTGGACGGATTAAGTAAAAGGTTGCATCTAACGGGAATGGTAGGTCAATGTGTTATTATATAACATCGGAAATGAATCGACGCATAGCGACAATGGTTTTATGAGTACCAAATGGGCTGCACCTGGAACGTACTATATAGACCGTTAGCAAATAGCTTATGGCCACAGTAGAGTACAGGTCGGTAGGTATAAACGGTTGAGTACTTGGACATTTGCACAATAAATGTGAACACTGTTTGGAAAGTCGCATGTTTGACAGTGGGCAGCGGGACTTAGTTGATGTTACTTGTCAATACCAAAGGATGCGCATCAATCGTTCTTTGAGTAGGTGCACATGCCTCGGGCAGCACATGACCGAACCGGTCGGAGACACAGAGAGCCAGAAGTGGACACTGTATCGCATTCACATGCTGTGTGATCTCCCACATCAGCTACTCAAACCAGATTGTACATGTAGAGGGCAACACCTAAGTGCACACTATTTCACTGTACCAGTGGTTTAGCCATCACTCTACCTAGCGGTTGCTTCACTATTGCTACATCGGGTTCCTTCAAACATGGATGCCCAAGATTTAAGGCTGTCACGTCTAAACGTTGAAGAAAACATCAACAGTTCGTATTGGGTAGTTATTCGCATGCCTGCGAAAGTGATTGTTAGCCTGACCTCCAAACGAAACCCATACACGTTTGTTGTACCATTGATGATTATATCTAATGTGTCTCTATCCAGTTTGTGACAGCTCACACTTAAGTTTGGATAAACACATGTGCATATCTTGTATTCGAATTGCCATTGGACACGGATGACACCAATTTATGTATATATGTATATCGAAAGAATTCGACGAGGATACTCATACCGCTTTTGTACGGCTAACTTAGTGCAGGGAAACGGCACTTGAGCAAAGCGGAAATAACAGTACTAGAATATGAATAAGGTGAGTTTATGACAAACTCATATTGATTTCAGGTATTGCGAATCCAAGGCATTGATCATAGGGGCGGTTGCTCAGGTGCAGAAGAAGGTACTGTTGCACGCGGAATAGAAGCATGATGCGTACGCTCCCTTTCGATTTACTAATCCAGGCCAATAAGGCGGCGTATGTGGTACGTTTGCTTGCGTGCTGAGTAAGCTTGCATTTCTGAAGTAGATGTTGTTTGAGCTCCCCGGTGTGGATGCGTCTGATGTGAATGTTGACAAGGTGCCTACCTGTCTACTACCCACTACCTCGTCCATACTGGCTCCAGGAGACAATTGGTCGTCGCTGAAGGGTACGGAGTGCACCGTCCTCGTGACCGTGCTAGGCTCAAAGAGTGGTTCCATCCTGTGTGAAACGGGCTACGGTCCAGCTACCGCCATGTGTATGTCTGGTGTGCATGATTTCCCAATTAGGCCGGAATGCTTCTGTTCTGCTAGTTGAAGGAGTGTGGGCCGGCTCCGTTGATAACCTGGTTCCCATCTACATGCCTCCCGGTCTTATTCCTTCGGGTTTACACCGGATTTGACGTGTGTGGATGGAACTGTGGGTGGTGCAGCGCAAGCCACCCATGGTCCCCATTGTAGGCGCAGGCGTCCTGTGACTGTCCCCATGGAGGTCACAGTGACAGGCAAATCCGGATACAGACGTCGCGAAATCATATGACCCAGTTGAAGTGCAGTTTGGCCTACCACAGTGCAAGGCACTCGGATCTATACTGTTCCTGGTTTACATTAGTGTCCACGCAAAAATGCTTTCTTCAAACTTCTTTCTGTGTGCCGATGATCTAAAGACATGGCGTCCTATCACTACAATGGAAGATCACGCAGCCCTGCAAGATGAAGTGGAGATAGTATGCACATGGTCCAGCAAGAACAGGCTTCATTTCAACTTGGTCTAGTGAAAAGTTCCGGCCGTACACCACCAGAGTACTCAAGGCTACTGACTAAGTTCAAAAGTTCTACAGCGCGCTTCTCGTGAGTGCGATCTGGGCGTGCTCGTATAAGATGGCCTTGGTTGGTTGAGGCAGACCCAAAAGTTTGACGCCTCCGCCTCCACCAATGCTGGGCGCGTACGTGAGGCCGCATGCGGAATTTCTTATCCAAGCATGGCAAACCTGGCAAAAGCATCATCTACCATGCTCAAGACTACACAAGGCAGAACGATGAGGAGCGTCAAGTGCTCTCTCATCTTCCCTACCAACTCATACTGAAGAACTTAGCGTATAGAGGGCGTTATTGGCTGCTACGCTGCGATCTCATAATGGTGTAACAGACCCAATAAGCTCCAATCAAACTTGCCACCACCTTTTGAACCTAAGAAAAAGACATTTCCTTAAAGGCTACCAACTTAATTTGGACATGCACAGCAGCCGAATAGAAAGTCGACGAAACACTTTCTTCCTCGGTGCGTCACAGCCTTGGAATGCCCTCACAGCGCGGGTAATTAATGCCTCCACCTTAACACTATTTATGAAAAGTCTTGGCGTTACCCTGACACATTTACACAATGTGAAATAGCCTGTGACATAAGTGCAGGAGAGTATGGACGGTGTCATAACCCTCTTAAACTCCGAACAGGAATACTCACACCTTGATTTTACGAAATTGTTGGTTAAGCAAGTACTTGCGCGTTCTTTTAGACATTGTTTTCACCGTGTAATGATCATTCAAACCATCCTACGACAATTATCAAACATTTCCTCTTTAAAGTGCAATAGAACATCGCCCTATTGCTCAACACAAGTGTACGAGAATGTGATCGCCGATTGCTTATTAATATTAAATGGTAGTCTGTTAGCATCGTTTTCCTTATCAACGGGTCAAGTAGTCAATTACAAACAGTAAGAGAAACGGGATAGAGACTGATGACAGTCATTCAGAAAATTAACATATCTTTACGATATACATGAAATAGAATCGATTTACTACGACCGTCCGCCTTCAATAATTTTTAGGATTAAGTTATAAAAAGTTATATATATATATATATATATATATATATACATATATATATATATGGTGGCCAGGGCAAAGCAAGAATTTTTTAGAACAAAATATTACTTCAGTGGTTCATTGATTGCAATCGACTGTCGCATCGATTTCGAACCTACTGGAATGTCCCAATACCTTCAAGTGACTGACATGTCTCCGAAGACTGGCTGAATCAGCGTTGCTCCGCTAAGTTTGGTAGTCAACTAATTCTGAAAGTCGAATGTCATGAGGTGACCTAGAAATATGATCATAATCTGCCGCCTTTGGACATTACCAGTTTGATTGCGGGTAACACGTAATTGTGGACAAGGTAGTTGTGACTTTACCCTTCGTTTGGGCTTGAAATCATGCGGAATAGATTAGGTGCACGTTTCTGAATAGCAGCAAGTGAGAAGATTTAACAAGTGACGACGGAGAAACTTGGAAATGTCGTGAATTTTTCCGTTGAACAATTACAGGAGCCGCTTTTGCAACAAAAATTCCAAATGGACGCTCAAATAAAAATGATAAAAATTTGACGAATTGCTTAAGTTTGCAATCTGCAAGAGCAGCAGCACGGGACACGCAGGCGAATTCTATTGCTCTTCTCACTAATACGATCAGTGCATATAATTATGACGCAGATTCCGGTCGCACTTTTAAAGTGTATTTCAAACGCTGGGAAGATATATTCCGTATGAACTTCATTCGTCAGGAGGATGCCTGGAAAGTGCGTTTGTTACTCCACCGGCTAAGCACAAGCAAACATTCAAGATTAATTGAAAATATTCTGCCCAAACAACCAAAGGACCTGACTTTTGACGAAGCGATGTCACAGCTCAGTGAAATATGTGGTGAGTTAGTTTCTCTGTTCAGCATTCGTTATCAATGCTTAAAGATTATCAAATGGGAAACGAACGATTATGAGGTGTTGGCAAACATGGTTAACCGCGAGCATGAGCGTTTCAGGCTATGATCTTTGACGGAGGACCAACTTAAGTGTCTCATTTTCATCAGTGCTCTCCAGTCCCCTTGTGATACGGAGATCCGCACGAGGCTTCTTGTTAAGCTTTATCAAGACCCAGAGTTGACATTAAAGGCTCTTGTTGGCGAAGGCAAGCGATTGCTCACTTTGAAGCACTACACCGACCTGATCGAAGATTGTCGCCCTGCACCATCCGATGCCGCTTCCGCTGCAAAAAAATGTTAGACGAAGCAAACCGTACAAGAGGGCCCCGAACAAACCAACTACAGCCTGCTGGTCGCGTAGCGAATGGTATTTCGCACGTTTCTACCCATCCAAACGTCACATCTGTGAAAAGTGTCAGTGGGGTCATAAAGAAGAATGCTGCGGTCAGGCACAGCCGAAGAAGTGCTGCCCTTCGAAGAACCCTCAAAAGCACAGCACAAAAGCGCTTTCGGTAACTGCCACATTGCAAAATAAGCCTTGTCCAGGACGACGATTCATCGTCGTGCTAACCAATGGTATCCCAACGAAGCTGCCGTTCGACACGGCCTTAGACATCCCAATCATTTCCAGGAACACTTGGAATCACATAAAGAGATCAACAATGGTCAATTCTTACAGAATAGCCCACAACGCATCTGGTGGCATGCTCAAGTTGCTCACTGAAATTATCTGCATAATGGCATTCAACGGTGTGGAAGAAACAGGGACGGATTAGATATCAGATAGGCCAAATTTGAATCTTCACGGGTTAGACTGGATTGCAATGTCGCGACTGCTCGATGTTCTGTTGCATCAGATCTGCCATTGAATTCGAGCGAATTCAGACGCATCAACGTCTGCTGAAACGAAAATTTGACCGTGTTTCAGGATGGCCTAGGCCATTGTACCAAATTCACAGCGACGCTGTCCTGTGACCAGGATCCAAGCCAGTCTTTAAAGCTAAACGACCGGTGCTGTATGCAGCAATGCCAATCGTTGAGCAAGAGCTGGAGCGACTAGAACGAACCGGCGTCATCACATCTGTCAATTAGGCCTCGTGATCCGCACCCATTGTCGCAGCTAAAAAAAGCGAATGGTAAAGTACGTGTCTGTTCAGACTTCTCAACTGCTAGTAATGCTGCGCTCGACAACCCCCCAAATTGAATGGTAGTAGGTGCTTTGCGAAGCTTGACTTGTCAGGTAGACGTTGCCGAGGACTCAAGAGTTAGGGACGACCAACACCCATCGTGGGCTGTACCAGTATAATCGCTTGCCTTTTGACGTGAAAACGGCACCAGCCATTTTTTAATAGCTGATGAATCCCACACTGGCAGGAGTTGCGGGATTCGCCGCATATCTCGATGATATCATTGTAATGGGCCGAAGAGCTGTGAAATTGTGCGATTGCTTGGAAGGTGCTTGATAATATCCGGTCGTATGGTTTCCGGATTTGAGAAGACGAATTTACTTTTTTCATCCCGACCATCAAATACCTCGATTTTATCCGTGAAAAAATAGCCGTCGACTAGATCCGGTAAACATCGAGGCAATAAGATGGCTCAACCAACAGATGCTCAATCGTTACGTTCATTATGTCGTCACATCAGCTATTACAGCGTATTGTTGCCTGAGGTGCACCGTCTGCGTGCCCTCCTGAACGAGTTTCTGACCAAAGACAACACCTGAAATTTAGCCGCGAGAGTACCAGCATACATTTGAACAAATCAAGTCATTCCTGGCTGCAGACTTGTTGCCGACTCATTACAATCCAACTCAGAAGATCAGTTGCGCAACAGACGCATCAAATCAAGGGATCGGAGCAGTTATTTCGCACTTGTACCCAGATGGGTCCCAGAAGGCGATCGCTCACGCGGCCAGGACTTTGACAAAAGTCGAGAAAAACTACAGCCAGATCGAGAAGGAAACATTAGCCATAATAGTACGAGTGAAGAAATTCCATAAGATGCTATACGACCGCCGATTCAAACTACTGAATGATCACAAACCATTGCTGCCTATCTTCGGTTCAAAAAAGACCATCCCTACCTCTACGGCTAACCGTGTCCAGCGCTTGATACTCACTTTTCTAAGCCATGATTTTTAGATCAGCTAACAAAAACCGCTTTCATGGGCCAAGCACATGCACTGCCACGCTTCATAGATTCCTATCAGCACAATGAAGAGGAAGAAGATCGTAGCCTCAGTTGAGTTTGAACCGGACGTCCAATTTCTTGTGAGTGATGCATTACGTCACCTGCCAGTGACTGCAGAAGCTGTAAGAGCAGCAACGTTTCGTGACCTGGCACTCAAGATGGTCGCACAATTCAACAGGATGAGTTGATCCTGCAGATGTTCATCAGTCAAATTGCAGCAGTAGTACCAAAGGAGGCATGCAATCTCCATCGTGGACGGCAGCACATTATCATCGGAACGAGTTGTCTTACCCAAGGCACCACAAAGCACGTACTTGGGCAGTACATGTAGAACATTCTGGGGTCAACCGGATGAAGGTGCTTGCCCGAAGCTTTGTGTACTGATCCTTCGTGGACAGATAACAAGAAGAAGCGGCTAAAGGTTGCCTCAAATGCGCTGCTACTTCAAGAGCACCAGTAAAGTCAGGACTCCATTCATGACCGAAACCAGTAAGGCTATTGTGCCGTGTCCACGTCGATTTCGCAGGACCGATCAAAGGCTCGGGTTTTCTCATTGCTGTCAGCTCTTACAGTAAATGGCCTGAAGTGTTCCTGATGAACAGCACAGCGATCAAAGGCAACGTAACAAAATTACGACAAATATTCGCCAGGTTCGGCTGTCCAGAGACACTTGTAACGGTTGTTGATACACAGTTCACCTCAGCAGTTTTCACGGAGTTCTACAGATAATGCGCCGTCCAAAAGGTCCGTTCACTGCCGTTTCACGCACAATCGAATGGCCAAGCAGAGAGATTCGTGGATACTTTCAAGCGAGCTCTACTCAAATCAAAATGAGAGCGACGTAGGGAGGTGATTGATGGGTTCCTCTTTCTATACCGATCAACACCAAATCCACAATTGCCGGATGGGGTTTCACAAGCACAGGCAATGATGAACAGAAAGCTGTGTATGCTAATTGATGCCATTCGACGAAGCATGCTGCCCTGTGTTGGCGAAAGGAACCGCAGAACGGAATGGAATTTTAACCGATGGCATACAGCTAAGCAACGATGGTATATGCCAGGGCAGACGGCGCTAATACGGGAGTATCGGGCAGGTCACGCGAATCGGACAACTTGCACAATCAAAGGCAAGTGCGGGAATGCCATGTATGAAGCGATCGTGGGGAGGTAGAACTGGGTTCGCCAACACTGTGCCAACCAGAGGGAGTAAAGTCTGTCGAGTTTCCGTTTGATTTATGGTGGAGAACTTCAACCTGCCAAAGCAGCCTATGGACGATGGCTGTCATTCAAGCGACGAAATTGCAAGACAAACCCCGGGAGCCGTTTTCCGTGCATTTCAGCCGAGACGATAGACACAGAATTCGCACACCGTCCCGGAGACTACAAGTCAATCCCAAGATTACTCCATACACCGCAGATCCCATCTCAGGAGAGGAAGCATCCAGAGAAAGTGAGCAATTTCCGGAAAAGAACATCAATTCAGTGGTCCATCGATTGCAATCGACTATCGCATAGATTTCGAAAGTACTGGAATGTCCCAATACCTGCAAGTGACTGACATGCCTCGAAAGAATGACTGAATCAGCGTTGCACCGCGATGGAGGCAAAGGAAATCAGCGATTTCTCCGAAGTCTGACTCAGAAAGAATGTTGGTGTCTTCCGATAGCATTCTGATCCCGGAGCAATCGGAACGGCATTCTCTTACCGCCATATCGCAGCCTCCACGATGTGCGAGTACTAAGTCTTCGCAGTTGAATAAAACGCCTCATGCATTGTCAGCCACAGTGACTGTAACACGTTCCGTAAATACACCTCGACATAGCGACTTAGGAACATTGCGGAATCTCTTGCCGAACTTTCGAAGGAACGAATGCTCGATGATTTCTAGTGCCTTAGGGTGTGCGTCTAGACTCCTTCCACCCGGGTTTCCTTGGATTGCTGTTAGGAGCCTAATTACACTTGAAAACGTTCCAGTTTGAAGTACGAGTAATCGGCCTCGTCTATTGCGCGCCGTTCTTTCTACACCGGATAAACCCAAAGCGCTGATGCTCTTCACGTTCAATCTAAATGGTTCATTGATCAATATTGAGCCGGAACTACTTTTAGCTGACAGGTTAGAGCTGCAGGAAGCTTTCAAAAACCTCAAAGCCCGTCGCGAAGCGAGTGAAAAGGGTCTACAGTTAGTGGGATTTCGGGTGGTGAGCGGGTGGTCTATATATATATATATATATATATATATATATATATATATATATATATATATAAAATACACAATCTGTGGTACAGAGATTGTGCCATCGGAATCATGGCTGAATAGGAAAACAATATGAGTAATAAGAAAAGAGCAACAACAAATGCGTTTTTGTCTATTTTACCACTCACAGTTTTTGACATTTTTTCAGTTTGTTCTTTTTTTAGGGGGAGGAAGAAGGGACACCGCAACAAACCGATGCACACGTCCGCCATTGACATTGATCTTGATCCATAACTTCCAAGGTCTTCAACCAGCAAGTATCCTCATCTCTAGGACCCAAACCAGGTAGTCGACAACAACCGGCCGAGGCCAAATGTTTCGTCAACTTTTTCATACGGCTTCTCTATGTTGTAGGCTTCCACCAGACCGTCTTCTCCAGCCCTGTCCAGCAAGTGCAAACAACGCACGACGGGGGTAACGCTGGACAGGCATGCGCAATACGTGTCCCAACCACCGCAGTTGATGCAGTGAGATGAGCTCCTCGAGCGAGTGGCTTCCACGTCCCAAGACACGCTGTCTAACTTCCACATTGCTTACGTGGTGCTGCCACCACACACGGGCAATGGACCGCAGACAGCGGTGCTCGAAGACGGATAGCCTGCGCAAGTCATCTTAACGAATGGGCCAGGTCTCGCGTCCGTACAACAGTACAGCACGAACAGTTGCACAATAGACCCAACCTTTGATGGAGAGACGAATGTCGTGGCGACGCCACAAATGCCTCAGCCTAGAAAAAGCGAGGCCTGCTCTCGAGATGCGCGTCGAAATCTCGTCTCCAACAGCCCCGCCAGCAGTGATGCAACTTCCCAAGTAGACAAAGCTCTCCACAACCTCCAGTGTCTCACCAGCAAGCGTGAGTGCAGGCAGAGGCACCTGCCAGTCTTGAAGGAGAGCCTTGCATTTGGATGGCAAAAAGTACATGCCGTACTTTGATGCTTCCATCGCCAAGCGGTTTAATGCAAGTTGGACGACCTGTGGATCGTCACCCAGCAAGACGACATCATCAGCATAATCCAAATCAACAACTCGACTACCTGGGAGGAGCTCAACGTCAGCGTTCAACGAATCGTTCAGAGTGTTCTTCAGGACATCCTCAATGGCAAAGTTGAATAGGAACGGAGAGATAGGGCATCCTTGTCGAACTCCATTGGAGACCACAAAGGTAGGCAAAAGCATGCCATAAGCCCTAACCCTGCCCAAGGTCAGACTATATATAGCGCGCAGTATGGAGACGAACTTCTCGGGGACACCGTTCCTCAGAAGGCAATGCCACAGTACTGTACGATCGACAGAATCGAAGGCTGCACGGATATCCAGGAACACAGCAATCGTTGGCCTCTGATACACATGGCGGAGCTCGAGGATCTGGCGAAGTGTGAAGATTTGATTGATGCAGCTGCGACCAGGGCGAAACCCAGCTTGTTCCTCTCGTTGCAACGTTTCGCGTGTTAGGGATAGCCTGCGAAGTATGATGGACACCAGCAGCTTGCAAACGACGGGGACTAAGCTTATTCCTCTGTAGTTGGAGCAGAGTGTGCGTAGGCCGTTTTTGAAGATGGGGACGACTATCGATTCACTCCAAGATGATGGAACTTTCTCTTTCGACCAAATTTCTGAGAACAAAGCGGTGAGTTCTCGGACCAGCGATGCGCCACCATCTTTAAATAGAGCTGCGTGAAGACCATCAGGGCCGGGGGCTTTATAACGCTTCATGTGCCGGAGCTCCTGCTCGATTTACTGGGAAGAGGGAGAGTCTGTTGGGGTAGACTATTCGGCCCCAGCGCGAGCACCAGAGGTAGCAGATGGTGTTGGGGGCCAACAAAACTGCGAACCAAAATGTTCGGCCCATCGCTACAACCGTCGTTGAAGATTGGTGACTAAGGTGCCATCCTCTTCGCATATTGTTTCACTTATACCAGATCGAACATCTTCGGTGACTCGAATGAGATGGAAGAGTTTCCTGGTATTACCACAGAGACTAGCAAGCTCCATCTCCCTAGCACGTTCACACCACCAAGCTTCGCGGTCTATTTGCAGACTCCTGCGTAACCAGAATTGGTTCTGATAAATTTATGCCCTACCAGAACCAATTCTGGTGGCGCACGACCCTGGGACCACCACACCAGCTTACTTCAGGTACTTCGCTGTCTGCGAAACAAGATGTACGAGTTGAGTGCTTTGGTTGACAATTCCCATCCAGATGTGCTCGCCTTCACTGAAACATGGCTGTTCTCCGAAGTCATGGACGGTGAGGTATACTTGCCATGCTACGCAAAACTGAGAGCTGACCGCCCTAACGATCATCGCGGAGGCGGAGTTGCATTATCCGTCAGTTCTGGTGTTAATATTTGGAAAAAAAACATGCTTTTCTCTTCAGATAACGTGTTGAAGCTCTTACGATTGCAGCAGGTATAGCGTCTGTGAGGTTTAGAACAATTCTAGTGTGCTGCAGTCCCGAAAGCACCATAAGAACTTCCATTGATAGTATTCGCACTTACTCAGCGAACAGGTGCTTAGTGATGGGTGATTTCAATGTACCTGAAGTAAAGTAGCTGAGCCTCTCGTGTGGAGTGGCTGGCAGGTTGGCTGCTGCGCTTGTTGGTTTAGAACTGGAAGTACCCTTCCACTAGTTCCACGATCAACCAACTGGGCTCATGGAGAATCAGACCCAGTGCCTCTTGGATCTGGTCTTCGCGAAGTCAGGCGACCATGTCAGAAACCTTGTTTATGGCCCCCACTAGGAGCCAGTGACCATGCTTTCCTGTCATTCAGCTGTGCCTTTTATAGGGATTACTAAGGGGTCTGGACCGGAAGCCCAAATATCTGGCGTTCTGACCTTCACGCAATGAAAGTTAAAGCAAAATGTTCTCCCTGTATTATGTACCCTGAGGAGAATATACAAATAGATTGGGATATACGTAAATCCTATATCGCTGACATTTCTCTTCCTCACATCCCTCTGTCAGTCAGGAAAACGATGAGGGCAAGGCCACCATGATCTGGATTAGTTGCGCGTAAATTACTCAACAGACGGGACAGGTGTTAGCGCGCTTATTTATCGACCCCCTCGGATGACACTCTTAGGAGCTATGGTGCAGCGCGGAAACTTTGCAACAGTCAAATATGAGCCGCACGGCTACGAAATGAAATGGAGCTGCCTAATTCATTCTCTATTAATCCAAAACGATTTTACGTTTATGTTAAAAATTGTAGTAGACAAAATTCATCTATGCCGGTGTCGCTCAAAGCCAACTGTACTGTCGCACACGCGGATCAACACAAGGCATGCTTTCTTGTCGAGCAGTATGCTGATGCGTTTGCTCGAGAGGTCAATTTTCCGCCTGTCGATTTAGATCTGAGGGATACGCAAGACGCATTTTTAACCGACATCTCTGTGCCTAAGACTCAAATTCTCCTTTTTTAAAGGAACATAATGTAAAGATTAGGAGACGCTGCTAATAAGAATTTAGGGGCTGATACGAATGCCACTGGCACGGTTTGAGCACGCCTACGATAACCGCTTGGAACTCTGGACGATTGAACAAATTTGCGCTGACGTGATGGCGTTAGCTTAACTTGGGGGTACGTGCAGCCATAGCGGAAAATCGCGCTGGGGTAAGAACGTTCCTAGCCACACGTATTCGGGTAGACGCTGAGTCCTCGTACCGGGAGAGGCCACGCACATGTGAAGGGGTGACGGTTGACGCGAGCCAGTGGCTTAGTAGGGAACACTGCCCGGCTATCGACGCGTACCAAAATCACGTGACCAAACTGACTCCTAACTAACGGCGAAGAGAAAGCAGGACAACCGGTCCTCTGAAGGCTGCTTTACGACTAACAACGGGCGAATCACAGGCGATACTATGGGTCCTTAGGTTAGTGAATATAGCTACCGCGACGGGGTGGGTAGTTCATAAAAGAACATTGTCAACATGTGCGTAGTTGTGCCGCGTCTCGGATTGGCTGAAATCTGCTACGTTGAGGGGAGGGATTGAACTCGCTTTCAACAGCCATTACGCCGGAGTTTGTGGCGCGTTTTTGCGGGGATATTTGATGGGTCCACAACACCTAAATTCTACTAAAGCTGCGTGCAGAGTGCGATTCACCCTGGGCTTTCGTACGAACTGCCAAATTAGCTTTCTGTACCCATCATCTGTCAGTTCGGAGTTGTATTCATCCTAAGGACTGGATGCAGGCTGTTGTCCGTCCTGTATTTAAAATTGGCGACATGTATTTACCTACGAATTACAGACTTGTGAGTTGGACGAAATTTCTGGTCAAGCTGTTACAGAAGCTGGCAAAAGATGGACTTGAAAGTCATTTGGACATTTGGCTTACTCAATTCATCGCAACATGGATTTCGTAAATGCCATTCCAGCTTGACCAATTTCCTGATGGCATGCGAACGGTGGACGAACCCAGTAGACCAGGGTCAGGCGGTGGATGCTCTTTTCATAGACGTTGGAAAAGGATTTGTACCATCCCGCATTCTCGCCTTTCATTAAAGCCGCACTGTATGAAATATCTGAGCAGGTACTTCGATGGATATCGGCTTTTTTGGAAGGTCAATAGACCAGTTTTCCAAAACATTTTAAGGTCGATAGACGTCCGTCAGAGTGAGTCCCAACATGTCATTCGGCCAGTTCGGCCTCAGTGGGGTTCCACAGGGATCAGTCCTTAGTCCACTGTTGTTCGCTCTATATGTAAATGAGTTGTCCGAAGTTTTAGGTGTACCGTACTTCATGTTTGCTGATGATTTGAAAGTCTGGTGTCCAGTGACCAAATCAGATGATGTTCAGTATTTACACTAGGTCCTTGGTAAACTTTGTGACTGGTCTATACTGTGGCGAAAGTCTATTACTAATGCCAAGTGTCCAGTACTGAGCCTAGGGTCAAGCGATTCTCACACGCTATCTGCTTGGACGGCATGAGCGATCTCAAGTGTCCCAGCTGGTTGACCGGGGTGTTGTTCTCTCATCTGCTTTCAAGTCCTGCAAGCACTGGAAGAAGGCCGCCGGAAAAAGTTACAGAATGCTATGAATGATCCGAAGGTCGTTCGGAATTATCACACAGGAAATGTTCACCAGACTGTTTTCAGCCTTCGTTAGGCCGCACCTAGAATATTGCGTCTAAGCAGGTGCACCGTGCTTGGTTCGTGATAGGATGTCAGTAGAGCGGGTCCTTAGGATAGGGAAAATTGTTCAAGGACTACGTCAACTGTCATATCCCGAGAGAATCCTTAAGCTCGGAATGTTTCGCCACATTATCGCCGACATCGTGGCGACTTAATTCTGATTTATCGTGCTCTGACGGGGAAGATTGGCCCTGATTTGTCTTGGCTTTTTGAACCATCCCCACTATCATCTCTTCGCGGTCATTCGATGAAGTTGCACAAATCATGATCCGATGGGATTTGGACCAACGTTCGACTGTCACGTAGAGTAGTGGATTCTTGGAATGCATTACTTGAGGATGTGGTCTCATCACAAACAGTGACGGAGTTTAAGCATAAACCCGATGCCCTTCGGCTGTAGTTCCAGTTCTTCCCTTTCAAATGTTAACTTTTACTCGACTATTAGTACTCTTATTATTTTTATAGTTCTGCCCTTTGTAACAGTATTTTTACTTCTACTTCAAGTGGCCGGCGCAGCGGGACTGCTAATGCAGGTCACGTGGGCAGTACTTGGTTTATTATGGTGTAATTCGTGCGTGTTGCTTTGGCTGTACAAGATGGCCGACATTGTCGTCGATAGGTATTCTGGATCAAGGAAACATTCACGATGGAACATACACGAGAATTTCCTACTGTTCCAGTCCCACAAGAACTTGAAGCCTTGCTACACAGATCTCAGGCATCCGATCGTTTAGATGCGCAATGTTTCTGCGTGCACTGACATTGAACAATGGGGGTGTAGGAGTGCTGAATCACAAACTGGTCCAAATCACATGGCCGAGGACGTTGAGGCAAGACAAGGTAAGCACAGTTCTTGAGTCCAGAAGAACGCAGGAGCGAAACTGAACATGTTCGGAACATTGAGCCAATAGAGAAGTGAGTAGAGGGCGCGGTTGATCCCGTTGTCAAACAGTCTCATAAAGAGAAGTTGGGTGAACAAACAAAATGTTCGTCTGTGGCTACGGAACATGTAAAACGCCGAGAAACGGAGTACTTGTGTTGGCTTGGTACTTAAAAGGCCTAGTGTTTACTTCATTTTCATGACGCTTCAGGGTACTTCGACCAGACTCTCTCTCTCACACTCAGGGATACGGTTCAAACAACCGTTAAGTTTCGAAACCAAATTGGAAATAACGAAGGAAGGGAAGAAGATACGCGCAATGGTATAAGTACAATGTGCCCAAACCAAATTGTTGACTGAATCGAACAAATACCGAATGGTTGAAAGTTCCTCAGGTATAATTGTAATTGGCCCACATATGAATCACACAAGTCAAATCGGATCAAGACAAACATAACAGCTCCCGGGAGAAATGACAAATTCAACAAATTGTGGCTAGATAAAGCATCTGACAGGAGTTTGAGTGCAGCCTCGTAACTTCCTTTCAAATGACATAGTAAACCGTCAAACTTACTAATTTCATCCACATTCTACAATACACACACACACTGAAACAACTAACTCACTTGCACTAGTTCGTTGACACTGATTAGAGTAGAACCGGCTGCTTTAGTGGGATTAACGTTAGTGACAGCTGGGGAACACCGTACCCCAGAAAATGGATTAGGCTGGGAGATGGCCACTAATTGGATGCATGTTGGTTTGTGTTAGAAGGCAGAAGTGTAGCAACAGTCCGCATTGATAGCGTGGAATGTAGGCTGCTTTTGTATGCACTGTCTTTGCTGTTAGGTTAACTGAAGCGGAGCTTCGAAAATGGAGTCATGTACCACATGTTGTTGCAATGTTTGTCTAGTGATTCTCTGTCATTGAGGTGGGACAGAATCAGTTTAACTAGGCGCTAGCATTTGGGTGAACAAGGTGGAGGTCCAGTGCCGGGAAAACCAGTGAATCGCAAAGTAATCGGTGGCATCCGAATGTACGTAGGACTACTCAAGAATTCCGTCGGGAATATACAGGTTAACTACCGGAGAGCACATCATTTGCCACATAGTGGGAGTGTCCTGAGGAAAGCTCATTTGGTTCACTGCGGCTTGGCATGACAGCGATGTCCTGAGGATGGCGCAGTTTTACTCACCGCATAGTGACAGTATGGGTGAAGCAAGCTGTAAAGAAATCTGTGCAAGTTCCGCAGAGCCATGTGAGCTCCACAACACTTACAAAGTAGCTAAGCCTCTGAGGAGCTCAAACGACCTGCTTGTGAACTCATACCCCCTGTAACAATAAGGATTTATGAACTGGTAACGCTGCATCGCCGGGTGTTCAGATCGTGGTAGTAGGCGTTCTTGGATTCATCAGAACTGCAGTCCGTTGGGGCATCAACGGAAACCACAAACAAACAGCGCCTAGTAGTATTTCGTGGAGCAAACTTAGTTGACGTCGAAAAACGGGTTAACACAGAGGCGTGGTCAAGAAAAAGCAACGAACCAAAGATGACTCAACGTTAAACCTGAGAACAATAACCGTTCCCGCTTGACTACTAGGTGCCGCATCACTGCCTCCGAATGTGTAATCAACAGCAAGAGGATAAGCCGAGTGCAGTTAGTTCAACAACCCACTAAAGATCATAGATACTACGGTGTGGCCGGCATGTCTACCGATTGTCATGGACGCACCGTAAATTGCCGCTCCTTGCGCGCCCTGAGAAAACGCCGGGTAATTCTAGCGGCAGTCCGGAAATCCTATCGGTTCTCACACGATGCACTATGCTCCAACTGCGGCGTCTGCGTACCGCAACTTGCACAGCGCTTCACGCAATGAGGCGCAGACCATGGATACTTGAACGATCGATACATTCTGCTCAGTGTTTGAGAACATAATGTTTCGCGGAAAACTGGATGCCTGTGAGCTCTGTACTGACCGATGTTTATCCGAAGCACTGAAGCTACCGTTACGTACAGGGTCTACGGTGGTAAAAAAAAGATGGACATCGCGTTGGCGGACAAACGTACACTTGGTGCACAACTGCTGCTATTTCATTGCAGCTATGTTCCCACTAAAGTAGACAGACTGACTTACAAGTGAGAAATACGTTTTCGAGGTGCCCGTATTTGTATCAAAGATAATGCTAAAACACAGTTATGGTAGGTAGGCCAGTAGACTGAAAACCCTTCCAAAGAAGCACCGTAGGACAAAAGCACCACTTTCAACTAGCTCTTTCACATTGGAAATAATAACTACTTGGTAATATTTGGTTTTCTGTTAAGTGGGCTAAGTTCTATCTAGAATTTCTCTTTCCTAAATAACCTACGATACTTAAAGATTACTCAGTTGTTTCAGTTCAGTTTAGTGCAGTTGATAAATCATGATCCGGGCACCAAACTATTGTGGATGCAGTTGCCAAGAATCGCGTCGCCAGAGTGGTAAAAATGAAGAATGACAAGTCAATGCGGTTAGACTTAAATAAGGTATTCGTAGACTGAAAGCAAGAACGAGGTGCATGAAGCTAATCGCATTGAAGTATGAACAGCTACACGCAAGAGAACGAATGCAGTGGCAGCACTGACTCCGACAATGCGCCGCGTCCGATAGAGTCTCTAGCCACTGGTTTAAACAATGATGTATCACGGGATAGAAGCAAGTGCTTGCACGTCCCGTATGATGGCTGGGGCGAATATGATGAAGTCAAAATAAATCTGGGTCATCTACCGAACGTCTGCTGAGATGAATACTTCGATAAAGTACAGCAGTGTAAAATTAAAAGAAATCGAGCGTAATCGTTCAGAAATACACTGGGGTTCAGTGATCGTCGATATATGGCATGAGAAAAGTAAAATATGGTCGCTCACTTGGTTCTATTTGATACATAAATCCTGTAAAAAGTATGCTTGGCGCAATCCATAACAGAGGAGTTTAGGTAACAAAATGCTGGGAGCTAAGATCAAAATCTAATCGCTTTTTGAAAACCTCCGTCTACGGAGACGGCACGTACATGCTTGACCAAGTCTATCAGTCAATTTCTGCATACCCTTATACCACGTCATCGATTGAACACCTCGTGCTTTCGTCCAACTTGGTGCAGTGATGGCGTATAATACTTGACGATGAAGACGCTTAAGTGGTTTAAGGAGTACATCACCTAACCAACGTTAGCGATTCAACTGTAACAGACACTGAAACGAGGCACTGGAGAGTTTCTTGCAAAAAACAACTGGCAGACCACAGCATTGCTCCCCCAGTGTTCACACAAGATGCGCACAATATTGCGTGAGACCCAGTGATCAAAGACGGTCAACCGTTTGATGTCTTCCGTACGAACTGGTCAAGTCTCAGATGCATACAATAGCACCGACCTTATCGCAGTTGTTTTCAGAAGCATAATTTTGTCACACACTGGAACATAGCATCCACGAACGCAATATGAATCTACATTTAAGAGGGTCTTGCCACCAGGTGATCTTCCATCTTTTGTTACCCCAGCGCAGAAACTCAACCACATCACGTATACCGCGGAAGCTGTCCTGCAAAAGCTTACGTCCCTGCTCCATCACAGCACTCCTGATGTCGAGATTACTCGCCTAGCAGCATTAGGAGCAGCGTCACGACAACTAGCAGAACCGCTGGCTCAGTTCTTTCAGCGGTATCGAAAACCGGTACTCAACACGTCGGGTTGATGAGACGGGCTTTCGGACAATTCGACTCACCAGTTTCCGACATGCTCAGTGCGACCTGATAATGACATTTATGATTCTAAACAACCCAAATCATATGTGCGAAGAGAAGGACTAATGTGTTAAAAACGATAAGTCTATCCCTTTTACAGTAAGATTAGCAAATGCCATGTTAAAGTACCTGCCTGATCAATTCTCTCGATCGTCTGGGTAGCAACCCACAAACGTAGACATGGTGGAGCAAAATATGGATCACCGAGGTTGCATAGACTAGGCTCATTGACACGGATAGGTAAGCTGCACGGTACACAAACAGAGGCCTCTGTTACAAGCAAGAAGCTGGATGTGCAATAACACCATGATCGATAACTAATTTGTCTAAAAACGACGTATCGAAGCTCCCAATAATCTCTTGCTTATGGCTCCGGTGTGGATTGGAGAAATTTTGCACCAATAGCGCCAATATGTATGCTCTAATCTACGCGTCAGATACCCCAAAATTATCATGGCGTTCGGACTGGTGTAGTGCAGAAGAAGCAGGCAATGCCCATGGAATGAAGTTCGTGTGCAATACATTCTTGCTATATATATTTACAGAAGCGCGGTTAGACAGACATAGATATCATGGAAGGAGATTTTGAAAGTGTCCACCTGCATTCTGATTACAGTACAGAAATCGTTTGATGCAGTTAACAAATACTTTCTGCAACGTCACGGTGGTGATGGCATGGAATTCATTCACAATATTCTGCTGCAATTGCTCGATGGAAATCGGCTTATTGCTGTAAACCATCCGTTACAAATATCCCCAGAGAAAAATATCCACATGATGGGGCCTCCACAACCGATCCGTCGACTAAATTCCTCACAGAGATATTCTCGCACTGATTGGGCATACTGTGCTGGTGCACCGTCATGTTGCAACCATATGGTACTGCGAACTCCATCCGCCTCCAACTGTGAGAGTACACAAGTCTGGAGCAATTCCTTGTACGAGGATGATAGCAAAAGCAAGGGTTGAGTAATATGAAACAACTTAACAGCCACGTTCCAAGAAAAGGAAAGTGGGCCAGCGATTTTCTGACCGGTAATTCCAGCCCAGATCATCAGTTTGGCGCTATGTTGAATACGTGACGCTGTGTATCTGTGTGGATTTGAACTAGTCCAGAAATGTTGTTTTTCCGTTCCATGCAAATGGAAGACGGATTCATCCGTAGACATTACGGAATGAATGCACATGTGATCCAAAAACCAACGGCAAAATGTATTCCGTTTATCCGGGTCGTCTGGATTTAATACCTGAACCTGGATTGTACGAAACCGACGAAGATCGCGTTCTTTCAACGAAAGGAAAACCCGTGAAGCAGGATTGTGTACGTACTGGACCCAGAGTGTTGAGTTCCGGTCCTTTAGCTGGGTAGATTCACTTATGCTGCATAAATTCTGCTTGTTCCACCGTGCATCTTTGCGTCCCATTGTTAGGACAAACTGCACACATCTCACTGGCGGGTGAATGTGTACCTTGCTGTGACGCTGGTACGTGCTTGGCCCAATGCACATCAGAGCGATAACAATCGTTCTCAGGAGTTGAAGTTGTGAGTGAGATCATGAGAATTTCTGGGCGGTATGCAGCACACCCACAAAATGTTTCATGCGAATGACAACATTCTGCACTAATTGCTTGGTGAGTAAGGTTGCGAATTTATACTCGAATCCCACCTGCGAGTGGGTTAACCGTGGTGACCGCCGTTCCAAGCATGGGAAGTCTACACACGAAACAAGACAGACTGTTTTTAATAGAAAAAACGAGAACAATCCGGTAACCTGTCAAACCTAATTCAGTGTAGAAACCTTAAAATTTAATATAAAGTGAGGTCGACTGCGCACTCTCAGACTGCTTACTATTACAGAACAGATACATTGCAGTTAACTGCATTCTCCTAGTAATACAACTTCGTTGACATTAATAGTATGTAAGATAATAAAGCCCGGATAAAACTATGGTAAATTCCGCATACTTCACTCGGAAATTGACCGAGACTTGGTCAAGCAGGTACGTGCCGCCTTCGTTGATGGGGGTCTCGTGCTAGTCTAAACCAATGGTTAGAAACTCTATCGGACGCGGCGCATTGTCGGAGTCAGTGTTACCCCTGGATTCGTTCTCTCGCGCATAGCTGTTCATACTTCAATGCGATTAGCTTCATGCACCTCGTTCTTGCTTCCATTCTACGAATACCTTATTTAAGTCTAACCGCATTTACTTGTCATTTTTCGCTTTTGCCACTCTGGGGACGCGATTCGTGGCAATTGTATCCACAGCACTTTGATGCTCGGATCATGATTTATCAACTGCACTAAACTGAACTGAAACAACCGAGTAATCTTTAAGTATCGTAGGTTATTTAGCAAAGAGAAATTCTAGACAGCACTTAGCTCACTTAACAGGAAAGCAAATGCTACCAAGTCATTATTATTCGAAAATTTATTTCTAACCTGTACGTCAGTCTGTCTAGTTTATTGGGAACATAGGTGCAATGAAATAGCAGCAGTTGTGCACCAAGTGTACATTTGTCCGCCAACACGACGTTCATCATTTTTTTACCACCGTAGACCCCGTACGTAACTGTAGCTTCAGTGCTTCGGCTAAACATCGGTCAGTACAGAGCTCACAGGCAACCAGTTTTCCGCGAAATATTATATTCTCAAACACTGAGCAGAATGTATCGATCGTTCAAGTATTCATAGTCTGCGCCTCATTGCGTGAAGCGCTGTGCAAGTTGCGGTACGCAGACGCCGCACTTGGTGCATAGTGCATCGTGTGAGATCCGATTGGATCTCCGAACTGCGGTTAGAATTCCTCGGGGTTTTCTCAGGGCGCGCAATGTGCGGCATTTTACGGTGCGTCCATGACAATCGGTTAACACATCCCGGCCCCACTGTAGGTTTGGAGACGAAAACACACGACGCAGGGTGTTCAGCGTGCGTGCGACGGCATCCGCCTGACTTGTTTATCTTAGGGTACGACCTTTGAACGCTGCCAGGAAAACGAGACAGTGTACTGATAAGAGGCCGTTGTGGATAAGTATTCAGTGGGTTTCGCGGGAAGGTGTCTACAGGTGCTACAGCTCCAGTGACGCTTTGACTGTTATAGAGTAAGCTTGAGATTATAGAAGGAAGATTATTAATGTGGGTCAGGGTGAGATCCAGGTAAGGAATAAAAAGGGAGGCACCAGCAATAGCACGTTTTGGATTAAAAACCCTGCTGTATGCTGAAGCGACCCTTTGAATACTGCGTAAAGACCGATGCAGGATGTGTTTGATGTCTGATGAAATAGTCGTGGAGGTAGGTAAGCTGAGATAATGCCATAGTGCAAAAATTAGATGGAATAGGGAGGTGTCAACCAAAGCCTTTGGCTCAAAAGCCTGCCCACAAGGTAGCAAACGTTTGGTTTTACAGAAATGGACGCCATGCCATTTGAACGCCCAAACTGGAGAACAAGTAGACCGAGTTGTCGGACAATTAAACGGTGAACAAAATAGTAAGAGAAACACGGCTGCAGAAACTAAAAATGGTAGCTTAGGATCCTCTGATGACGGTTGAAAGATTCTCTCCGCTTGTCAACTTTGGTGCAAACGTAGCGTAGCGTAGGGAAGCTTCGATGAAAGTGCGTTGAGTGTAATGTACGTGTTTTTACGCCACTGTGATTGGCCGTGTAGACAGATAATCCTATCGGTAGGGACTTAGACTCGCGTTCTGACGGTCCGGTGGGCAGATGACCTTTGAACTTGGCCCCTCCGAATTGTGTTTCGTGACCTCCGTCTGTTCGGTCTTGGAACTAAGTCTGTCACCAGAGCTCGTTGTCTAGTGCTATGTTCTGCCGAATGCAATCAAGCAAGCTGTTGATCGGTCGCCAGTAGTGTTGCATATACTGCGTCCAGATCGATGAGTCCATTGACTGAATTCGCTGTACAATGCCATGCTTCCAAAAAGTTCCCTCACGTGATCTGTACTCCCATGCATCATGATCTTTACATTCTCCAGATCAAGATTGTGACTATCCTGATCACCATGCACGGAAACAAATGAGCACAGAACATGTCTTCTTACAGCCACCCTGTGTTCGGTGACTCGTGTACAAAGCTTCCCTCCCGTTTGTCAGACGTAGTTTTGTCACAGTCGCTGAAGTTCATCTAAAAGATGACTTTACCATGGTCGACTTGATCGACTATTTCCTTGGGTCTTGAGAGCACTACACTTAGTATGGCACATGGTTGTGAGCCACATATTCCATGTGACTGCAGTGACCTTCCTTTTAGTTCAGAAAGGTTACTTCTGTAAGGGAGCACTATTCGTTTGTTTGTTTGCGCACGTGGCTGCTGCTGTTACTGAGGAGTTCGTTTCCTCAAGCTTCTTCGGATGACATTTCATGGAGAACCGTTGTTCCCAAACATCCGATATAGGTCGTTTTCTTCCTGTCTTCCCCATCGGGTCATGCTTCAGTGTGTCCGCTCTTTTGAACAGAGTTTGGATGTAGCTCCTGTGCTTCATGGAATGGTTGGTGTTGTAGTTAATATATAGTCTGTATGTGTTTTGTTCCCATGTACCCACAGTTGCTGTGATCCGTCGGTATTCCTGATGACCAGTGCTCTCCTTCTCCAGCTCAATTGTGAAGATGATATCTTCGAACGTGCTATTGAACAATTCGAGTGTGAGCTAAACTTTGCTTCGTTTTTCGATGACAAAGGTATCATCTACTTATCGTATCCAAAGTTTGAGTTTGATAAACAGCAGTGCGATGCGCTCCAATTTCTGCATAACGGATTCTGCAATGGACCCCGATATTGGGGACGACATGCAGGTTCCTCTCAGTTGCATGCACCCTTGTCCATCAAAAGGCGAAATAAGTGGGCATGCAGAGGTTCACGAGTTCCCACAAACCTTGTGGTCGCATGCTTGTCGTTGGGCTTGAGTGATTCTGAAGTAGTTCCACCACGTTGAGGGTCATTTTGAAGTACACGTTGTGTGGATGGATTGCGACGCGCAATCTCAAAGTGGACCGCGATTCCCATTGGAGTGAAACTTGGTCTTCCGATCGCGAGGACGAACACTAGGTCACAACTAACATCCCAATGGTCCCGGGTTCGATGCCTGCTATCTCTATCTGATGAGAGGAAATAACCTCGAAACGCGTCATGGAGTGCAGTGGTTTCAGGCGGGCAACACCCTAATTTGCTGCTGCTTCATCAGCTACGGTCCTAGTGATCGAATGGCCAAGGTTCACTTCAATGGGAATCGCGGTCTACTTTGAGATTGCGCGTCGCAATCCATCCACACAACGTGTACTTCAAATTGACTTTCCAATCTGTTATTTGCCGTTGTGCCAAGCTTTGCCCGTCGTGACCCGGTGGCTTAGGGGTGGCGGTCACAACTAACATCTCAATGGTCCCGGGTTCGATGCCTGCTATCTCTATCTGATGAGAGGAAATAACCTCGAAACGCGTCATGGAGTGCAGTGGTTTCAGGCGGGCAACACCCAATTTGCTGCTGCTTCATCAGCTACGGTCCTAGTGATCGAATGGCCAAGGTTCACTTCAATGGGAATCGCGGTCTACTTTGAGATTGCGCGTCGCAATCCATCCACACAACGTGTACTTCAAATTCACTTTCCAATCTGTTATTTGCCGTTGTGCCAAGCTTTGCCCGTCGTGACCCGGTGGCTTAGGGGTGGCGGTCACAACTAACATCTCAATGGTCCCGGGTTCGATGCCTGCTATCTCTATCTGATGAGAGGAAATAACCTCGAAACGCGTCATGGAGTGCAGTGGTTTCAGGCGGGCAACACCCAATTTGCTGCTGCTTCATCAGCTACGGTCCTAGTGATCGAATGGCCAAGGTTCACTTCAATGGGAATCGCGGTCCACTTTGAGATTGCGCGTCGCAATCCATCCACACAACGTGTACTTCAAAATGACCCTCAACGTGGTGGAACTACTTCAGAATCACTCAAGCCCAACGACAAGCATGCGACCACAAGGTTTGTGGGAACTCGTGAACCTCTGCATGCCCACTTATTTCGCCTTTTGGTGGACAAGGGTGCATGCAACTGAGAGGAACCTGCATGTCGTCCCCAATATCGGGGTCCATTGCAGAATCCGTTATGCAGAAATTGGAGCGCATCGCACTGCTGTTTATCAAACTCAAACTTTGGATACGATAAGTAGATGATACATTTGTCATCGAAAAACGAAGCAAAGTTTAGCTCACACTCGAATTGTTCAATAGCACGTTCGAAGATATCAACTTCACAATTGAGCTGGAGAAGGAGAGCACTGGTCATCAGGAATACCGACGGATCACAGCAAATGTGGGTACATGGGAACAAAACACATACAGACTAGATATTAACTACAACACCAACCATTAATTTAGCACAAAAGGAGCTACATCCAAACTCTGTTGGAAAGAGCCTAATTGGTGTGTAATATTCTCGCGCCGGCGAACAATGAGACAAATGTTTTCCCACGCAGCGGCCGACTCATCCAAGAGTAACACCTTCTCTCTAGCACTTTCGTCCGATATTCCCGCAGGCAAACATTGAATTTTCATTGGCTCCTCAATTTCCGCAGGTGGAATGTCATTATAATTTCACTTAGGAATAGATTGATGAATATGTGCAATAAAATCATTCATACCTTCGTTCGGCTTCTGGACAAGTTTTGAAAAGCAGCATGTAGCGATAGAAACATGTTGTTTCAGCCCCCATAACGTGGTATAAATATCCAAAACTAAACTGAGGGTGGCACAGTTTTCCAGCTGCAGGGCATCGTAGCGCCGTTGACCGTCATCGCCAAGCACCTGCCTGAATAGTGTGATTTTGTGGGCCTCAGAACGGTAAACGGTTGGATTCAGTACAGGAAGTAATTACACCTAGTTACTAAATGATTTCTTCCATCCTATCCAGTTCGACAATGTCGGTTTTTCCTCAGCAGATGACCAAAAGATAGGAGGCGTATACAACATTTGGATTAATACAACGTGCTGAGCGGTCGCAAAAACACTGTCCTCCTGCGTTATTCGCCACTAAATCTTTGGATTTATTCTCACAGAGACCTACGTGCCATCATTCGATTTGGCTCCGCGAGCTCCTTCTACCATTGTTCATCTATTGGATCTATCATTCACGGACCACCAGCAAACTGTGTTCTTGCAACTTCGAAGTCAACCGTATTTGAACCCTATCGGAGGATTTACTTTTCCTCTGGTCGCACAAGAACTCTTGTGGTCTTATTTCAAAGATCTTTATGAGAGTCACCCGATCAGCTTACTACCATTCCTTTAAGTCGCTGTACAAAGCGATAGTCGTCAATTTGATCCGCCCTTGGAACATCCACTGTCGTCATTAGACAGTATTTTCCAAGTCACCTGGATTTGCCTCAATCCTACGTCGCATCGCTACATACCCACTTACCGGCCGAATCGATAGCACGCACGTCGCCTATCTACCCCAAGGAACGTGTGACTCATCTGGCCGCGACACGGCCTGAACCCGCTGACCTCAAACCAGCGCCGATAGCCACGCAACGGTGTGTCAGTATCTCTATCCTCTTGCTACCTCTTAAAACAGCACGCCTACTGTGAACATGTCTCGTATGAAGAGCAAATGCGAATCATGTGCTAAAGTGGTAAAAACGTGGTCTGGTGTGTACCATGTGTTTGAAACCATATCACACTACCTGCCTTGGGAAGGGGTCGACGAAAGCAAACACCGCAGAGGCGTTTTGGTTCTGTCAAGTATGCAATGCTCTTCTATTTGGTAGCTGTCTATGTGTGCTACTGAAGAGGTGTGAAAGACTAACCGAAACGGTCAAGCAACTGGTGAGCGCCAGAGTTACACCCATGGGAGGAAACGGACCTGTATTTGTGAGTGAAAATAACACCCCGAATTCCCTAGTCAGGCCGAAGAAGCGAGCCAGGCGTCCCAACTTAACCCCAACAACAGCCTCCAGCAGTATCAACTCCATTTTCTCTCCCTCCTATAAGTAAAAATATTGCCTGCAGCGCGCCTGCCTCAACTTCTGTACTGTGTGTTGCACCTAGTAGTCTGTTCGCTACACAGGAGACCGTAAGCTACAGTCAATCAGCCATAGTGAACAACCCGGCAACGTACGCATCGGTTGCCGCCAAGAAAACACCGGAAAGAGCACCGGTAACATTTGTGTCCGGACTAGAGAAAACTAAAGTGTCGCAGCATGGATGGCACACATCAGTGCCGTTCGCAAATTCATCAAAAACACCGGATACTAAGCCTCCAAATCCAAAACCAGTAGCCACCAGGCGCAACCATGGTGCCCTAAACATTGTATGCACAAATGTCCCCGAATCTAAATCCAATACAATTAAGGGTAAGTTGACGGACGATCGAGATCAGTGGGGTTCCATCTGTACGTCGATCGGTGTTCATGCTAATCCCACGACATTAAAAAGAATCTCGAGCCACCCAAACGCGTTGTACTACGGCGAACCCCGGTTACTTCGGGTAACACTAAACTCGGCGGACGAGAGTGAGGCCGTTCTGCTGTTTGCGAATCGTCTCCGCAACGACTCAAGTGGAGTGCGCATTCTATCCGAAATGCCGTGGAAAGAACGTTCAGTGGATCCCGCTAACAAAGAGAGGTACAGAAAAAGTCAAGATAAGAAAACAGTGATTGTTCACGGTGTTCCCGAGCTTACTGATTCCTCTTCCGACGATGCTCAGATGCACAACCGCGAGCAATGGCACTACATCCTGGAGGCTCTTTCTCTCGAAAATGTCATGGTCACCTCGTTGACAAGGATCCCCATATCTCCAAACTATAAGGGGTGCGGTCGCAGGCTGTTAAAACTTGTGTTACAGTCAGAACTAACTGCAAAATCCTACTAAAGAACTGGACTAAATTCCGCAGCAGATTGCCAACGGAAATTCGTCTGAAAGCAGCAAGAACACCAGCACCTTCTAATGACAACTCAGTAGAGGCACAACTCTTATAGATATCGCCAACTGCAGGACCCGACTCGGGGATGGTTTCAAGAGTAGCCATAATATCCGGAGGGACACAGCAGAGCAAGAGCAAACACCGGGATCCGAAGCATCTGATTCCTGCTTATATATCAAATATTTCTCGAGAGTATGCAACCCATCCAAAAAACGATTAGTCGCCGACCCTTTATTGGTCGGCGCAAACTCATTTGTTTCATCCATCCAATCTAACACACTTTTGGTCTCCGAGAAGCTCTCATGCATGTACACAAATGCCCAAGGTCTACTCAGCAAATTAGCTGAATTAAGACTTCGACAGGCGTCAGCAGTTTGGGACCTCATGGCTGTCACCGAAACGTGGCTGCGCTGCGAGATAACGGATGCTGAAATTGGGCTAAGGGGCATGTCCGTTGTCCGGAAGGATCGAACCAGCAAAGGTGGTGGGATAGCCCTTTACTTTCGTAACAACATGCAATGCGAACCCATAAACGATTCGGAAACGGACGTACCTGACGCCATTTGGTGTAATTTCCGGCTGAGAAGGAACGATCTTGGCCTATTGGTTGTTGTTTACCGCCCACCATCATCTACTCCTGAGATGGACTGCAATTTGATGGCTGCGTTGAGGCACGTGATAAACAGGAAGTACAGTCACATTCTAGTCACCGGTGATTTCAACTTACATACCCTTTGAATCCCAGGCCACACCAGGAGAGCAATTCAAAGCAGATTTGCAAGATCTGGTTTCAGACTTCCCGCTTTATGGCCACGTCACTACACCCACCAGGTTCAGGGGAACTGACAGGCCATCCATATTGGACCGAATATTCACCAACGAAGAATTGATGGTCGAGAGAATGAGAACCGATACTCCTTTGGGCCATAGTGATCATGCGACACTAGTGTTTCATTACATGTGCTACGTGGATTATCCTAAAGAGCATGCCGAGGAATATCATGTAACCAACTATGACGACCTGTCCGACCTCATTGATGCAACCAGCTGGTCGTTCTTAGCTGAATTAACCCCTGAGGTGGCCTGCGGAGAATTCGTCAACATATTTACCAAGCTCCTGGCAAGGACATCTGAAACCAAACTCTGCCGGCCTAAAGGGATGAGGTATTTTGTAAGGAGCAGGACACGTAAATGCATGGCATTAAGGGACTTGGCATGGCACACCTACATAGCGTCACCAAACGACCATACCTGGCTGGCTTGCCGAACAACCTCCTCGTGATGCCAGCTGGGTGGTTCGGGATTTTCCCGTTCCAGCAAATGGTTCGGCGGCAGTGTTCCAGGACATGGTGGGTTTTTCGCCTGGCAAGCGTTCTCCCTATAAAAAGCCACATATGTCCGTTTAACAACACTGTGACGTGGCGGACGTGACTCGCCACTAAATAAAGTCACTGCCCCTTGCTTCATCCTGGCGAAGCATTGTATTCCAGCAAGTTGATGCTGTAATTTCGGGGAGCATTGGGCCCCTGTTTGGCAAAGGAACAAACGAAAGGCGTATGAACTGATCAATCAGTCACCGGCTCCCAATGGGCGCGATTCCCTGAATTCGCTCCGCTGCCTTGCGGACAGGCTATTCAGCCAATAGGCGCGAGGTGGCCCCCTCAATAAGCGCATCACCCTACTACTGTCAGGCTTGACGCGCAGACGCGGGTCAAGTCATTATCTCAGCCCTCAGATCCACGAGAACCGAGTGCGTAGGACCTATATCTAGCCCACTGCACTAATTATTTCGCATCTTTATCTATCTAGCGCAGATATATAGCTGTGTACCGTTGTACTTGCGAGAGCTTCCATCGTTCTCCGATAGGTAGAGCAATGTGCTCATTGTCATAGCACACACATGTTGCACAATATACTATACTATGAGTCGTTTACTACACACAATGCGTAATACCACTACACTAGAATTTACTATCAATACTCCTACGATCTATGCTTCTTCTACCCTGGGCTGTCTACTCACACTACACATCAGTAGACACCGACTGAGCGATCAAGCGGCTCGACTCGCTGGAGGAACATAGACAGATAAGACACCAACTAGTGTCACTAGAGCGAACAAGATTCCAGCTCAACTCACCATACCCTCTGCTATACGAAACCACGTAAACAATTACGCCTGCATTGGTATGAGAGCGCGGTACATTATCTCGCAAACGGCAAGAGCGCGAGCCGAGTTACGCGTGAGAATCCTCGCATACTAACACTGCGGACCGCGCACAAGCTAGCAGGTCAGCACAACGAGTTCCCAAGCTGACAATCAATTTGTATCGAGAGTACTGACTCCATATCGACTATCAATCATCACACCTATACTCTAAGCGCGGGATACACGCCGAGCCCTTGGCAGAGGCTATAGATCACATATCGAGAGACACCGTCTCCGCGTAATCTTCGTACGAAGAGATTGACATGTCTCTGAGTGCGCAGATGACAGCTCCCGCGGATGCGGCGACAGTGCATAGCGTGCCCGAGACTGCACGTCTATGAACAGAGATTGCTGAGCGCCATGAGTGTGTCGCGTCACTCACTAGCGACGATTTCTATCGAGAGCGATGGTCACGAGGGGGGCGGGGGGAGGAGGGTGCGGGGGGGGGGGGGGGTGGCACCCACGCTTTGTCAGAGATACGCACGGACGGACAATCCTCTCGCTAAGTTTACAACAGTGGCACGAGCCGAGTGCTGAACCAGGCAAATTCGCGTCCAATGCCCGAAATACATCACGCTGAGCTGAGCTTGCGATTCTCTCAATGTCATAGTCTCCTCTTGTAGCGTGCGCTTTATGAGAATGCGGCTACCTAGGCATAAGCCATGACAACAAGAATTCTACTCATTCCGAGCAGCGATGCGAGACTTCTTCGCCAAATATATCGCTGCGCTGTACCCTACTCACCGGGAGATGACAGTTCAGTGCAAATCCGCGTGTTACTCAGAGTACTGCGAGTGGCACGCTCAGGCGAGCGTAGTCAATGACGCGGCCGAACGTGGACTCTCTCAGAGTGAGTCAATGAGCGACCGCTAGATATGAGGACCTTGCTCTGCTCTCTACCCCACTAGATCATCCCTAAATACTTGGTACAGCGGCGCGGCGAGTGCTTGCAATCTTCTTATGGACTGATCATTGGCATCTTTACTCAGCTCAACCGTCACTTCTGAACTGTCGAGGGTTAATGACATTCTGTGGAGTACGCCTCGATGGAACAGGCGGCGTGTATTGTGACAAGAGCATCGAATCGGTCTACTGATAGTCACCAGCTCGAGCGCTGTCTATATTCTGATTGTTCCCTCTACAAATAATCCTCGCGTGTGCGCAGCACATCGTCATCACACTGGGGGGCGCGACTTTGAGACTAATAAAAGAGCCTAAAACTGCGCGTATTGAGGAGCAATATAGCGTGAGCACGCGGAATCAACAGGTGGTCTGTGCAGGGACTCGCTATAGCGTACCATGGTCAGAACGAGACACAGATGCATGCTTGAAACGTCACAAATGTGAATCTCAGTACTGTCAGCGAGAGTGACTGCGCAAGAGAGTATGTGCACAAGGTAACCAGACCTAGATGATGTCACCACAGAATGAGAGCTCGTCGGTGTAGCTGGTGGCTGCATCCGATGAGGCCAGTGATCATGCAGCTGGCGGCTGAGAGCCAAGAACCAGATAACCTACGGGGCTAGTGTCTAGTGAGGGAGGCGGAGATACTGATAGGCGGCAGCTATCAAACAGAGCGATACGCAATTCCTAGGATCAACTTACTGGCGGGCAGTACGACGTATCGATGGATGTTTGCGTACATCGCTGCAGTCGATCCCCAATTCAACAAAGGTCTGTAGCGTGCGTACGTGAGTGGACTTGCACGTGTAATAACGCTATTTCAAGGGGGGCAAACAACGACTCGGCCAATGCACACCTTCTTGTGCGGTGCGCTCGACAGACCGAGCACTGCAGCATCTGGTAGAGGTCCGTATCCGAAACGTCCTTAGCAGCGCTGTGAATCTTGGGAGACCCAATAACGTCCATCGTCAGGCTGTAGTAGCTCTCATCACGCAGTGCATCGGTGCGTGACGCGTCTATGGGGAGGCACTGGATTCTGTATCGTAGGACGGGTACAAGATCGACAGGTCACAACCCACATGCGCACTCTCATGCCAGGCGACTCTGAACAACACAGAGCACGAGAGAACGCGAGCAAATAGCGTAGCTGTAGGGCAACAAGTTGCCAAAGTGATGTGCAGCTGCAATGGTCACAGGAACGAGGAGTCGCTGCACACTAAGTGGCAAATGGGTCTGCAATGACGACGTGACAGAGAGCACTGAGTGGAGACTTAAAGCCGCGTCGGTAACATGTGAGATCATTGATAAAAGCGCATGCAGGCGCCGATTATCATACGTCATGGTCGAGTGGACTAGGGACACATGATACTATAATTGCGAGGCATAGCGCTATGACCGGGACATCCAGTTGCAAGGCAAGTACTGCGAGAGATAACGACTAAGGGGAGTACTGCCAGTCAAGCAACATAGGAGTGTTTGACGGGTGTGCACATCTCGCTGTAGTATACTGGACGAAACGTGAATTTTAGATAAGACAGCTACATTAGACGTCGCGGAATTGCATGGAGTTTCATGATTCACCGTAGACAAAGATATGAGCAAATGTCAGTAGGCGGCTAGTGGTCACATGTGCGCTTAGATGATCTTGGAGAGTTTGTTGACTCGCTCGCACTACGCTGTCGAGTCAATAGGGGATTTAGATCTATGAAAACCGAGTGTGGGTCGCAGTGGAGGTGGGTGGTATTGGGGTATCATGATTGGCTTGGGGTAGTAAGTGACCGAGAATTAACATCT